>CM076582.1:1186566867-1186885895 GCA_034641835.2 Pinus albicaulis
AATGTTGTTATATATATGTTTCAATATTTTCTATATATAGTAATATTACTTTATTGATTGTAGTTGTATAGTATCGACCCCATAGGGCATTGCTCGACAAGGAAGAGGTGGATGTAGTACAAACGCAAGTTCAAGAACATGGAGCGATTAATATTTAGGATCAAGCTAATGATCCTATGGAAGAAGATAATGTTGTTGATAACATAGTTGAAGAATATGGGACAAATAGATTGATTTGGGAGACATTTAATAATGTTGGAATGGATGATGATGAAAACCAGTATGATGACCGTGCTTTTGATTTACCTATACTTGAGATGGCAACTAAACCTCTTTATGAAGGCTAAAAAAATTCTCTTCTCTCTACTCAATTGTTAGTGGTCAACTCAAAGGTGGTGAATGGGTTTTCAAACACTTGTGACACAACTCCTAAGGTATGTAATATATTTTGCGACCTTTAGTACTATATATATGATAAAACAAGTATTTTTCAATTGTTTTTAATGTTAGTACTTTGGTTTGCATCATTTCATTAATTTGTAACATTTGGATGAAATATGTATGATTAATAATTTTTATTACATTAACCAATACTAATTTTTTTATGTTTTACATTATTAGGTGAATTTTTGTTACCAGTGTCAAATGTTTTACCTCATACGTACCGAGATTTACATGTCATTATGAAAGATATTGGAATAGAGTATCAAGTTATTCACGCATGCCCTAATGATAATATTCTCTATGATAAAGAACGTGTGTTGAAACACAAATGCCCAAAATGTGATGAGAATAGATATAAAACTAATAAAGTAAAAAAAAAGGTGCCTCGCAAGGTTCTTTGTTATATTCTCGTAATTCCAGGTCTGCGACAATTGTTCAGGTGAAAAAGCATAGCAAAACTTATGGATTACCATGCAAGGAATAGAAGTGAAGATGATGTGCTTCGAACATTTAGGAATATAGAGGAAAAGTGGCTAGAGTTTAAAAGAGAACCTCGTAATATTAGGTTTTCATTAGCAACTGACGATGTCAATCCATTTGGAGAGGTCAGATCTACTTACTCAGTGTGGCCCGTTTTTGTTATCAAAAATAACATCCCTCTGTGGAAGTCAATAAAGAGGTAGCACATAATGTTGACAATGATTGTTCCAAGCATTAATTTGTTTAGAATAAATTTTTTTAGCATAATAACATCTCATTTGTTTTGTTTTCTTCATAATTATGTCTTATATTTTTTTTTTAATTTACCCATAAATGTTTAATTATGCTTAATAATTATGTCTTATAAAAAAAATTATTTACTCATATATGTAGTAATTATGTATTGTATGTTCAATCAATTAAGTAAGTACCAAGTCAAAAATATGAATGTGTATATTGAGCCTCCTATCGATGAGTTAGTGGAGTTATGGAATGATGTCACTATGCATCATATCTCTAGACCATTATTTGCACAAAGGGAATTTGAATTCCATGCAATGTTTGTATGGACAATTAATTATGCCCCAAGGCTAACACATTTCTATCGAATGTTATAACATTATATTGCACTTTAATAGTGCTTAATTTTATGAAGTTCATTTCAAGTATTTTTTTTTAAATAGTTCGACCTTCATCGTACATACTTAAAATAATTGGTATAAAAATCATTCCATCTCTTGCGGGTCTTCAAACAAAAGGTAAATTTGCTTGTCCAGTTTTTGGTCCTAAGATTAAATCTTGTTGTTCAAGAAGCTTAGGAAAGGATGTGTTTAATGTATATAGGCACTTTATTTCTAAGAACCGTAGGCACCGAAGTACCGAAAAACATTTTTTCAATGGGAAAGAAGAGATTGGAGTAAGACCACAGAGAATGACACCTCGTGCATGGAAGTTGCAATATAGTAGAGTCTCTCAAAGTATGGATCGAATTGTCTATGTATCAATATACATTATATGTTTGGATTATTTTATCTTTTTAGGGAATTTTCTTCATTGTACTAATTGACAGGTTATATTTTTGTTATAATATATTTATCTATGATTCACGTCGTAGGTCGTGAAGGAAATAATAACAGGGCACTTCCACGAGGAATGAAAAGTCATCCGGAGAATTCCCCTACTATGAGCACCTATAAATTGGTCATTTGATTGATACAATGCACATCGGGAAGAAACATAGTTACCGATCAAACAAGAAAATTACCGACTGCTCACTTTTTTAAGGTAGCAAAAAATCACCCGATTTTGAAAATTGGTTATTCATAATACACCTTTTTTTTGCATATTTTGGGACTTTAAATTTTCTTATGTATCAAGTCTGAACATTTTTTTTTAATTGTTAGTGATTTTCATGTTGATTTTGAAGAGTGTTGATGCAGCATCAAACCCTTTTTTTTAGAGGGCTCATCTTTTACACTTTAAATTTTCTAACGTATTGAGTGTGAATAATTATTTTAAAATGTTGATTTTTTTACCATTTTTGTTTTATTCATCTTCTTGTTTTTCGTCCTAAGATGTTTATTTTTTAAGGGTTTTCAAAACATGTGTTTTTTTGTTTTTCTTTGCAATGTTTTTTATAATGAAATTTTTAATTTGTTTTTTGAAGTTTGAAAAAAAAATAATAACATTAATATTTTGAGGTTATGATTTTTATATATTTATATATCGTTAATTAATATTGCAATACACATAAAATAATTGTCACTAAAAAACACCAATTTCAAACACTCAACACAAAATACACATTTGCATATAAATATAATTAAAAATATATATATTTATTTTAGAATCTTTTCACTAAAAAACAACATGTTAAATAAAATATTTTTATGAAAATTTTGATTAAAAAAATTCAAAAAATAACAAATTTTATTAATTTAGATATCAATTTTGGGATTCAACTGCGTTAAGTAAGTCATTCATCTATGACATTTCCATGAGAGGTAGTTGTAACTGACTAATTTCTCATGATTCTTTAATCGTCCACTTAGCACTCATTGCATCGGTAATTTTATATTCAAAGATGATGACATTTTAAGTATTTTTCAAAAAAAAAATGATTTAAATTAAATTTAAATTAAAAATAACAAAAAAAATGTTAAAAAAATAGAACAAACAATTTTAAAAAAAAACGATAAATTAAAAAAAAATTAAAAATTAAAATTAAAATTTTAAAAAAAAAAAATTAATAATAATAATAATAAATCCTTAAAAATAAAAATTAGAAACATTAAAAGTTAAAAAAATAACAAAAATTAAAGGGACAAAAAAAAACATCAAAACAATTCAGAAAAATAAAAAATAAAATAACTCAAAAAAACCATTCAAAATAAATAAATTGAAAAAAAAAACATATTAAAATCTATTAAAAAAAATTAAAGAAATAAAAAAACATATTAAAATTAAAATTATTAAAAAAAAATTAAAAAAGAAAAAATAATAATTTAAAAAAAAAGAAAAAAAAAAAAAAAAAAAAATATATATATATATATATATATATATATATATATATATATATATATAATTTAAAAAATTCCTTGCAGTAGCCCAATTGGTTATGCGAGAAATGTGAAATTATTGTAACTCAAAAGATCCATGTTCAAATCCTCCTATTGTGATCCGAGTTGCTGGGAGGAGGAAATTTGTAGCCCCCAGAGATTTGCTAGTAATTACGACGAATTTTTGAGTTCCTCTTTGTTACAAAAATAATAATAATAATAATTTTAAAAATAAATAAAAACATTTTAAAAAAATAAAATATTTAAAAATAAATAAATAAGTAATAGAAACTAAGGTTGTCTCAAACTTTTTTAATTTTATTTTCTAAATGATATTTTTTATTTTTTTAAATGGTATTTTTTAATTATTATATTTATTTATTTATAGCTTTTTTTTCTTTTAATACGCTTTTTTATTTCTTTATTTTTTTTTGTTATCAAAATTATTTTTTTCAATGTTTCTTTTTTGTTGTTTTTTTAATTGTTTTAACGTTTTTTTTAGTTTTTAATTTTTATTTTCAAAAAAATTAATTTTTTATATGTTTTTTTTTCCTTTAAAGTGTTTTTCTTTTATTTTTTTAAATGTTCTTTAAAGTTTTTTTTAATGTATTTTTAATCATTTTTTATTTTTATTTTATTTCTTTATTTTTATTTTTTTTTTTATAAATTTAATTTTTTAATTATTTATTTAAAGTTTATTAATTTTTTTTAATTGTTTTTATGTTTTTATTTTTATCAATATTATTTATTTATTATGTTTAATGTTTTGGTCAATTTTTTAAATTATGTTTGTTTTGAAATATTTTAATTTTTTTTAATGTTTTATTTTATTTATCTTTTACAAGTTTTTTTTCTCGATTTTTTTTTGTTTTTTTATATATACTTTTATATATTTTTTCATATTTTTTTATTTTTTTATTTATATTTTTATAAACTTGTTGTTATTTTTTTAAGTTACTTTCTTTTTCTTTTCTTTTTTATTATTTACATATTCTCAATAAATTTGATTGGATATATATGTCAAAATAAAAAAATGTAAAAGTAATAAGTCTAAAAAAAAATTCCCCGTTGTGGGTGTCCAATCATCAGGAAAAGTGGGAGGGGGCAGTTAAGGCCTGCCCGGCCCCAAGCCACGTGCCTGCCGACTCACCACCCTCACACACGCGAGTGGTAAAGAACCTCGAGGCAGGAGACTCACGGCAGGTTGGTTTTTGGTTAAACGATGGATGGACGTAGCTTTGTGCATTTCGTCTCCGCGGGCGATGGTGAAGGTTGATGCAGTGGTCTATGCAAACGATCATTCATTGGCTCTCAAACCATGGCAGCTCTCAAGCCCTGGCTTGAGCTCCATCGACCTGGAAAGAGCAGAGGGGCATGCCCGTCGGGCAGTGGTGGCGAAAGGTTGGGAGTTGGGAGGCTTCTTGGCAATGACACGGGAACGTGCACACTGCACCAGGAGGAGGACGAGGGAGGTGGCGATGAATTCTGAGCGACGGACATGGTTTTGGTCGGAAGATTCGGGTTTGCAACCTAGGTGCCTGCTCCAAATATGTGGACTACGCAGCAACAATCACTTGGCGACCCAGCCCCTGGGTGGTTCTGCCTTGGGCTCGCGAAGTAGTCTGGCTTTCTTGCAATTCATATCTATGAGTGGTGGAGTTTTTGCACCTCCCTGGATGCCAGAGTAAAGATTGAGGGTGGTCGTGTGTCCCTCGTCTACGGGACTCGGGACGCGGTCCGAGACAATCTCAGTTGAGGGTATAGGGGTGGAGTGTGGATCTCATGGGCGAACGGAATTGGAGCGACTTGGCGCATTAGCCCAGAATAGCGAGCGAAAGAGGAGGGTGCCTATATGGCGAGAGAGTGTGGTTAGGCCCGACATGGTGGTTTTGGCCAAGGTATGGATAACCGTAAGGTTTCAAGAGACCTGAGTTCCCACTCGGAGTCTACAGAGAGCCAGCACTCAGCAGCGGCCATGGAAATTTCCCCAGCCCAATCCCCTGGCGAGATTGAGGCCCCGGTCACCCTTGAAGCCATCTCTGCTCAACTCCAGTAGGTCCAGCTCAATTTGGACACCCTGCGAGAGCAAAGGTATGAGTACCGGAATGAATTAGTGGCTTACATCAACGTTGTCCAAAGCCTGCAGACGGAGACCCTTAAGGCTCTGGAGAGTCGGCGTCGTATACTGAGGTGCTCTCAAGACCACCTCCGAGCCCTGGAGACCCAAGTGGATCACATTAGCTACCACCTACACCATCAGGATCGTCTCTTCATGGCTCCTCCGCCCGGCCCCCTCCACCCACCTCCATGATGATAGTTCTAGGTATGTTTTTGTAATTTTGCGGCAAATAACCAAGTGCTTCAAATGCCTTGGCAACCACCCAAGTTCTACAGGCAATGCATGCCTACTGGGTTGACTGAATGTAATCAAGCCATGGTGGTTACTATTGTAAATTATGTTTTTGATATGATAATATAATACTAGACTTTGACTGAAAAAAAAAATTAAAAAATAAATAAATAAATAAATAATTGATGATGATGCACTTCATTTGCAGTCGATAAGATTATGAAATAACAATTTCATTTTTTTGCATAATCTTTAATATGTTTATTAGATTTGATTTATTGAATTCAAAAGAAATGTAATCTTAATATTAAAACATCATTATTATTATATATGAAAATAAAATAAAATTATATATATCTCAATAATGAAATATAGTTTTTAAAAAACAATTTGCAAATTTCAAAATCTTAAAATTATTTAAAAATAAAATATTTACAAAAAAATTCCAAAAAAATAAATGTTTTAATGCAAAGAGTATCAAAAACTCCAAAATCACATATAAATTCATTTGTTTTGTAAAGTTGTTCGTTCATCATAACTGAAGTATTTCCTATCGAGTGATATATATATATATATATATATATATATATATATAACTATTATTTCTCGAATGTGGGTGACTCTTAGAGTGCGCAATGTGGACACTCCTATGTGAGGCACATGGCACAGCCACATGGCCCTGCATGGCCCAAGCAAGGGGGCTAATAAAGGTTGCAGCTACTCCTCCGACGCCTTAAATGATCCACCTGCTCTAGGCATTAACACTCGTCTTTGCAGCTACTCTTCACGGTATTTCATTGCATCCGGCGAGGACATTCCCGTTGCCTCCTCCTGTCGCCTATCTGTTAAGGTAACTGGTCTCTGTGTTATGCATTCCAGTCTTCATTCCTTGCCCCCTCTGTAGCTCGAGGCCTCCTGCCATATCTCCTCTTGCAATTCCGTCTCCCACCTCGCCTCACCTGAGCATTCCAGCGACTCCATGCCTCGTCGCCATGGGATGATTTTTCATTGGGGCCGAGGTCGAAGTCAATATTCCCGCCCTCCCATCCCCCTCTGCGATGAGTGTCATTTCCCCCTCCGTGAGGACCGACCTGTTGAATTCATGCTCAATGTGGACTCTACTGATTCCCCGGACCAACATAGTGTCTCTGTCATCTTTTCTTTGCATCTTCCAGAGGTCCCGTCTAGCTCCGCTAGCTCTAGCTCACGGAAACGCTTAATAAAATCCACCATAACACCGTCTTACCTCCATCATTCCAGAAAATAGGTGGCCCTACCAACTAAATCTGCAACGCACTCCTCAGGTAGTGATTGTGGTGATAGCTCGGCATAGGAAAAAAAGGTTGTAGTTGCAGATAGACGCTCTGCCTCCACACTAGAGCCGACTACCCAGTTGTTGAAGAAGGATGATGACTCCTCAAAAGATTATAGTTGCTTCATTTTTGGAGAGCCACCTCCTGAAAACTTGAAGAATGACTCGTCGCGGAAGGATTAGCGCTAAGACATCTCTTACCTCTGCTAGTTACAATTCCACTGCATTTTTTTTGTTTTACTTGTTCTTGCACAGTTCTATAATTTTTTGGACAATTATGTTTCATGCTAGTTTCCCCATCTGGGGCAGCAATCCTTTGGTGAACTGGTACAATTTCTGGGATAGTTCCCCCAACTGGGGCAGTCCCAATTTTTTTCTTTTGAACACCCTCCCTGCCGAAATTGGCTAGCATAGCAGCTCCGATGGGAATATTCCGAATTGTATTTCCTTTGTACTATATATAATAGAATTAGACTTACTTAGGGGGGGAAAAAATGTTATTAATATGATAAACTTAAAATAAAAATAAATTAATATAATTTATATGGTAATAATTTTTTTAAATAATATTAACACCATCACTGAAAATTGTTAGAATTTTAAGGCTTTTCATAGAGGTGATATTTTATCTTTAATGTCATCCTTGGAATTTTAAGGCTTTTTAGGGACATAATATTTTATCTTTAATACAATTTCTAAAAATCGTTGGAATTTTAAGACTTTTCAGAGACAGGATATTTTATCTTTAATGTCATGCTTATCGTTGGAATTTTAAAGTTTTTTAGAGTCATAATATTTTATCTTTAATGCCATTATTAAAAGATATTGACAATTTACCTCGACAAAAAAAAGGGTATTCCAGCATCAACACTTTTCGTTTTCAAGGTGTTTTTTGCACCAAAAAATTGCCTTTTACTTCCATTTTTTTTAAATGTTGAAAATTTACCCCGAATATATATATATATATATTAAAAATAAAAATTAAAAATTTATTAACATCAACACTTTTCTTTTTCAGGTTTTTTTTTATGTTTTTTGGGGGTTTTTTGGTTAGAGTTATCGTTTTGAGGTAATAGTTCTTGTTTGGTCGGTAACTTTGTTAAGAATGTAATAGATACCTTATGGCAAATCTTAGATGAAAGGAGAGATAAAGAAAAAATTGTCGAAATTTATAATGACATTAAGGAGGTCGACCATGCATTTCAAAGTTTGATTCATTCAAATAGTGATGGAGACGACCAAAATATAAGCACCCTTCAATGGTTATTGACAAAGAAACAAAGAAAACATGTTAAATAGGTTATTGAAAAAATTAAATTTCCAACTGGATTTTCTTCAAACATAAAGAATATCCTAACAAAGACATGTGAATTAGGTGGGGTAAAAACTCATGATTGGCATACCTTCATTAAGGTAATTATTGTGGTGTATATATATCTTATACATTGGTGAAACATCTTGTTAATTAGTGTTTTTTTTTCTACTAATTTGGGAAAAAATAATGATCGGTCATTATTTTTCTTACACTATGTTCTACCTTTATCTCTCCCAGAAAACTTTGACAACAATTTAAAGCAAGTTTTATATGATCTTGGAAAATACATGAGGTAAGTGGAGATTTATGTGAAAAATGTAATTTGTTCAATAAGTTGTTGTGTCGCATATTTTTCATTGCATGTGTTTTGCTTGTCATCGTGTACTATATTATTCTTTTTTTGTTGAAACCTATGATTTTCTTGCTTCATTTGTAGATGGTTGTCATCTAAATAAATCGATATATAATATATAAAGTATTGGGGAAAACAAATTCCTCATCTAATATGTGAAATGAAAAAGTGTCTACCTCTATTCTTTTTTCAATGCATAAGAACACTACCTCATACACCAAGTTGAGGAGATTGGAAAGTGTGGACTTGTACACACAAGATCAATGTAGATGGTTGAGAGGCACTTGAAATCACTGAAGGATTTGGTCAGACAAAGAGCACGTCCTAAGGGTTCTATGGCAGAGGGATATATGGTATATAAAACCATGGCTTATATTCATCAATATAGTGATGAAATAGGAAAAAGTATTAATGCATTGGGTCACATTTGGGATGTCAACTCTGTGGATGATTTTGAAGGGGAGCACCTATTAGGGAAAGGTAAAATGATAAAAGTGAGATGTAAGTAGATAGTGGATATTTATAGCACATTTGACTTATTTGTTTTTATGTATATCATACTTATTTAATTTTTAGTCTTTGTGCATAATCCATTATTATGAAGGTATAACATGGTAACTAATTATGTATATGTGAATTGTTTTATTTTATTACAGTTGGTTGAGAGTGGGATGCAATACATTTATACATTGCGAACAATAAATATTGGTTGAAGGCATGGATTGAACGATGAAAACAAGCTAATAATGGTAGGTTATCTTGGTATGGTGTTTCTTCATTGGTCAAAGAAGCTCAATGTATTGGAGATACAAATATTACACAAAGGGAAATTGATTTAGCATATGGTTTAAAAGATTATCAAGCAAGCATATTCACCTATACTACTTAGTTTTTTTACAATTATATTGATACATATGGTGTGTTTTTTTCTTTATTTTCAAAGTTTGCAAGTATAAATATGCATGTTTATCAATTGATAATGCATTTTTTATGTGCTTGATGTATTTCAATTGAAACACCACAAGAAAATGTTGTGCAATGGTCGCAAATTTCGCATCAAAAGTTTGGATGAAAACATGAAAAAATTAGATAGTGGGATAACCACAATATTTGAAGTTATCAATGTTTCCTTTAGAGGTGATAGACATACAAAACTCTATAAGAATCGATATTATGGGTATATTCATGATGTACTTGAGTGTGACTTTGAATCCTTCAAAATAGTTATAATCACTATAAAAATGGTTTAAACTACAAATCCATGAACGTGACCCTGATAGAACTGTTATTGGGCATGCTAATGGATTTACCATGGTTGATACAAGGAATCTTGAGCCAAGATCAGAGAGATATGTTATTCAAAGCCAATGTGAAGAGGTGTTTTATGTATATTTTCTAGGTAAAGTGGGTTGGTCATATGTTGTTAGATATGATCCCAGAGGAAGGCCCGTAAAGTATAATGTAGAGAAAGAAAATGAAATTGAAGAAGAAGATGATGTAGAGGAGAAGGGGGTCCATGCAATGTCAAATGAATATGTCTAGGAAGTTCAAGGGATATATGTTAATCGAAACAATGTTAATTTGGATGAACTATATGATATTTACATCGTGTCGGATGAACAACTTGAAGAAGTTGAACCAAATGTAGAAGATTATATTCCATACGATAATATAAACGATGATGATGATGATGATGATATTGATGTTGATATGGTAAATTATTTGTACATTAATTCTGAACCAGATGATATAAATGATGAGATCGATGATGTATAAGATTAATGATATCAAAATGTTGAAAAATATGAGGTATGTATCTATATGTTTTCAATTGGTTTGCTCTCTTTCGTTCACCTTAAATTTTTATATTCTTAGTTTTTATGTTTGATTCAAATATATTATAGTAGATAGAATGGGTATGGGGAAATGAGAGTGATGTGAGGGGGAGGGGGGGAGGAAGGGAGGGGGCATATGATCTTCTAGCTTCACGTGGTTGGCCTTGTTAAGTAGGGAATATATTATTCTTGAAATGAAAAGAATCTCATTTATAGTTATACCATAATTTCCAATTTTCACTTTAATGGTTCGTTCAGTAGATGTACTGGACGAGTTGGGTGACGGGTGAACCAGAGACACGAAAGTTGAGAATATATCCAAAGTAAGTTCGGCCCATGACTTCTCATGAATTGATTTCCCACCAGGGTGTCTCATAATTATTTTTAGAAAATTGACTAAATTAATGTTTAGGTGTTAAAATTTGGTTTATAATTTATTGATTATGCACCATGGACATACTAAAAAATGATAATATTTTGTTTCCATTGATGATAATATGATTTGTGTTGACTGATTTGAATAGCAGGGCGAACACCTGTGCCCTAGACGCACCCGCACGAAGGTGGAGAGCCCAGGCGCCCCTAGGGCATTGTGAGTTGGGCATGCTACGATGTCTGCCCAGTAGGGGCGCCCATGCGATGAGTTAGTGGGTCGACCTAACTTGGAAAGGGGTGACCGCATAAAAGAAGTAAGTTTCTCCCATGACTACCCATGAACAGAGTTGCCACTAAGGGGTCTCATAATGATTTTTGGAAAATTCACTAAAGTAATGTTTGGGTGTTAAAAGTTGGTTTATAATTGATTGATTATGCAACATGGTACTAAAAAATTATAATATTTTATTGTCATCGATAAGTGAATGAAGGAGGAGTGCTCAGGCGTCACATGGTGGGCACGCTAGGGCACCCAGCGCCCATGAGGGTGTCGCATGATAGGCACAACATGGCACCAGATGCCCATGGGGGAATCTCGTCCAAGGCACACCAGGGCGCCTGCCCAGCAGGGGTTCCCATGTGACGAGTTAGTGGGTCAGTTGAACTTGGAAAGGGGCACACACACAAAAGAAGTAATTTCAGCCCATGATTTCCCATGAATATAGTTCTCACAAGGGGGTCTCATAATGATTTCTAATAAATTAAGTAAATTAATGTTTAGGTGTCAAAATTTGGTTTATAATTGAATATTTATCATGCATCATGGACATAAAAAATGATAATATTTTGTTATTCATTGATGATCTAATGATTTGTATTCACTAATTTCCACAGCAAGGTGAATTCTTGCACCCAAGGAGGGGCGCCCATGGGGGCGTCGCGTATAAATCTCAGAATTTTTGAAGATAATTGTGGTCGTTTAGGGTGACTGAGATTTGGATCATACCTTTCAAATGAGCCTACAATGCCTCTATGCAAGTTAAGTCCTAGTCCTTCTTAAAAGTAGTTTCCTTACTACCTATTAGGACTACCTCTAGTCCAAAAAAAGATAAGTTTAACTAGTAACTTTATCACCTTCACAGAACTGCATAGAACCTTATGATTTTTGGATATGTTATCACTCCAATAATTCTCAATAGTTGTGAGATTTTTTATTTTGGTTTAAAGAATATTAGAGGTAACCACAAACCTACTTTTAAGCCTTAGGATCTAGCCTTCCTAATGCTCAGAGAGGGCTCTCTATATATGATTTATCTTTGTTGATTTTAGTTGATTTCAGGCTAGTTATGTAGGGTAAATTGGTTTTGGATTTTGATTTGATTTGTTGGTGAAATCACTTACTCAGATGGATAGATGTAGGTCTGTATTCCATTGGGATAATGGATTCAATGTGTCAAGAAGTCAGATCATGATCAAGTTGTAAACGGAAATGTTTACAGGGCAAGATAGTTGATTTACTTCAGATCTTCAAGGCTAATGGTGAAAATTGTTTCAATCGGGGTAAAAGAGAAATTAAGGGTTCTTAAATCCAGATTATGAGTGAAAAGATAGAGGTCAATCGAAACTAGGGAGCAATATAGGGTTCCCTAATCTAGATATCAGTGGAAAAAATGCAAATGATAAATAGTTAAAGACAGAGTGCTTTTAACATATTCTGAAATAACAATTCTTGATTTATCACTTAGATTCAAAACAACATACAAGTATTGATGAAAAACATAATAAATTAACAAAAAAACAAGTGAAAATACTTCACTGCAGTGGTCCAACACATGAATCCTATAATATTATGCTTTATTTATTTAATCCAATATGTTGACTTGAAATTGGTACAATCACCCTTAGGTTCATAATAGTACAACTATAGAAATGTTCATCAATTCATCCACACTCAATACTTCCAAATGAGAAGTATTTATACAAAAACTCTTTACAAAATATCCTAAAACAAACTTAGGAATTATTCATGGAAAAGAAATATCTTCATGCAAGAAGATAGTGACAGCTTTCTAACTAATGCTAGTTGTCCCTGTTTTTATTGAAATTATTGTATGTTGTCTTCATTTTGTTACTGCTTTCTCTCTTTGTTATTCAACGAAGGCTGCAGCTGGATAGTGAAGTGTCCTGTATGCTGGCAAGCTTTATCTCTGCTTTGTAACCTTTGATTTGACTTTTAAACTTTGACATTGAAATGATACTCTTTAACCTGATACTCTTTCATCTGATACTCTTTCACTGTTTTTAACTGAAAAATTATAACTGTAAATGTGAAAACAGCATGCTCTGTTTCGTTTTTACTAAAATCTGATTTCACTGTAAATCAATCAATTTTCCCAAATTTCTGCCTCTAGCAGTTTCATCTTCATCATCCTTATGAAAATCTCATCAGCTTCAATATACTTTGAGAATGTGGGCTTGTTGATAAATATGTGTTTCACCTCATGCTGTACGTAAAACAAATTCTCCAAATTCTTGTATATTACCTTCCTTGTTGGAATACCATGTGAGGCAGGCAGATTGACATGTTCCTTGGCAACTTGTCTCATTTTATTTTCATATTAATCCTGCGTCATTAGTTTTTCATAAATAACTAATGGATTGGGAAGTCCTTTTTGCCTTAGAACATCAAATTTCATCAAAAACCTTGTGATAGAAACCTCCATGTTTTGGCATTTCTCCTCTAGTTGTATCATCAAATTATTTTTAGAATTTACCTTCCTAACTTCTAGGATGGTTTCTTTTCTGTCATTAATACCAATTTCTTATAGCTCTTGCCTGTTCTTAGAATTTAGAAACTTGATGATTTCAAGAGCTTCTTCAGGTTTCGTACCAAGTTCTTCTTTGATCTTTTGAATGACTTCTTTTGTTGATTTGACTAAGTATTTATGTTCATATATAACCTGTATTGATGGCCAAATATCATTGACTGCTTCAATGATATTGACCCATAACTGTTGTCTGATTTGTGCCATGGGTTCTTTCAGTGTCATATATTTTTCTAATTTCTTCAACTGCTCATTGAATATGTTTGCTCTTTGTTCTTCATTCTTATGCATTATCTTGGAATGTTTCTTTTCATATTCAAGACTTTTAAGTTGTTCTTTAATTTTGTTAATCTCATTACTCTAAATAGACATGTCCTGCATAGCTTTGACCAAATTTCTTGCTTCATATGAATGTTGTGTTTTTGTTGTTGAAGACACTATTGCTGAAGTTTTTGATGAAGTGACAGGTAATGTTGTAGCCATGGGGACTGTAGGAGCCAGTGATTCTGCTAGTGTGGAAGGTACAGCAGTAGTAACTACAGGAATGACAGTGACTGGAACTTCTTCTTCTTTATCCTTTTTCTCTTGGACCAACTTGTCCATTTCATTCTCCATTTCCTTTATCCGATCAGTCAACTGTAGAATGAGATTCATCATCTCATCTTTATGATTTTTATCTTGTAGTACTTCCTTTGCTTTAGTATGTTGTGTGGGGGGAAGCTTTAGTTGTTTCTTTAATGCAGCAATGTCGGCATTTTTCCTTTTTATAAATTCCTCTGCAAATTTTACATTTTTAGGATCATATCCTACTTCAATTACTAGTTCTTCCAAAGATTTAATTCTAGTGTATTTTTCCTGTGAATATGCTTTTCCAATTTGAGTTGGTCTCTGATATTTGCTAGAGTGTTTTGTAGCTTCTATACACTCATGGCCTTGGTGGTCATTGTAGAATAGATCATCTCCCATGCCTGCTTGTGAAACTCAATTTGATCCAGAGGATGAATATCCTGGGCCAAGACTTCAAAATCTGTATTTTTGTAATCAAAAGATGACTTAGGAGTTTGAACTGTGGGTTGAAGAAATGTCATCTGAATATTTTTATTCTTATAGTCAAAGGCTGAAAGTAGCCTATTCTGGATTCCAGGAGTTTGTTTCAGATATTGAGAATATATTTCAGATTTAATTTCTTCATTTATGGCTTTGATTTCTTTGTATCTTTCTTTGATATCCATATCCTTTTCTGTTGGTTTTTTAGATGAAGAGACTTCAATACGGTGTTGCTTCTGAATAAGCTTAATGTTTGAAGTAGTAGGTTTTTGTTCTTCTTCAATTATTATAGGAGTTGCATTGTCCTTTGCTGCTATTTCTGTATCAATCACCTCTATTGTTTCCACTTCTTTCTTGGCAAGATTTAAATTTGGCTTTTTATTGTATCTCAATTTGAATGTGGTTTCTGTTGTAGTCTCTGTAGTATAGGATCCTTCCTCACTATTTCTTTTTGCATTCCTGTCTTCTTGGGTTGGAGCTTGCAAAGTTTGACTAGTATCACTTTGCCTCTCTGCCTCTACCAAGGTGTTCTCCAACCATTCAGACTGGTTGGAGAATTTCTCAATCTCTAGTTTCTTTTCATGTGCATAGGGAGTCAATTTTCATTTAATTGTCATTTTACTTATAACTCCAAGGGGATCATAATACCACAGAAAAATTTTAATGAATTTGAACTCCTGTAAACATTTTTCTACCTCTGGACCTACATCTCTATTGTTACAGATAAAAGGGCCAACCTGATTTTTCAATTTCAACTGTGTCTTTTTCTTTGCTGCTAAGAAATTAATTGCATCTGAATTAAGAATCTGCCTAATGTACTCAAGGGAAAATAACCTCATAGGGAGGTATTTGGGCAGTTTATATGGAACAAGACTTGATCCATATACTCTTATTTCAGTATGATTTTGGTACAAGTACCAATCACCTGTCCTATTATGCTCTGACAACTGTAGGACTTTCTTAATTTCTTCACTAATTCTGGGTTGTTTGCTGTTGTTCAGCATATTGACCAAGGGATGAATGAAAGAATCAATAAAATATGTATAATTGAACTCATTTCAGTCTTCCCTTATCAAGGAAGTCCAAAAAATGACTGATTGAGGATTTCCTTCTACATAAAGCTTCTGAAGTTTGATGGCAAATTTCTCATACTAAAAGTGTAAGAACATATGGAATAAGAATGAGGAATACTTGAAAACACCTTAATAAGGCATTTTGACCAACTGTTCATGAATACTGTCAGCAAGGTGTTGGGAAAAATTAAAAATGGTAGCAGGAGGCTGACCAGGTGTAAAAGTAGACAAAAAAAATAGCACTGCAACATCAACATGTTCATCTATGAAATAACCAAGAATGAAATAAAACATGGAGATGATATGTCTTTTCCTTTCAGAGAATTTTGCAAAAGGGTATGGAGGATTTATCTTGGAAATTTCTACAGAAGATGGCATGAAAGTTTGAAATATCTAAAACCACTTGGGGAAGTCTAGATTCAGGTATAGATGAGTGAGGGCTTCAATGGATAAAGGGATTTCATGAGGCCCGGGTTGTATCTGTAGCATCTGATTAATTGACTCAGCAGTAATGGTACATAGGATTTATTTTTTAGGGTTTATTATGGCTCTCTGATCTGGGAAATAGCAGGATTGATAGAGTCTAATCACTTCTGGACATTGAAATGTCTAAGGAACAACATATTTTGGTAAATTTGACTCCCATATGAAAACTTCATCAGTCTGATCTATGGATTTTTCTTGGCTCCAGCAGTGGAGCTCAAGAAGGTTGAATTCTATGACTGTGTCAGCTAAGGGAATGTGCTCTACATCTACAATAGGGGGTTGTAGTGGATTGACTGCTACAATGTTTTTGGAAGCCATTGCTTTGCTTGATTTATCAAATTTATTACTCTCTTGACTTATAAACAACTGATTTAGGCCTGTAGGAGCACCTCTGGAAGTTTATAACAGTTTGCAGAAGGATTGAGGATGAAAAAAGGGTTTATCCTATGGTATGCAAAGATTTACTTGCTCAATTGATCAAACTCAGTTTTTTGTAACAAAAGGAAATTTTTGAGCTTCAAAGTTCTGTAAATAGATGCCTAGGGCCAATATCAAAAGGACTAGAAGACAAGAAGGATTTCTTCTAGTGTACAGAGGCTTAATCTTCTTTAATTTATTCAATCTCTGTGAATTAAAATATTCTTGAACCTCAGAATCTATGAAAATAATGCTTAGGGTATGTAGAAAAGGATTTTGGAAGTAACAGGGTTTTCTTGGTCTGCTTAATGCTCCTAAATGATTCAATTAGTTGTATTACTTCTTTATATCAAGGAATAGGTCTTTTCTTTTGAAGAATACCTGGGAAAAATGTATATTTCATTTAACAGAAGGTTTCTGGGGTTGCAGAAAGCTTTCTGAAGCTCTACTGGTCTTTAATAGCGCTTGGATGACTTCAGCAATGATTGTAGAAGCAGAGGGTTGGATTTTTGTTTCAATTTGGCTTAAAGATATTCGGCAACGTGATCTGGTTGCGTAAAAACTAGTTGGCAGTGCTTCTTCGGTGCAAAATGTAACAGAAAGGATAAAAGGGTGAAAATGAGCAGTTATATACATTTTAAACCAAACAGTGTTTTGTATTAATATGCAGTCATTTCAAACGGGCGAGTGGTTTGGGTGCTAGGGGAAAACCGCTCAGTGGTTGTCGCGACCTCCAAAGGTGGTTGGCAAAATTATTCTTATTGATGCGATCGAATAGAAACATGCCACGTAGCTTGGAGCGGAGCTCCGAAAACTGCATTTTTCGCAAGGCTTGGGGTGTGTTAACTTTTGGGTAATGAAATGCGGGATAGGAGATATTGGTCGTCCGATCTGGCGGGTGAAGATCGAACGGCTAGCATGATGCGATGGAGTCGCGGGATCAGATAGGCGTGGGGCCTGGGGCATAAACTATGCAGTAGGTTTATATGTATTGGTCAGGGATTTTGAATAATATAACCAATGTGGTTAAATCAAGTGTAACATATGTGTAAGCGGGGTTTAATATATTAACCTATGGGATGCAGGATTATATAACATGTGGGGAATTTATTAAACCATAGGTTAAAATAGAAATATGGGTTGGGAATAATACATATAGGAATTATATTAATATGGGATAAAGGTTTATAATTGGATTTAATATATATAATTTTAAAATGTTAATAATACATATAGGAATTATATTAATATGGGATAAAGTTTTATAATTGGATTTAATATATATAATTTTAAAATGTTAATAATAAAATTTAACTACGGGATATATATAATACACTAAGTATAGTGTAAAAAATGATATCGGGGGTAGATTTTTTCATTGTGGGTCCCGACATAACATTTTTTAAAGAAATACTTAGGATAAAAGTATTTTTTGGGTTTTTTGGGTATTTTTTGAATAAAAGGGAAATTAGTAAATAGCTTTTTTAACTTTTCCTAGGATAAATGTGTTTTAACTTAGGAAAAGGGATTTTTTGCAAGGGGAAAAAGGAGAAAAGAGTAAAATGAAGGGGGAGATGGTATTTTTACAAGGGAAATGATTTTGAAGGGAAATTAGTAAATTAAATGACCAATTATCTGCTATCCATGCTTGTGAAAACTGCTTCTACCTACCCATCTACTACCCTAACATTTTTTCTTCATTTACATGGGTGCATTTGAGCTTGCAAACCCTTATCCATTTTTCTTTTAAACAGCAAACTAACTAATTCTATCATTATTTCTTCCAAGGGCTTAGATTAAACTATTGAGCTCCTTATTATTCTCTACCTAAATACTGATCTGCCAAGATTAAACTGTTTGGCTAGATCTTTATTCTCTATCTAACAACATGAAATTTAAAGCATGAAAGGCCAATATTAAGCAGTTTGACTTTCATGGACTGTGCCATTTTTAACAAACTGCACACAATCTTTATTTTGCAGTAAAAGTAAATAGTAGTGGCATTTGGATTTGCATCACTTTCATGTTTTATTTTTATCTCTTTTTGTTTGGGGTCCATTTTTATATTCTTTTTGATCTTTTTTCTTTCAAGTCCTTTGATTTTTCTTTTAGGACTTTTACCCTCTTTACATTTTTTTTATTTTTATAATATGGGAAAAAAATTTGCAAAACGAAAATTATGTACATGTTACAAGACTAATCAAAGTCAATTCAAAATTATGAATCCTATTATTATAGGACCCTAATAGGATCTTTGAAATGTGTTACAAGACCTTTAAATTTGAGCACAAGTCTTAGATATTTCTCCTAATGTTATTAGCCTCATGATGATTCAAACTCTCCAGGTTTGTATTTATTATAATTTGTATTGAGATCTTTACTAAATTTTAAGATGACAGATCTCTTGTGTGTTTGTTGCAGTCTTCAAGTCGTCTATTTTTCTCAATGACATGTCTATGTCTCACTAGTTCAGTTTTGTTTCTAAGTTGAATAGCCTGTGATTGCAACTTACAATCTTGATCTTAGACAAACATGAATTTCTTCTCCAATATTGCATATGTTTTACCATAGACAATAATAACAAAAGGTCATTATTGTGAAATGATTGTTGGTATGGTATCCTTTAACTCAGTTCCTTTGACATCCTTTAGCATACTTTTCTTTGGAATATTCTAACTACTTGTAGGTCTGACATTGTAATGCATTTCACATGTAAGAGGTCTGGAATTGTAGTTTCTCTGGAATGCAAAAGGTTTGGCCTACGAAATCACTCTATCTCAGGTCTGTCATCCATGCACAATAGACACTAGATACACAACTTTGGTATCCTATGAATTGGAAAGGGATCAGACTTGTAGCTACTCTAAATTACGTAATGAAATCTATGTAATGAGCCATTGTCATAACACTAACCTTACCTTTACCATAACACTAACTGTCTTGAACACCTCCAATTCTACGATTTTCAACAAATTGTCACAATCCTAAGGCTAGGGACAATTGAGACTATTTATTCCCTAAAACAAAAACCTATTTTCTCAATTTATGCATTAATAAGAGAGTAGTAGCATGGTTATCATTTCATTAATATGTCCATTCCTTCTTGAGTCATTTCTTTAGTCATGGGCTATGGCTTATTCATCCATCTATGAATATATTATTTAGTCATGAGTGGCCATAGGTGGTGAACCAAGCAACCCGTCGATGGAAACATGAGACCAATAAGTTCATACATGGTACCTGGAAGATGATATGTGGCATCTGGAAGAATTCATAAGGAAAGTTAGGGTATAGAGTCAATATAATAGTGTTGTATACCCACATCAGACTACTTTGGACTGTAATTCTGAGTGGTTTGGGTTTTTCCTTTGCTTTATCATGTCTTCATTTTTCAATCTCAACCAACAACTTAGCTTTGTGAATACTATGGAATGAACATACAGGCGTTTGAAATGGAATGAGGTCATGCTAAGTTCCCACCTAGCATAATTCCAGTGCAGGATCATGGCTTTGTTTTGGCTTTGCACTGCCCTAGTTATATTCCACTTTGTATGGGGTCCTTATATCACTTTTTATCCACATCAATTATTCGAGTAGGCACAATTAAGACCATTTATGCCCTAAAACAAAATCATGCTTTCTGTGAAATTTATTTGGGGTTTGTTGGAATTATCTAAAAAACATCTGTGGAGGAAGTGAATATTCTGAAAATATATCGCATGAATATTTAGCCCTATGAAAACCATAATGTTCATTGAGAGCTCCATTTTCCGACCAGGGTCGCCCTGTGATTTTATTTATATGGTTTTGCAATATAATTTATAAAGGAAAATTTTTATTTATTTTTAAATATTTGCATAGGTTTGGTATTGATTTCATATTTTTTATTTAATATAGAAGTATTGATTTGAATTACTCCTTTTCAAATTCTTGTAGCTAAGGCGTTGATCAAGTTTCTTATACCTAGTTTGGGGGCTTACTTTAATCCATATAATGTTTTCACTAACTAGAAAACCTACTCTTTTGACCTTTGATAATAAAAAACTATTTTTGATCCATATATACTCTATCCATGTATTCAAAAAAACATCCATTTAGTGGACTTACCACCTAAATATTTTCTTTGAAAACTAAAAAAGAAAAGGCAATAAATAAAGTTGTGGATGCAAAAGTATCTTCATAGTTTATACTTTATTGTTTTTCCTTCTCAATGTTGTATCCCATTGTTATAAATCAACACTCACAAAAAATATATATATGAGACTTGATCATGCATTTTTATTATTGAGGAAACGAAGTTAGTTAAGATTAAGACATGATTATGAATTTTCATTATTTCTTGGAAACAAAGTTAGTTAAGATTGAGGGAAAACAACATTAATAACCTCTATACTTGTGAACATTTTCTAGCTTCTATGACATGATCAAGGAAATGATGGCACACTCCTAGATTCTTCCTATGAATGACTTGATTCAACCAATCATACCTACTTGAAATAAGCTACCAAAACAATTTGTATTCAATTTCTAGCTAAGGGATTCTACCATACATGAAAGTTGATAAGGGCCAACCCTAACAAAGTCCTAACACAAAAAAAATGCATATAGAACCCATTACATAAATGAGAGACCAAAAAATTGCTGATACATGTGGAGATCCAAGCAATGAATCCTGGATTAAACCGAAATTTCTAAAGGAATTCAAACATGAAGCTATGCTTGACACAGTTAAAGACATTTTCCATATCTGACTTAAGGATCATCCATTTTTCCTCATTCTTCCTACTAAAGGTGATAACTTCATGTATAAGGATAATATTTTCCACAATTTGTGTGTTCCTCACGAAACCACCTCAGTTTTATAAGATAATATTAGGAAGTATACTTTTTCATATATTAGCAATGATTTTAGACATAATATTGTAAGACACATTGCACTAAGATATCATCTTTAATGTACAAATGATGATGGAATTTCCTCTCTGGGGACTATAAATAAGAAATATTAATTTTTCCCTCCTCTCTGGTGCAAGTAATGATGAACATATTGAAGAATTCACACCATCCACACCAATTCAAACTTAATAATATTACAAAAATAGTTTAAAAAGTGAAAGTTGAATTCATCTATAATTTATACCTTATCAAATTCAAAATGATTGATTCCGTCGAATATTTCCTCTTCTGGTATAACCTACATTAGACAAGAATTGTATTTGTTCTTATAATACATGGATTATTTTCTTGAATGATATTTGTACTCAATCTATCTTGGCTCCTAGTTTCAATGTATACGGTGGCACAGGATTTATATGCTACTTCTTTGATTTTTTCATTTAGACTTAGTGTCTCTCCTTCATCGGTGGTGATTTCCTTGACATTGTTACACCAATCTTGTACTTTAGCCTATTTGTGAAAAAAATAATATTTATATCCCTTAATTAGAGCGACAAACTCTTGGAATTTTACCTCCATTTTTATTCTTCTTACCTCATTGTAGATTTGTAGCACTAGAAGGTTTATTTTTCTTCAAAAATTAAAGGAGTGGCTTATTCCTACTCCATAAGCGTTTGAGTTCCCCATAGTTTATATTTGAGGTAGTTGATCTCTTTACTCACTAATTGATATCGATCCCTCATCCCAACCTTTAGAGTGAACTTCGTATTTTTAATATTTTGTTCCTAGATGTGCGCTAATGAACCAACCACCCACTTGCTCCAAACTCAAGAAACAAGGTGAAGAATGAGGGGTATTAGAGCCAAAAATTATTTAAATGAAAAGAAAAAAAAAAGAGGACCATAATCATCTTCTTTAATCATAATAAAGGTGATGTTATAGTGATCTAATCCAACATAATATATAATTTGAGAAGATAAAAAGATGTTACTTTATGTGAAGGAACTACTTACCAATAATTGATCTAGCTTAATGTGTCTAGGACTAAGACATCTATTGTTCCATGTAATTTTCCCTTTTTCAACCAAGATATTCAATCAATCAAGCAATGAAATGGGGTTCTCCATTCTCTATATGATTGGATCCCAAAAAACCCCCCCTCATCTCCCCCCACTTTACTCATAGTGATGAAGCATGGTGTTAAAGTATCTTCCTACAATGTAATTTGAACCGAAATCTTAATCCCTTAACCCCATTACGAATTTCCAACATTCTACTTTCTAATGATAAATTATAGGCACATAAATATTAACAACATTGCAATAGTGTTAAATGAGAGATGAGAGAGAATTGTCACTAACCAATGATGAAAACACCTAACTTGATTTAAATTTAAAAGAGAAAAATTCCAAAGGGTATAAATTCCCATAGATAAACCCCTAGAACTTGTTTCCCAACCATAATTGAGATGCCAAATGCTATTGTATTTTTGCAGAACTTCATAGTCTTCCAATTTGGTTTCCTAAATTTAGGAGGAGTTGGGCCTTTTATTCTTTGATAGAATCCATAATTGATGCAAGCTTTCTAGGACTACATAATTCCCTTAAATTCTATGATATTTTTTATATCATTTGCCAAAAATTTTAATATTTCATCTTGGGGGAGTAATCACACCATTTTGGTTCCTTGTATTTCATGTTCCTTTTTTATACATTCCATCTATATTGTTTAATTATTAATTATTCCTTTTTAAGTTATCTTGTTCTTGTCATCAAGAATAATGCCAATCAATGAAGATCACAAACAAAAGAGGACACAAGATGTAGGCACTTAACCAAGGGAAAACCAAATCAAACTCTTCTACTAGTAGATTCAGATCAATTTGAGACAACCAGGACCCTAGCCAAAGATAAGGGATAAGGGACCTCCTTTGCTCCACCAAGTAAACCTTCCATAACTAAGTCAAAATCATAAGCATCAAGATTATATTTTCAATTTCATTCTTCATATTTCCTCCAGAAAGCTTCACACATTTTGATAGAGGATTACTAGCTTCACTCCTTCGCTTGGTTTGCTTCTCTTCTAGGCATAGGATAGGATTTTCTTTTATTTTTCTTCTTGCTTCTGCACAATAGATCAAATGTGTTGTTACCATTTAATAGTCTGAATTCACTTGTGTATTTATAGTGGTTTTAATCTTCAACATAAGTTTAACTTGTCAAGTTGTTTGAGGCTGACTTGTTAAATTGCTTGAGGTTGAATTGAAGGATTAGAAAGTTGACTTGGTGGAGGAGAAAATAATTTTTTTTTTGACAAAAATATCCCAAGAAGCTTCTATCATATAATAATAATAATAATAATTCAATATATAATCATAGAAGCCTACAATTGAGGCTTTGACTTGTTGACCAATGACCCAAGCATGAAACCCATGCGTTAATAAGTCAAATTTCTCTTACAATAAAAATCTATTTTTCTTTGTTTTCATAAATACAATTATGAAGACTGACATTAGTTACATTCTTCAACACCATGAACCTCGTCATCCCCAGTATTGTATTTGTGGCGTATCTGATAATTGATTGGGGTCATGGACAATACTGTCAATTTCAACTAGACATCTTATTTTTCCATATAAATACCCACCTCCAGCTGAGTTTTTATACTTACATCCACTTATTGTGTATGCATTAAGAAATCCTTCATATGAAGCACTATATCAACAGTTTAGAAACTTAAATCCTATTCAAACTCAGGTATTTGTTGTGCTTTATAACTTAGATGATAATGTTTCAGTTGTAGCACCTACTAATAGTGGTAAGACTATTTGTGTTGAGCTTTCTTTACTACGATTGCATCAAAAAGGCTCGTGCAATTATTTTGATGTGTCTATATTTCTCCTACATAAGCTCTTGCTAAAGAGAGATATTGGGATTGGGAGAAAAAATTTGGAATAGAGACGAAACAGACCCGGCCTCCTACGCTTGATAATATTCCTTTAGGTTGCGGCTACAATAGATACTCTCCAGTTATGATGAATTTCACTTGGGTTGGTGAGAATGAGGTTTATCCTCACTCTAATGTAAAGACTTCTCAAAGGCTTCATCTAATTTATTGGTGTGGACTTGATAACTCATAAAATTACACAAGTTGACTTGAACAAATCATGTGCAAACCCAACAACCATATAGAAAAATTAAAATATCATTATAGAAAACTCGGATCTCGATGATTTTTGTTGCCTATGGTTCCTCTCAAAGTCCTTTAACACCTCCATATTTCAAATAATTAAAATGCCTCGTGGTTCCACACCCACCTGCTTGGGTGCAAAGCCCAAGGGCTTGGGTTATTATACCACAAGTCACTTTTGTGTGCCAATTCCTCCAAAACCCTATAGCTTAGGGTTTGGAGTACCTCCCAAGCTACAAATATCAATAGCCTCGACATCCAAAAACTTTGCATTTTATTCCATAAAAACTAGTTACATTCTTCAACATATCGAAGTATGTGGGCAATTTTTTGTAATGCAAGATTAAACACTATCAAATTATCTTGAGTTCCTAAGTTATAGAGTGAGTTCATTATTTAGGATGAATAGGTTTTCAAGTTCTCAAGTTTTTAAATATTACTTGAATATTTTAAATGCAAAGAACTTCCTTATAGTTCACTTGTACTATTATAATGTTCTCATGGTTTCATCAAGTCGTTTCTCAACGTCCCTTATGACACTCGCTAACAGTTTCTCTCATTTCAAGGAGTGTTATAGGATGTTCAACCAAACATTTATTTTGCAGATCTATCTTCGTTGAGTGATGGAATTCTAGGTAAGATAGAATAAATTGATCAAACATCTACTACGTCATCTAGCAAGTGAAGACCAACTAGAGGTGAAAAGATTAGAAAAAAATTCCATAGATGCATGGAAATTTTTCTCTCTAAAGGGGGGTCATGTTCTTATGATAATGAAAGAATAGATGACATCGAGGTGCCCTTGAGGTACAAACTATTGTGTGTGTGTGTGTTATATTCTTTCCATGACTAGAACGAGGAGTAAAGCGGGGGGTTAGAGGGGGCCGGAAGCCCCCCTACGCTTGTGTTGGGCGCAACATGGGGGTTACAGGGGGGGAAGCAACCCCCCCTATCGGGGTCTGTCACAGCGCACCAAAAAAAAATTTAAATAAATAAATTAAATTAAATAAAAATTAAATAAATTAAAAAATAAATAAATAAAAACAAAAATAAACTAAAATTAAATTAAATAAATATAAAAAATTAAAATTACAAATTACAAATTACAAATTAAAAAATTAAAAATTAAAAAAAATTAAAAAAAAATGGACCCTATATTAGGTGGTCAGACCCGCCTATGGTTTTGTGCATTGGTTTGCATATGGTTTTGGGCATGATCGTTTTTTGATCATGGTATTTTGTAGATATGGTCAAGGGAACTACGGTTATGTTCTAATCCAAGATTAATGGATTGGGGTTTATGAATGCTTAGGCATGTATATATATGTGTTGTAACATTAAAAGGAATATAATGAAAAATAAAGCTAGTAGTCTCGGTTTGGGATCCAGGGGAAAATCTCTGTGTATATATGTTTTATGTTTTATTCTCTCGCTATTGTTTATTTTCTGTTTTTTAAGAATTTATTTATAGATAATTTATGTACAGGGTTAAAACCTGAATTTTGTGTCAGCGTTGTTTCAACTTCAAAGGGGTGCCTTTGCTGCTAAGGATTTTTTTTCTCGGACTTGTGGTAGACCTATTTAATGGGATATCTGCGGGATGGATTCTTGCTGTGAAAGAAGATGGCAAGTAGTGGAAAGATAAAGATCAAAAAATTTAACGGTCATATTTTTTATTTGTGGAAGCTTAAGATGGAGGATTTGCTAGTGGATAAGGATCAGTGGATCACGGTAGACCCGGGTATACAAAACCAACAGCAATTTCAGATGAATACTGGGCGAAGTTGGATCGAAAGGCAACAAGCACAATACGTTTGTGTATCTAAGATTCGGTATTGTTGAATTTATTGAGGAAGCTACAGTGAAGACTTTGTGGGTCAAGTTAGGGAATTTGTACCAATCTAAGTATTTGGAGAATAAATTGTTCCTGCGGAAAAAGTTGTATAACCTGATAATGAAGGATGGAGACTCGGTCATAGTGCATCTAAACGCCTTCAATACAGTGGTAAGTCAATTTTCATCTATTGATATTAAAATCTCATATTGAGATAATTTCATCATTTTGAAGTGTTCTCAACCAGATTCGTGGGATAGTCTGGTTATTACAATAGGTAGCAATACAACTACCTTGAATTTTGATGAAATTGTCTCAGCCTTGTTGTCGAAGGAAATGAGACGGAAAAATATGGAGTGTCATAATGGAGATGCCTTATTTGTACGAGGAAGTTCCCAGAACATAAACAAAAATCGGTTCTCGAGTGGGAGATCTAAATCTAGAGGGAGATCTAAATCTCTAGGAAAGCATGTAAAGTGTGCTAGAAATGCGGAAAGGAAGGGCGCTTCAAAAAGGACTGTAGATCCAAAGCTTCTGAGAAAGGAAAGGGATTTGATGATGCTCCTTCTACAGAGGTGAAAACCACCTCAGATGAAGGTGGGGATGTGTATTTGTCTTATTCTTCAAATACACATGTAGATCATGAGGCATGGTTGATTGACTCAAGTGCATCCTTTCACTTCACTCCCCATAGGGAGTGGTTCTACAAGTATGAGAAGTATGATGGTGGTGATGTCCTCTTAGGGGATGATAGGAAGGCAAAAATCATCGGACGTGGAAAAATCAAGTTGAAGCTGCAAGGTGGAAGGATTAGAACACTTCCTGTTGTTCAGCATATTCTTGCATTGGCCAGAAATCTTATTTTTGTAAGCAATATGGATGATGCAGGTGTAAAAATAGTGTTCAAGAAATATATTTGCAAGATGGTTCAGGGAGCACTGGTATTAATGTATGGATTTTGGATTGGAACTCTATACAAGCTTATGGATAGCACTTTTATTGATGAGTGAAACAATTATGTGGTTCCTAAAAGTGGAGCAGAAAACCTAGTGGTCTATGGAGAAAAGACCACGCTATGGCATCAAAGGCTTGGACATATTGGAGAGAAGGGCCTTTGGATATTTCATGGTAATGGTATGATAGAAGGTATGTCGAATTGCTCTTTGGATTTCGATTTCTATGAACATTGTGTATATGGGAAGTAGAATTAGGTGAGTTTCCCTTTTGGTGCTAAAAGGGCGAACAAGATATTAGAGCTTGCGCATAGTGATGTGTTTGGACCTGTGTCGGTTCCATCACTAGGTAAGTCTGTGTACTATGTGTCATTTATAAATGACTTCTCAAGGAATACATGGATATATTTCCTGAGGAATAAATATGAAGTCTTTGATAGATTTAAAGAATTTAAGGCTCTGGTGGAAAACCAGATAGAGAAGAAGATAAATGTGTTGAGGACAGATAATGCAGGAGAATTCTACAAGAAGGAATTTGAAGAGTTCTATAATAAGTGGTATAGCATGGCAGAAGACTACTCCATACACACCTCATCAAAATGGAGTTTCATAAATAATAAATAGGATGTTGATGGAAAAGGCAAGAAGAATGCTTAGTCATACCGAGTTAGGATAGGAATTCTAGGCAGAGGCAGTGGAGACTGCATGCTACCTGGTTAACAGATTACCTTCATCAGCGTTGGAGGATAAGACTCCACATGAGCTATGGACTGGCAATAAACCCTCTCTTTCACATTTGATGGTATTTGGATGTGATGCATATGTACATGTTCCAAAGGAGAAAAGGACCAAGTTGGATAATAAATATGAAAGGTGCATATTTTTTGGGTATAAGGATGGTTTAAAAGGTTACAATATTTGGAACCCATAAACAAGAAAGGTTGTGTACAGCGATATGTGGTGTTTAGAGATGTGAAATATTTTGTTAAACATGAAGTCCTACCAAAGGAACCTGAGAAGCTAGAGTTTGAGATCAAGTAGGAAGAATCAGACTCTACAACATAACAATATTCAAAAGAGGGACAGCCACAAACTCCAACTATGAGAAGATCAGTTCGAGAAAGAAGGTAGCCAGAAAGGTATATTCCATCTACTTTATGTTAAAATTTTGCTTTAACTATCATTGACGATGATCTAAGAACTGTCAGTGAGGCAGTGGATTCAGAGGATTCAAAACTCTGGAAGGAGGTTGTGGTTGATGAAATGACATCCTTGCACAAAAATGAGGCATGGGATCTGGTGGAGTTGTCGGCTGGAAGGAAGCCCGTTGGGAGAAAATGGGTGTTTAAGAAGAAGATGAATGCATAAGGCAATGTCGAGAAATAAAAAGCTCGATTGGTAGAAAAAGGTTATTCCCAGGTGTCGGGAATTGATTTTGGTGATATTTTTTCTCCTGTTGCCAAGGTTACTTCTATTATATTACTTTTATATGTTGTTTTTGCATTTGATTTTGAGGTAGAACAGATGGATGAGAAGACATCATTTCTTCACGGGGATCTGGAAGAGGAGATCTACCTGAAGCAACCTGAAGGCTTTGCGGTGAATGGTAAGAAATAACTGGTATGCGAGTTAAAAAGGTTTATGTATGGGTTAAAACAGTCACCAAGGATGTGGTATCAGAAATTTGATGACTATATATGGGGACTTGGCTTCACCAGAAGCAAAGAGGATCATTGTGTGTATTTTAAATTAATTGGTGATTGTGTTATTTATTTGGTCTTGTATGTGGATGATATGTTGTTTGTTGGAAACGACAAAGAAATTATCCAGGATTTGAAGACTCAATTGTTCTCCAAATTCGACATGAAGGATCTTGGTGCTACAAACTATATTTTCGGCATGGAAATTAAACGAGATCGAGAAAAAAGGAAGCTCTGGTTAAACCAGAGGAAGTATGTCGAGGCAATATTGCAGAGGTTCATTATGTAGGATAGTAAACAGGTGAAGATTCATATTCATGTAGGTGTGAAGTTATCTTATGAATAGTGTCCCAAGGCACAAGAAGAAGAAGAGGACATGTCTCGTGTTCCATATGCAAGTGCAGTGGGTAGCCTGATGTATGAAATGGTATGTACTAGACCAGACATTGCACATGTAGTGGGAGTATTGAGCAGTTTTATGTCAAAACCAAGGATGGATCATTAGACAGCAGTGAAGCAGGTTTTCAGATATTTGTGTGGCACTAGTGATTATGGTTTGTGCTACCAGGGAAGACTAGGATTGGACAGAGTTTTGGACATTTGTGGTTTTGTTGATGAAGACTATACTGGAGAACTGGACCAAATAAGATCTAAAACTGGGTATGTTTTTAGCCTATTTGGAGATGCAATCAGTTAGATGAGCAAAAGACATATGTAGTGGCTCTGTCAACTACAGAGGTAGAGTACATCGCAACCACTCATGCAAGCAAGGAAGTAGTTTGGTTGCATTGATTGTGTTCAAGTATGTGTGTGGTGCAGCAAGCTATAAGGATAGACTCTGATATCCAAAGTGCAATTTTCTTTGCTAATAACCCTATTTATCATTCAAAGACAAAGCACATTGATGTTCGGTATCACTTTGTGAGAGATATGGTTGAGGATAAAAAGGTGTTGTTGGTAAAGGTGGACACTTTGAAGAATGTTGCAAATGCATTGACGAAGTCTGTGAGCACTGAGAAGTTATTTTCATGTAGAGAAAAAATAGGTGTTGCAAGCTTGGGCCAATGACTAAGCTCTCCCATGGCCCCCTGTGGAAAGAAAACAACAAGTGGGATAATGTTGGGTGTGTTTTATATTCTTTCCATGACTAGAAGTAGCAATGTAGCGGGGGGTTAGATGGGGGTGGTAGCCCCCCTAAGCTTGGGCAGGGCACAGCATGGGGGGTCATAGGGGGTGCGACAGCCCCCCACTGTCAGGGTCCAAGGCAGCACACCGGGAAAAAAAAAAAAAATTGGACCCTATAGTAGGTGGGTGGACCCGCCTACGGTTTTGTGCATGGGTTTGCACATGGTTTTTGGCATGATGGTTTTCTGCTCATGGTATTTTTTAGATCTATTCAAGGGAACTATGGTTATGTTTTATTCCAGGGTTGATGGATTAGGCTTTATGAATGCTTTAGCATGTATATATATGTGTTGTAACACTAAAAGGAATATAATGAAAAATCAAGTTGGTAGTCCTGGTTTGCGTTCCAAGAGAAAATCTATGTGTATATTTGTTTTATGTTTTATGCTCTCATTATTGTTTATTTTCTCTTTTTTTAGAATTTGTTTACAGATAATTTTTGTACAGGGTTAAAACCTACACAAACATCTAGTGAAACAATGGGCACCCAAGGATCTTACTAAAATAAACATTGATTTTTCTGTAAATGAAAGGATATACTGCATTACCGCATCATCATTACATTGTTTGGGGCTATTTTCCATGGATGGAATAAAGGTACGTTAAGGAGGATTAACTGAATTGATGGAGTATGTTGGACCCTGTTACAACTACAATGATGGGTACAACTAGTCCAATATACCAAAAGTATGTGAAGATATGGATTTTCCACAAATTATATACAACTAAAAGACAATGATGAAAATAAAGGTGCAACTGTGTATATTGATGGAAGGCCAAAAGCAGTAGGGAATATTGCAGGGTTTATAAATAGTACATGACCTATTGTTGAGGACGTAAATCCCCTCTGCGGACAGAGGCGATCCCTACTAGCCCAGCAGGGGTCTAGCAACAAACAAACAATGCTATGACGCAAGCTCCTAGTTACGAATGGAAAGACTAGGAATAGAAGCCAACCTGGATTCCAACGCTATAATCTGAAGAAGAAGTGTCCCCGTCCTTCAGCCCTGGCAGATCACAATCCCTCCACGATCTCCGCGGATGAACACCTGCACATAGAAGAAACGAACAGATACAAGCATAGAAACCAGCATACGTAACTAAAATTTTACATCGTCGAAAAGATATTAATGGCATTAACATGATGGAAACGAGTGGAACCATAATCATAGTCTGATATTAAATAATAAACGGTAAAGCATATAATTCAAAAGTTCTGATTGCCATCTTCTTCGACGGTTCTCCGGTCGTCCACGTCTCGCAAAGCTCGCCAAGGAAAGGAAAAACCTCTCCGGAGTCTCTCGACAATGGTCTCCTTACTTGAGTCGGCCTTAAGGGAAAGAGAAGATTCTTTACAGCACAAAGGCTCTTGGGAATATGGAGATACAAAGCTTAGGCACTTCAAGACTAGCTTGCCATGGGATTGAGCAGGCTTTTATAGATGGGGAAGGAGGGAGTTGGGATCCCTATTATTATGGGATTGGCCCTATCAACAAGGAAGGTTCCATGGGAGGTGGCAAAACCACTTCCCTTCCATAGAACTCCCGCAGCCAAATCTCCCAACTCAAGATAGGCAATGGTTTGTGAGTTTGTTGGAACTCAACTTCCGCCATCTTTATTTAAAAAACAGTCCCTAAAATGGGTGGCGCGACTGCTGCTCTATGACAGAGCGCCAGGTGGCGCGACCTCTTTGCAGGATTTTCCCCATTGGCGCGAGTTCTGAACTTCCTGCCCGCGCCAATGCTAAAAGGGATGTTTTTCATGATTTTTGCAAGGAGATGTCTCAAGGGAAAATAAAGCTCATGCTTAGAGGGATGCATTGATGATATTTTCAAGGCATGACAATGTTCACAGGTCACGAAATGGGTCCTCCATTGTGCGGGATGGGAAATGGTAAGGACGGTGACAAATTACTGTGTAACAGATGCCCCCTAAAGTATGAGGCCCGAGAGAGAGAGGGGTGAAATGCTTTACGAGAACATGTTCAACTGAAGGCCCGTCGTCGGAAAACCTGCGCAGAAAGATACAACTGATATCTCAAGTACATGATATATATGTGGTATGGACGCAGCCATCCAAAACAGAGTATGTTATAATCCGGATCCAGGGTATGGGCGCAGCCATCCAACTAAGATCAAACAAATAGACTCAGGTATGGTCGCATCCATCTAATCAGTAAGCCATGTACATAATGATAATAATCCACAATCGCAGCCTGGATTACAACAGACACAATCCAGGGTCTTGCGCTCCATCTCGACCCAAACAAAGTACAAGTTCGAGCATGCGAATATATGAGCTGAAGTCGAACATGCAAGAACATCGTCTGATTACCAGCCAATGATGAAAGCTGTTAACAGACGCGAGAGGAACCACCAATAATGACAATGGCCCTCAAGGTACTACAGGTACAATCTACGGCGTGCGAATAAATGAGCTGACGTCGAACACCCGCAGAATCACTCGATCGGAGGTCAATGATGTAAACCTCACGTCGAATGCGACGAACCTGCCATTGAGGCATGCAGGCTCCAAGGTACCATCAGGAGTCCCTAGACCAACTTCCTGGATAATGAGCTGAAGTCGACAGGAAGTGACCTTGATTGAAGGTGGGCCATAATGATTCCCACATCATCGACACGAGGCAGAGAAACATGATGTTTTGTTGTGAATCAAGATCGTATGAGAAACAGAGGAAGGTTGATATTTGTAGAGGCCTACTTCTCTTGAACACATGAACGGCACGACAATGGACTTGGCAGTATTTGACATCAACGGATCAGAGGTCATGGCGACGAGGCAGTGAACAGATGAGAGGTCAAAAGAGATTACCCAAACCCATGGAGGCAAAGTGAAGCAACGGGATGAGATGTCCCCAACCCGACACGAATGCAGACAAGTGCCATGTTCAAGAGCGACATACCGCCGACGACAACGACAATGGTTCCATTTTTCCCCCACCATTTCTGGCGAGTACCCCAATTATTTTTGATAACAAGCTTGAAGGGGATAGCATATGCTTGTGATATAAGTCCGCCCTTCGGGCGAATCCAACCTAGTGCATTTAACGAGTCCTAGGAAGGAGAAACTCGGAGAACGTCATTTCGACGAAATCCAATGTCATCAGGGTTTAACGAGTCTGACAAAGGAAGAACTCGGCGTCTTTTCATGTTTAGAGAGTTTGAAAAGACAGATGAAAAGAAAACTCCACAGGTCCCTTTTCGTAAATAGTTCCCCAGATCCGAAAAGGTAGAAAACAATATCCGGGAAAACCTCCTAGTCGCGATAGGCTAGGGTATTCCTTTTTCGTAATCAATCCAGCCCAGCCCGAAAAAGGGTTAAACTTATACTGGGTGAATGTCGATTCGTGTCCATTTTAACGAGATCGAAACGACAAGGGCCTCGGCGATCTTTTCATATTTAGAGAGTCAGAAAAGAGCTGAAAGATGACTCCAGAGTGACTTTTTCGTGTATTTACCGAGTCCGAAAAAAGTATAAAATACAACTCGTTTCCATCCTTTAAGTCACAAAAACCTGCTGCTGCACATACCAAGCAAGCGTAAAACCCATTTTCGACATAGCATATGCAAATATTTGATAAAAATAACTTTTAAAACTCATTTAACGTCGAAAAAGTTATAAATATGTCTGATTGGTAAAAATAAAATTACTTTTACTATTTACCTTGGTAGAAAACAACAGTGGTCCATTTGGAGCAGAAACTTCCGTCGACGATTGTGACCAATCCAGGCAACCATTCAGCTTCTCGTCTGTCACAGGTAAAAGGCGCTCCCTTGCTCTACATTTTCATTCATTTTTTAATGATTTTCCCTTAAGATTCAGTCTTGTATGGCCATTTTTAAAATTTTAGGGCCGGGCCCATTGGCGCGGGTATCGGGCACGGACCCGCGCCAATGAGCTCTTTTTGTAAAGGGCTCGCGCCACGTGGCGCGACTGTTCGCAAAACAGCCGCGCCAGCGGCCGAACCTTAAATTGCGCCCAAAATTTCAGTATTTAAACCAAATTACTTGGAAATTGAAGCTCATCAAAGATCTAACCAGGGGTTTTTGACCATGTGAATGTAGATAATCACTCAAAATGGCAATCGAATGGAAGGAACGAGAGCACGGAGAAGAGGATGAACAGGCCATGCAAAGCCAAGCTTGCATGAATGCACTTAGAGACTGTGGCTTGAAAAAGTTCTTCCTCACGCCATGTTTACGAGCTCAGCCCGAGCTCCTCCAATATCTAATCAACATCTGGGATGAAAACGAACAAGTGTTCAGATTACGAGACCAAGTGTTAGAACTGGAGGTCACCGACGTTTATTTCATCACCGGATTGTCCCGCAGGGGTCCAATCCCTGTACTGACTGGAAGCAGACCATCTGGGGAAAAGATGGAAGAAGTAATGGCACGGGTGTGCCGAGGGGCACAAACAGGATCAGGAAGCAAGAAAGTGGATATCCACACCATTCCTGATCTAGCACTGAGAGTAGTTCTCCATACCATTACGCGGGCTGCTGGGTCGCAAGCTCCGCACGAGGCCTCGAAGACCCAACTCCTGCTGGCCTCAGAATGCATGGGTCCCTTACTGTTCAACTGGGCAGAAGCAGTAACTATCAACATGAAAAGGCAGCTCACAAAGTGCAAACAGGGGAAACTGAAACAGTTCGGTTATGGTTCCATCTTGGTATCGTTCATTCTGGAACGCATACCAATCTTCCAGGGCCAAGGGGTCGCAGTGGCGAGTCCGATACCACGAGAGCCACGAATGGCTCGCTGGGCAGCACTGATGCCCAGATCTGGAGGTGGCCAACAGATGTCCTGGAGGCCAGAGTTATTTAGGTGGCTACGGCGCCAGCTGATCGTCGTGGAAGATTGGCCCTATTCGGGAACTGACTTTACCGAGGACCCAGATCTCCCACTACCAGAAGGAGATGACTGGGACGAGGAGCTGGGTAAGACCTCATATTTTTTATTTTATGTTTATATGTTTTTTTTGTTAATACACATTCGTTTTAACACAATATATGCATGCAGATGTAGGACCTGAAAGACCAGCCGGGATGTCTCCAATCTCCCAGAGGACACAACTCGCCCCTGAGATCCAGGGGGAAGGCACCGGAGGAGAGGAACTGATCCATAACCTCGAGGGGATTTCCCATGGGATCCCAGACTATGCCCGGCTAGCAGACGTACCGATGGCATACCAGCACCACACGGTGGGAGTTCCGAACCGGATCCACCGAATCCTGAGACGCCTAGTGCGTGCAGTGACGTGCTATCATGAGCACCATGCGGATTAGTCTTTTAGGATTTATACCACACCTATTTTTGAGAGACATAGCGTCTCCGGATGTACTAAGACGATTATGTATATTTTTGAGTTTTATGATGCACACCGTGCAAACATTTCGACACACATATATATATATATACATATGACTATTTTGAATGGATCTTTTACATGTGATGATGTTTTCTATATGTCATGCAAATGTCTAATACAGATGTAATCTAATGTATCAGTTACATAACAAACGACCCAATGCGAAATGTATTCACACAATGTATCTAATCACACATTTCATTTTTACGCAAGCTTAAAAGCACAAATGAACACACACATATGCAAACTATGCTTGAAATGAGGAAGACGGGCATGCCCCCCAGCATGATGTCTCAATTCGAGGTGCATGCCCCCCAAGCTTCAGTCCATTGAAAGTGGAGTGAAGGTTCAAAACAAAAAGTCGAATTGAACATGCTTGTGTTTCATTATTTTAACGAGGTTGACACACCTAAAAGAATTGTCCTCAAACAGCTTGTTTCATGGTTTAAGGAGTGTGACATAAGACCAAGAACTGTGCTCCGAGATCCTGGTTTCATTTTTAAAAGAGCTTGACCCAGGGAGGAAACTGTGCTCTAACCGACTTACATCAAAATGAACAAGAAGGCGGTGCTTCCAAGAGTTCCACTCCCGATGGAAGGGAAACATCCCGGAAGTCAGGACCCAATGCCCTCAGCACATTATGCACAACGGCATCATCACTGAGCACAGGCACGGGGTAAATAGCCACATAGTTCACCTGCGGTGGAGCAGATACAACGGGTGGATAGAAACCAGGAGGGGTTGATGGTGGACCAGATGCCATATTAGGACCAACGAATGAAAGCTGATCAATGGTCACGATCCGCCCTTCATGTGGAAAGCACATCACGCGAAAGAGGGAGGAGACAAGCGCTCCCATGGCATAGGTGTAATCACGCCCCAAAAGCAGATTGAAATCCAAGGGGCTTGGAACGACCATCACATCCATATGGACGTTTTTACCTCCCAAAGTAACAGGTAACCTTGGAAGGATCCCCAATGGTTGACTGGTTCTTCTATTGAAAGTCAACAGATTCTGCATAACAGGCGCAAGCGGCGGCGAACCGAAAGCTTGCCAGGTAGTAGAGGATAAAATACTAACAGAGGCACATTCGTCTATAATGGTGCTGGGTACAACCAAACCAAGAGCCTGCACTGTGATCTCGAAAGGCACATAAGACGGAAGGCGAAATCCTACAAATCGGTTCCAATCAAAGGAAGCGACCAAACTACTCGGAGGGGCTACCATCGAAATGCGAAGGTCTTCCCCTGATGTTACGGAAGAAGAAGTATCCTCCATAACCTCCATCTCGAAGGTGGGAGGAATATCCTCCAGAGCCTCCATCATGGGAGGCGGAGGAGCAGCTTCTTGAAACACAGGGACATGAGAATCTTTCTCCAAGTCTGAAGAATCTGAAGAAATCAGAAGGACATGGGGGGTGTGAGGTCCACTCTCGACAGAAAAGACCTAGTGCACCGTGGACGGGGCTAGTTCAACCGATCCTACGACCAATGGTTGGTCAGGGACGGATTCGTGAATTTGAATTTCTGGGGGAGTGGGATCGACCAAGGATGACTCTTGACCAATCGTAGGATCAGCTGGCGGAGGACTCAAAGAAAGCTGATTATAACCAGGTGGAAGGCGTGGTGTAGAACCGGTTGGGTTGTCCAAGACTTGCTTGGCTTCATCCATATAAGGACAAAGGTGAATGGCATGGTGCCCTTCACACAACTTACACGGATTGGTGATCTTACCCTGCTTCTTAGAGTTCTTATCAACAGCAGCTGAAGACGTGCCCCCAACTTGACTCCCGAAAGCCAAAGGCAACGGTGGGTGGCCGTTGGACCATACTTCGAGCACCTTGGGAATGCCAGGGCAGTCTCGAAGAAGATGGTCTCCCGTGCACAACAGGCAAGGGAACTTGACTTTCCGTGGAGGGTTGGAAGGTTTATCAAGAGGAGATATCTCGGAGGCAGTAGCCGTACATTTAACCTCTCGCTTATCAGACTTCTTCTTCTTTGTCTTCTTCTTCTTCTTCTTAGCCACCTCGTTACTTGAATCCAGACTTTCACCAGGCGAAGTAGAAGAGGAGGACGCAGAAACAGGCGAATAAGGGGAGAGGTCCACCCTGGAATCAACATGAGGTTGTTCCGTCGGAGGAACTGATTGAACATTAGTGGAGACATTCGGAACTACAGAGGTTGAGAACAATCAAACAAAGTAACCACTGCTAACCTGTGATGGAGAACACGCATGGAGAGCACCAACATTTCCAAAAGGAGGAAAATGACCAGGATTCCCTTCCGAGGGGATTCCTTGGTTGGTGAACTCTGAAAAAGTTGCCATCAAACTCAAAACCACACACGGGCTGAAAACAGCATGGGTGTTACCGATAGAATCCACAACAAGCAATATCTCAAGAAAAATTTGGGTGACGGAACACATTGGAAAGTAAGAAATTCTACCGTTTCATGTTCTAAGAGTTGAGAAATGATAAAAAGATGACTCTATCTCTTTCAGAGTTGACACAAGCATGAAAGGACAAGCGCTTGACGGTCTTTTTCAAGTTTAGGGAGTCAGAAAAGACCAAATGACTGCTCAGGAAATACTAGGCACAAAGGGTGTACCAAATATCCGTGAACTGCAATATACACCTTGGTTTCAATAATGAAACAAAAATCGACCAAGGACTTTCCGTACGTGCAGGTAGTCTCCCCGAATGTTGTGTTCGGTGTATCACGGGTATAGGGCGGCAGACTCGGCTTCCTGTGGATAAAGGATTGAAAACCTAGAGGGGTCTCCTTTTATATACGCGACGGTACGGGGAGCGCAAGTCCGTACTAGCGCTGTCTAAAGCCAACAGGCGAACGACAGCTGCTAGGTTTAACGACGCCGGAACACGTCTCTAGCCTAGACCTTCTAAATATGTTTCATTAAGTTCCAATGTTGCCTTAGGTTAATTGAATAAATTTTACAGTTGATCTTCAATTAAGTTTCAATTTCCAGGCCCTATCGTATGTAGTGTCTCGAAAGACTCCTAAATGCAAGCTATATGCCACAGTGCAACATTTCGTTCGATGAAAACTAGTTAGATAAGAGTTGAGAGCTTTTATGCAAACGAAATGAACGGAAAACAAACAATGAGATCTCTAATGCAACTAATGCAATTGAAAACTTTTCATTCAAAACACTAATCACTAGCGATATGGAAAAGATCACAATTTGCACTAATTAACAAAAGCAAAAGAGATTTTTTTTTTTTTTTTTCAATGTTTAATAGCTAATGTGCACTGAAAACAAAAGGAACAATTTGAGAAATGATATCCAAGAGAGCGAAACAAACAAAATTCACTCAACAATGCAAGCAATCAGATCCCCAAATCGACCAAAGTCTCTCAAAGCAAAGAAAAGACTCAAAAGCTTCCAATGGACTGTGTGATCTAGGTCCAAAGCAAGGCCAAACGAATTTCGAATGAAGGAATGAACAATCACCCAAAAAACGCAACAAAACAATCAACGACTACTAAGAGGATGTGGAGAGTCAATCAGCAAGTTGACAGGACAATCAAGACACCAAAACTCCCAAGGAGGGCTCGATACACTAAGCCACTAGATGCCCTAGGGCTCAAAACGTGAAATCGGTAGATAGAAGCAAACAACCAAAGGACAGAGGTGAATTCCAGCCAAACAAGACTCCAACACACTCAGGCAGTCGGAAAATCAAGAAGAAAAACACTGATCAAATCCAGAGAGCTCAAAAATGAAGAAACTCAAAAAACTCACAGGGGTGGCGCGACTGTAAGTGTGAAACTGGCGCCAGAAGTCAATTGGCGCGGGCTAGACAAGGGCAACGTGCGCCAATTGGCGCGACTGTCGGGTTAAAAGCCGCGCCAGTCGAGTTTCTCAGCAAAAATTGAAAACAAGCTACTCCAGAAGCAGACCAATGCAAGCTAAGCAAACCAAGAAGCTAAAACAATGAAAGAATCCAACCTAGAAGGTTCATCAAGCAAGGAAAACAATCAAAGCGAAACAACATAAACGAGACAATGAAAACCGGACGATCCCCATTGGAGTCGCGAATTTGTTGAGGAGGTAAATCCCCTCTGCGGACAGAGGCGATCCCTACTAGCCCAGCAGGGGTCTAGCAACAAACAAACAATGCTATGACGCAAACTCCTAGTTACGAATTGAAAGACTAGGAATAGAAGCCTACCTAGATTCCAACGCTATAATCTGAAGAAGAAGTATCCCCATCCTTCAGCCCTGGCAGATCACAATCCTTCCACGATCTCCGCGGATGAACACCTGCACATAGAAGAAACGAACAGATACAAGCATAGAAACCAGCATACGTAACTAAACATCGGTCAGAAAAGACATTACTCGCATTAACATGATGGAAAACGGAGTGGAACCATAATCATAGTCATCTATTAAATAATAAACGAAGAAAGATTACAACCAAGTTCTGACGTCGCGATCTCCTTCGGACGGGTCTCCGGTCGTCCACGTCTCGCAAAGCTCGCCAAGGAAAGGGAAAACCTCTCCGGAGTCTCTCGACAATGGTCTCCTTACTTGAGTCGGCCTTAAGGGAAAGAGAGGATTCTTTGCAGCACAAAGGCTCTTGGGAATATGGAGATACAAAGCTTAGGCACTTCAAGACTAGCTTGCCATGGGTTTGAGCAGGCTTTTATAGATGGGGAAGGAGGGAGTTGGGATCCCTATTATTATGGGATTGGCCCTATCAACAAGGAAGGTTCCATGAGAGGTGGCAAAAACCACTTCCCTTCCATAGAACTCCTGCAGCCAAACCTCCCAACTCAAGATAGGCAATGGTTTGTGAGTTTGTTTGAACTCAACTTCCGCCATCCATATTTAAAAAACAATCCCTAAAATGGGTGGCGCGACTGCTGCTCTATGACAGAGCGCCAGGTGGCGCGACCTCTTTGCAGGATTTTCCCTATTGGCGCGAGTTCTGAACTTCCTGTCCGCGCCAATGCTAAAAGGGATGTTTTTCATGATTTTTGCAAGGAGATGTCTCAAGGGAAAATAAAGCTCATGCTTAGAGGGATGCATTGATGATATTTTCAAGGCATGACAATGTTCACAGGTCACGAAATGGGTCCTCCATTGTGCAGGATGGGAAATGGTAAGGACGGTGACAAATTACTGTGTAACACCTATCACCACAAATAAGAAACCCAATTGCATATTTGAGGGACATGAAGAAAACTTTGTATTCGCATGTGTCATTAAATCAATAACTATAGGGGAAGAGTTGCTCATTTATTACAAATGGAATAGAAATTATACAAATATTGATATTGTGTGGGCGGTATGTATTCAATTTTACCCAGCATGTAAGAAATGTCTATTGTATGTTATGATTGTCATTTACTACGTGAAGTTTTTATATAAATTTATACATATGTCAATAGTGGTTTTCTTGTTGATAAAATGATGATTAATTGTGGAGTAATTGCAAATTATATTTATTTTATAAATACGGTGAAAAGGGGAAGGAACCAGCCTTAAATCATTCCACAAATGCTCGTGAGGAAGAGGTTATTGATTATTCAATTTTTATGTTTGTTGATACAATGCAAGCAATAAGGAAGCTTAAATTCAAAGCAACCAAGAAACTTAATTCTTTAGTTTTGATTGAGCCTCATACATATGAGATAAAATGAAAATCAAAACCGTGTTGCAACAAGTTCGTTGGTATGGGGTGATCAACTCATTTAATTATCCCAATTATTTGTTTATGATTTAGTTATCTAATCCTTTATTAAAAAAACTCTTTAATTTACATGAGTTTTTGGTGGAGTTTCATCCTCATGCTACGATTATGGGCATTGGTAGTAGCGTCGATGCTTGACCTATGAGTGAGTCACCAGTCATTTAGATGAGTACAACCGCTCAACCACCCACAGTAGGATCTACACCCCCTGAACAGTGTACGTCAGGATCTACACATGATATTGTGGATGCAGAGACTGATACAATTACACAATTTGAAATGAGTTTTCCTGAATCTTCCCGTGTTACTAGCACGAGATCACTACCGATCATTTTTTTGGCAGATGATGACAATGTCCCTATGAAAATAGAGAAACTTCCAGGTATTTAAGAAGTTTTTTAAATATTAAGTACAACCTAAATGAAATTAACATATAGTCTGTGATTATTTTAAACTAATGATAATATCGTTTTGCAGGAAATGATGTACTTTATAGGAATTTTTATGACATAAACTTGGAAATATTTGGGTCGACCATTCACACAAACTGGAAATCCCAAATTTTCAAGTTAAAAGAGGAACTTATTAACAGGATGGTTCACTTGCTCAGTGACGTTACCTTCAACAAATTCGTAGTTACCTCAAAATCATACCTACATTTAAAATATTTGCAGGGCCAGTATAGGTCTCAATTTGAAAGGGACAAGTCGCATGAGTGCCCTCCATTGATTCCATAGATGGAGTGGAGAGTGATCGTGGAAAATTCACATGAGAAGGAAGTTCGAAAAGCAGGGAAGACTCCACCCGAACCAGGAAGGTATGAGGCATGTTTAATAATGTAATTATGATGTTTTATCATCATTGTGACATATAATTAAGTTTTTCAAAGTTTTAAATATGGGCTCCTAGATAATTCCTAAGCCACATAGGCTAGAATAGCCAAACATGGCCAACATCGTCTTGGCCCAGGTGGTTACTCGAAACTAGCCACAAAAATTGTAAGTATATAAAAAAATTAATTTGCATCCAAATTATAAATTGTTAAAATTTTAATTTAATATCACAGAATAAGAAAAATTCATGTTCTAATGCAAAATTACAAGAGACACAATTCAAAGAGGTTCCTACCGAGGAATACCTAAAGCTTTTTTTCATGTATGAATATCAAGTCATGGTTGAACGGAGGACAAGCTTGGCATCTTCATAGTCTTCCACCATCGAACATAACACTCAGTCAAATAAAAGCAATGAATAGCATTTATAAATCATTACTTGTATAATCTATTGGTTATTATTTTTTTCCATAAAGTAATGTGCTTGATTGTAAAAAGTAGGCAAGCAATGTGCATACAACACCTGAGACTACTGAAGGTGGAGTGCCTGATCTTGTGACTGATGTCCAACTCGATATTAGAGGTTTTTCATGTGTTATAAAAAAATTGTAATATGGAATACAATTAAAAATATTTAAATGCAAATGGTGTATTAGTTATAACCTTTCTTATTTCTACACCAGAGCATGTATAGGATGTGGCAAGAGAAGAGGAGGAACATATGTCCACATCTGAAAGTATTCCACTTCCCTCCACAAATGAACCAGGTAAAGAACATTGTACTGCTATTTTTATTAATAAAACATTTGTAATAATAACTATAAATATGAATTTCCTCAGATACGGGTGATTGCAGAAGTATGCATGATAACAGCCTCTCCCACGCTCTAGAGGACAAAGATCTGCAGCGCAGGTCCTCGCCCGATGTGGAACCACTCCCTTGCAATCATCCGCATGAGATGACAGAGACAGGGCATAATGAAGACATGCTTGGACAGCATCACCCCCTCCAGGGTACCTCTCTTTCGCAATAGTTATGAATGATCTCCTAGATTGACATGTCGCATGGCCATAACTCCTCGCATGTGCCTACTAATGAAAATCGTTACAGCACGCAGCTGCGTGCGAGGCACAATAATTCCCAGCCACTTCGCATGTGTCACAGGCCTATTAAAGAGAAGGACCTTCAGCTCAAAGTGACTCACAACCTGTTCCTTCATATTTATATGTTGTTTCTATTCTTTCCCTCTTGCGTGCCCAGACTGTCGCATAGCCTCCCCACTCATGGAGGGGCATTAGGCAAAAAGAAAATTCCATGTATTTTTATTTGACTTAGGGGTTTTATGTTTTAAGGGAGTTGGCTTTTTATGTAGTGATTTGAGTGATTTTAATGATTTTAATTAAATATTTGAGGGAATTGTAAATGTTCTCGAATGTTTGAGAACATGAGAGAATTTGACTAGTTGAGAATGTAAAGGGATTGAGAGATTTTAAATTGGAGTTTGTTTCATTAATTGTAGAAGAAAGAGGATCCATAGGGATTAAATAGTGATTTCAGGAATTAGAGGATATTTGGGATTTTATTGAGAAAATATTGGAACTGAAAAACAAAAATAGATTCAGGACCGTTTGTATAAAATGTAAGCCTCAAAGGCATTAAGAGACAGATTTGAGAGAGTATAATAGGAACAGGATTTTATTTGTAAGCCTTCGGGCAATTAGAGGAAGAAGGCCACTGATTGAATATCAGGCCTGTTACACTGAAAATCATCATCCTGACATTCTGCTATGTGTATGAGCTCATTATTACTCACACTTCTCCCTTTGCAAGTCTAACATATCAGTTCCTCATGTCAAGCCTTGAAAATCAGAGAAAAGTTCCTAAAAATCTCCTAAACTTTGGTGTCGCACTTTCTCTCTATCTTGCCTGCGGTCCCGCACCTAATGTTCAGCTCTCTTGCGTACATGAACGCACTTTATCTGTGTTAAAGGTGCGGACCCCTGTAAGATCAAAAAGGCGCAAGTAAATTCCAAAAAGCTCGATAAAAGTGAATTCTAGAAGCTTCCAGAAAATATCTTGCGGTGATAGAACCGCTCTTATGAGGTGCATGTATCCCTTACCTTATGGAGCTAACCCCTTGATGTGAGGAGCTTATCCCTTTGAAGGAGGATTCTATTCCTTCATAGTTGGAACAGAAAACCTCCTCTTTTCCACTATAAAAAGAGGCATTGGGTAGCCTCAAGGGGAGTTCAAGCTTAAGAATATTTGAGGTTAAGTGTTGTTAAGATTCAGACTCAGTTAACTAAGACTTTTGTGAGGAGAGATTACATACCTCTATTCGTCTTGGTTGGAGGAGTGCAGAGCTTGTCAAAGTAGAGGAGACTCCTGCTTCGGACCCTAGGCAGGCTTGTGCAACATCAAGGCTCAGGTTGTAAGGTTTTCCTTCTTTTGAAATTAATACAAACATACTCATTTTTCTCAATAAGCTGTTATTTAATGGTTTATTTCATAGATTCCTTGATCATTATGAGAAGCATGGTTTATGATCATTTCTATACAGGTGCTACGTAATATTTTTCTTGTTTGTGACTCCAGGTTTACGAGGAAAATTCCTTCAAGTGCACGAGGGACAACAACGACTTCAAACAAGCGCTGGACATACGGTAAGTCTTTTACACCTCTATAGAGCTTTTCATAGATCATATATGCTTAGAGAAAGATTATTTTATTTGGCTGTTTGTTGCTAGATACTTTTATTACTAGGGAGATCGTTCTTGTCCGCAAGACGGATTAATCTACACAACAAATTGGCGACTCCGCTAGGGAAAGAACTTGTTGTTTTTGGTTATCTTTTATTTTGATTTGAGGAAACGTTTTTCCTGGTTTTTGAATGATAGATATCTGCCTGGGTAGCTTAGGTTTTCTCTGTTTTTGAAAATTTTGAAATATTGTATGTTTTTCTCTAGTTTTTCTGGGACCGCACTTTGCCTTCTTTGCACAGTGCGGGCAGTTTTGCATTTTTCCTTGAGTAAATAGTGCGGTACTGCACCTGTTACTTCTGGAAGCCTGCGGACCCTCTTAAAATTTTGAAAAACTATAGATTTCTTTCTTTAGTTTATCTTTATTTTGATTTAGATTTTTTGGTTTTTGCCCAGATTGATGATTGTTTCTGTCAAAAGCCTTTTGTGAATGAATCTCAGCAGTATTGGTGTTTTGATGATTTTCTAGAAGTTTTGCGTTTTGGATTGTTTTTCACTTGATCTTTGTAGTGATTCGAAGCATTGACTGTTTGAAGTACCTTAGATTACATTGGTCTTTTTTTCTTTTTGCTAAATCTGACCTGATTGTGAAATCATCCTTTATTGAGAAATAGAGCTACATGTTTCTTTGCAAATCTTCGAAAAGAAACTTTGTTATAGGTTTTTGAATTTCATTTTTTATAAAAACATATTTGAGTGTTTTTTATCTGTTTGTTATTCTGGACAAATAGATCCTTAGTTTGCTGAATAACTAAGTAAAACATTCTTCAAAAAATCTTAAAGCTTTTATTCAATTAGATTGTTAAACTTTGTAGATCTCATAATTAGTTTCATAGTTTTGAGTGCTTTTAAAATTTGTAGATTTCTTTTGAAGGAAACTTGTTTTGTAGCTTCAAGTTTTTGAAAGTGACAGGATTTTTCCTATGAGCTTTGATAATTTGTCTCATTTTGAGTTATTGTTGGGAATACAAAAATATTTTCTTTCAATTATTCTTTATGTTCAAAGAAGGAATTGTTTATTAAAAGAATTGCATTCTCCAACTCTTTCTTAACTAGAATTTCATTGAAAGAAAACGATCTGATTATCATTTTTAGGTGCATTTTTAGTGTTTTTGGAAGTCGAGTCTTCACACCATCAGAGTTTCATTTCCACACCCACTGACTTAAGAAAAAACTCCTAAAAGTAACGCTTAATAAAATTTATCTAGTAATATTTTTATTTTCTAGGGCTTTTATCACCAACATAGCTTAGGCTAGTATCTTGGAGTAGGGAGTAATTAACTCTCCAAGATAGTAAAACAAACAAGTAGACAAATCTTGCGGTAGGAAATAAATCCAATTGTAATTTGTATAATCTGGGAAGCTTCTCTTAAAGAAGTCAATCACGAGATCATGTCTGAACCTTTGAGACAATCAATTCTATTTCATTGGGGAAGATAGAATATTTTGTGCGCATTATAAATGGTAACCTCGGATTAACCATTGTCGAGGAGCCTGGGGTCACTTGTCGGTAAACCTCGGATTAACCATGTCAAGGAACCTTCAAGGGGATTGAGCTTTGTTACTATGTCCTTGCGCGTGGGATCGGATCGTAGATTGTTCCCCCAGTTATATTTGTTACTGTTGGTAACCTTAGTGTCCACAAACTTAAGATTATTTCCTGAGGTGACAGTGAAGGAAATATCTCACTGTACCTGGAGCAGATGTCGACGAGACTCACTTGGACTCTCTGGGGGGTTCTCTTCACACGAGATGGTTTTGTGAGGAAACTTGTGACAGTCTGTTTCATTAAGCAGGTTGTCGGGGTAACTGTTCCAACCACCCTTTCTGTATTAAATTTCTACTAAGTTGGATCTCATCACCAACTAGTGTTTTTAGTACGGGAAGTTATTGTTTTTGTGTGGTTTGAACTCTTATATTTTTAAGCGTGTGATTCAGTTGTTTGTTTCTTTAGATACTTTAGGTGTTTTCATTGAAATTTTCTTTATTTGCGTGTGATTAGTTAATATTTAATCGTGGCGGAATTGCCGAGACAATCCCGGAGACTACAAGGGAAACCCCCTGAATATACACCAAGTCAGCTTGAAGGGCTTCGTGCTCTGGTATCATCTAGCAGCGGTAGGATTAGATCAATAGAAATTGGAACTTCATCTATAGTGGTTCATCCTAATCATCAAATACCCATAACAGAACACATTCAAGAGCCGATTTCAGTTTCTGAAGTTACTGGTAGTATTTCTCCTTCCAGTGAACTAGCTGACGAACCTGAAATCTCTGAACCTAAAACTGAACCTTCTGTTTTGGAAACATCCTCAGGATTTATTACACCAACTTCTAGCGATCCTGGTTCACCTAGGGTAATAAATATTGTCACTGAAGATCTTCCATATGGACTAATTTCTATTGAAGAACTTACTAATCCAGACGAAGAGTTATCTCTTCCCGAATCCCCTCAGTATTTAAATCTACAGCCCTATTCAAACTAGTGCTTGGTATCTATCCTTAACAAATTTTTTAGAGAATCTGGGTCTTGCTTTTTCTCCACCTCGAATTCCATTTCATCCAACACCCAGAGGTTACTATCTGTCATCCATCATGGCAAGAGAATCATCCATGTTTTCCCAGACACCGGAAGCATTTTTACATGGTGGTCCTTCTGTTCCTTCAGGATATCAGGCTCTATCTGGTACTTTCTCGGGGGCAGCTCCTCAACCGATTGAAAACGTGTTATCATCTGGTTTAAGTGGAATTAAAATTGAAACGCGAATGCAGAGAAAATCTTTATGATGTCTAGTAATATTCTGAATCCTCAACCTCAAGGCAGTCAGTTACCGCCTGGAGGGCAATCTCGGGGAAATCAGCTACCGCCTGGGGGGCAACCTCAAGGTAGTCAGTTACCGCCTGGGGGGCAACCTTCAAGAAGTCAGTTACCACCTGGGGGGCAACCTCAAGGTAGTTTTTTCCCAGGACAAACTGTGGAATCATATTATTTTGGGGGACAACCCCAAGGACAGTACATACCTCAAGGATATCAACCTTCAGGACAGTACATACCCTAGGGTCAACCCCAAGCTCAATATGCTCCTCAGGGTCCTTATCAACCCCAGCTTCAGTACACGCCTTAAGGTTATCAACCTCAAGGTCAGTACCCAATTCAAGGTTACCAATAGCCTTCTGGTCAATCATCTATAAAAGGAGCCCGAAATTTACCACTTACTTATCAACCCTACGTTCAACCAGGTTATGGTCCTTACATTCAACCTTCTGCGGGACAATACCTCGAAATTAATATGGTGTGGGATCCGTCCCAATATCAACAGCCTATGCAGCCTAATGTGCAGTTACCTTTTCAACCTGGACAGCCTTTGTTTTCTGGTCCAACCCAGCAACCTATCCAGCCTACTATTCAAACTCCTGCACCTAGTTCTATTCAGTAGTCTGCGCCTACTACACCTCAAACTCCGTCTCAAACTGCTACAACGTCTGTTCAACATGTAACACCTGTTTATGGAGTATCAGTAGCCCCGAGTTCGTCTATCCCTGCATCCGTGAAAATCCCTCAAGTCTCTGTACCCCAGTTAGGACCTTCAGTTCAGACTTCGGTTCAGACGCCTACGGGACAAGATGGTACAAGTACGGTGGTTACAAGTCAACTGCAATTCACGTATCAACCGTACCAGGGACAGCCTCAATTCGGTTCTGTTTCACAAAATCCAAATTATCAGTATCAACCGTACCCTGGCTACACTTATCAGCAGCCTCAACCACCCCAGTTTGGTCCGGTTAATCCTGTTTACCCGGGAGGTTACACAATTCCTAATGCAACTCTGATTCCCAGTTATCCTGGGTATCCTCCTCCTGGAACTGCTTTGGCTACTCAAGGTTTTCGTGACCCTAACCGTTAGTTACCATTTATTGCAACTTTGGATTTACCTGATTTGACGTGCCTTACGAATGATCCAATTTTCTATTATCCGTACTGGCTGCCAATGCCACATAAGTTGCCCAGTGATATACCCAAATTCGAAGGTAAGTCAGGAGAGGATCCATCAAATCATGTCATGACTTATCACCTCTGGTGTGTGTCTAATTCAATCATTGATGATTCAATTTGCTTACGTCTTTTCCAAAGAACTCTTATTGGTCTTGCAGCCAAATGGTACATTGAGTTACCACGAGGCTCGTTTAATAATTTCAGTCAGTTAGCAACTGCCTTCTTGACTCATTTTCAGTTGCTTGTCAGATACGACAATGGCACGGAACTATTAACTTCACTAAAACAATCCACGTCCACGTATATTTCTGATCATATTCATGAATGGCGACATAGAAGGTGTTTGGTGAAAGTTTACATTCCGGATCAAATTTTGGCGGAATGGTTTGTTAAATCATTGTTACCCAAAATCACTGAAGATGTAGCAAAGGCTGGTGTTGTTACTGAAGAGCAAGTAATTTCTCAAGCTCAGTACCTTGACCTCGTTTATAAGCAGTTAGGTACTTTACATGAAAAAATCCCCGACCTTCCAAAACAAGGTCAAATAGTTGCTGCTCCTTCAGGGTCTCATGTCACTGATGGTATGATTGGTACAGTCAATACTAAAAGCAATAAGAAATCTTCAAAGAATTCTTCTCCTATTATAACTTTACCAGATTCCCCGAAAGGAGAATCTTCCCCCGAAATTTCTATCGACATTCATGTCGTAGAGACATCTACAGCCAAATCTAAATCCGGTGGTAAAAAGAAAGAGAAGAATAAAAACAAAAAGAATTCAAAAGATAAAACTGATAAAAATGAATCCAATGACGAAAAACGCAAACCTCGTTATCCTTGTTACATTTGTGACGAGGATCATTTTACTAAGGAATGCCCACATCGAGCAGAGGTTGCAAAATTCGTTAAAGGTTCACAACAACCTGTTGTCTTGAAGGATCCTTTTCCAACTCAAGATAGTAAAATGGTTGGTTCTACCTCGAATACCTCAGAAGAACCTATTTTAATGATGTTTCATGTACGGATTACGATGCGATCGCAAGATTATGGTACTAAGAATCCTGTTGATGGTAAAGAAGCAGAATCTTCTAATGCAAATACATCAACTACACCTCCTCCTGTTTTTGGTCCGCTACAGATCGAGAAACCAAATCCAGACTTAATAATCAAACCGCCTGCTAAAGGTGTTATTCATAAATCAGCTTTCAATCCACATGCGAGAGCTGCTCAGAATTACAACATTGTTGAAGATTTAGCTATTTCCCCTTCAGCAATGTCGGCTTTGGAAGTGCTGCAGTCATGCCTAGCACAACGTAAATTACTTTTATCTGCCATAGGAGCTGTCGATGTTCAGGATTCAAACCTTATAATCTTCGATTTAGAGAATAGTACACCTCGCCTACCTCATCAAATGGCTTTCCAAATTCCAGTGTTAGTCAAAAACAGACCAATCTTTCGGACTGTGATTTATGAGGGAGCTTCAACGTGTATTATGTCGATCCAGTGTTGGAAATCGCTTAGTTCTCCTACACTCAATCAGTCTCCGACAATTCTTAAGTCTTTTGATGGTCGAGGTTTTCACCCTTTTGGTATTTTGCAGGATTTACCCATAGGGGTCTAAGGTAAAATTGTAAATCTAGATGTGCAAGTGGTTGATGCCCCTCTAGATTACAACCTTCTTCTGGGTCGCAGTTGGTCTTATGCTATGACTGTTGTTGTTTCTTCGGTCTTTCGACTCATAAAATTTCCACATCAAGGAAGGATCGTTACAATAGATCATTTAACTTATTTTTCATCCAACTCAGCCTCTACAGAAACAATCCAACACGTTGGTAAAGCGACTATCCCTTACAAGGATGTTGGGGTAGGTTTGATTAAAGATTCTGGTTTACTATGAACTTTTTCCTTTCCTCCTCCTAACGTATCGCCTTCTACCGCAACTATTCATATGATTTCGTCAAACACTATTATGTTTTATGATCCTTGGGTCGTACCGTCCGACTCTGAGTTAGATTCATTTGATGGCATGATGCCTTTGATTCCATTTGAAATTTCGTACCACGCTGTGCAGTCACTTTCTGACCCCTCTTCAACCGAAATTGATCCAATGAATGGGATCCATGAAGAATCACTTTCTATATCTAGTTCAGCCACAACAACATTTCCTGATCTTGTTCATACTGATGAGCAGATTTGTGAATTTTTGTCCGTTGATGATTTACCATGGGAAGATCTACATCACTGATCTTCATTTTTACCTGAACTAGATCATTTTGAAGATGATTTCGCTTCAATATTTACTGCTGAATATGTCAAAGAACCCCAGAATCCATTGCGAAATCCTGATTCTTAGTTAAATTTGGAAAATATCTCTCGAACAATTCCAATTGACATTTCAGTAAAACCAGGAATAATTGAAAACATTCATATAGGTGCTTGTTGTACTGAAGATGAAATTCAAACTTATAAATCCCTATTTCAAGAATTATGTGATTTGTTTGCCTGGTCCTATGAAGAAATGCCAGGAATTGATCCGTCAATTGTCGTACATGAAATCAAGACTTACCCGGATGCCAAACCTGTCCGTCAACGTTTACGTCAAATACATCCTAGAAAAGCTGCTGCTATCAAAGCCGAAGTTGAAAAATTACTTCGTGCAGGTTTTATTTATCCAATTCCTTTAACGGAGTGGGTATCGAATATTGTTCTTGTTACTAAAAAACAAGGAACGATACAAGTGTGTATCGATGATAGGGATATTAATCGAGCTTGTCCCAAAGACAATTATCCAACCCCCTATATCGATCAAATAATCGATGATTGTGCCGGCAGTGAAATGTTTTCCTTTATGGACAGTTTTTCCGGTTACAATCAAATAAACATAATCCCTGTTGATCAGCCAAAAACAACTTTCATTTGTCCATGGGGGACATTTGCTTATCGCAAACTACCTTTTGGGTTAAAGAACGTTGGAGAACTTTTCAAAGGGCTATGTCTTACGCATTTCATGACATTAAGCACATTGTGCAGCCTTATCTCGATGATTTACCTGCTCATTCATCGCGTAGCGCCGACCATCTCACTCATTTACGAGCTATCTTTATGAGATGTCGGCATTATCGAATTAGGTTGAATCCACACAAATGTGTTTTTTGTGTAGAATCGGGTCGCTTACTAGGATTCGTTGTTTCGAAAGCAGGCATTTGCATCTATCCGTCGAAGGTCGAAGCTATTTTTAAATTACCTCCTCCTTCGACTTTACGCCAACTCCAAAGTTTGCAAGGGAAAGCAAACATTTTACGTCGGTTCTTTCCTAACTATGCCGAGCTTACAAAGGGTTTTACCCGGTTGCTGAAACAGAACATTCCATTCTTTTGGGATGAGATCGTTGATCGATCTTTTGATGCGCTTAAACATGCATTGACCCATGCACCGTTATTGCATCCTCCCAACTACAACCAAGATTACGTTTTGTACCTCGTTGCTTCTCATTCCACTATTGGGATGGTTTTAGTTCAGGAAGACGAATCTAACACTAAACATGTGATTTATTATCTTAGTCGGAATCTACATCCGACTGAGATCAAATACACACATGTTGAGAAATTGGCCTTGGCAGCTGTTCATGTTGTCCAAAGATTTAGACACTACATCTTGTTACGTAAAACCACAGTAATTTCTGACTATAACCCTATGATGTACATTTTAACCAAACAATTGCTAGGGGGCAAGTATTCCAAATGGATAGTCATGCTGCAGGAATTTGACTTGGAATTTGAAAAATCCAAGGCAAAGAAATCTTTGGTTTTCGCGGAATTGATGTGTGATTTCCCCTCTACTGATACGGAAACTGTGGCAGAAGAGCCCATTGCGGACGAATCTCTGTTTCTTATCAGTACTCTCGATCCATGGTATGGATATATAATTTTTTATCTCCAAACCCAATCTTTTCGACCTGAACTCTCACAATCTCAGCGACGGAAAATACGCTTCCAATCCCAACAATACAATATTATTGGTGATACACTCTATCGTCATGGAGCGGATTCTGTTTTTCGAAGCTGTCTTATTCATGAAGAAGCTGAAAAGGTTTTAAATGACTGCCATTCTGGAGCATGTGGTGGTCATATGTCTGGGTATGCCACAGCTCAAAAGATATTGCGCGCTGGTTATTTCTGGCCGTCATTATTCAAATATTGTATTTATGCAGTCCGGAAATGCCACAATTGTCAACTTTTTGATCGTAAGATGCGCGCGCCACCCGCTCCTCTTCAACCGATAATTGATGTTGGTCCTTTTGCGAAATGGGGTATCGACTTTATTACATGTAACCCTCACTCAGCCGGGGGGGCATGCGTATATTATCTTAGCAGTAGATTATTTTACTAAGTGGGCCGAGGCGATGCCTACATTTTTGGCTGACGGCAGGACTGCTGCAAATTTCGTATTTAATCACACAATTTCTAGGTTTGCTGTTCCTCAATCCATTATTACAGATCATGGAAGTCATTTTCGGAATGTCATGATGACTGAACTGACAGATCAACTTGGCCTGCGCCACGATAGTTCCACTCTGTATTATCCGCAATCCAATGGTCGGGTTGAAGCCATAAATAAATTTTTAGTCACCATGATTAGACGAATTATTGGTATTCACAAAACGAATTGGCATTCCATGTTATTTTCAGCACTTTAGGCATATCAAACCTCAGTAAAAACATCAACTGGTTTCACTCCCTTTCAACTCGTTTACGGTTTGGAAGCTGTGTTGCCGATTGAATGCAAAATTTCGTCACTGAAATTAGCCATAGAATTACTCCCAGCTACGTCTGAAGAGGAGAAACATTTTTTATACTTGGCTCAGCTGGATGAGAATCGACGAAATGCTGCAATAGTAAACGAGGCTCATGTTAAACGAATAAAAGCTCAGTATGATAGAAGTGTTACCCCTCGAAATTTTTCAGAAGGAGACCTAGTCTTAGTTTATGATCAAGCCAACGATAAGCTAGGAGCTGAGAAATTAGTGCCCATGTGGCATGGCCCTTTCATTGTTAAACGAAAGCTAGCAAAAGGGGCCTATGAGCTGATAGATTTTGACGGTGTCCCTTTAGATAAACCCAGAAATGGACTTTATCTGAAGCGATATTATGCTTAATCTTAGTGTGGAGATTTTTTATTAAATTAGATTTCTTTACTGCTGGTGTGTCTTAGATTAGAAAAGCGTGCCTAGTTTAGAAGTGTGTTTTTTATCACGATTCCTGCTTATCTAATTTTTACTCCTGATATTGCAGATTTCGACGTCTCTTCAAACCTACATTGGTTTTGCTGATGGTGCTTGTCGTAGTACACGGAACATTTCTTCCGCAGCTTGGGTTATCTATTCACCCTCTGACGAGTTAGTATCCATGCATGGGGTAAGCCTTGGTCAAACAACGAATAACATTGTAGAGTATAGTGCAGTGATTGAGTTATTATCTGAATCCATATTTTTTGGAATTCGGAGTTTGATTTTTAGGCTGGATTCTGAACTTGTTGTATTACGGCTTAACAGGGTTTATGCCATTAGAAATCCAGTGCTATTACAGTTATTTTTAAGAGTTTGTATCTTGGAACGCGAATTTGATTAAATTGAATATCAACATATTCCAAGACATTTAAATACATTAGCAGACACAGTTGCTTCTAGTATGATAAATCGACATTTGCAATCATCAAAACAGTAAAACAAACAACATTCATCACATGTACACAGATAGCCGGTAAATAGTGATATATCATAGTATAGAAGTGTTTTCAAAAAATATACATCGTCTTCGATCATAGGTTGGAAACACCTTATGATCGGCAAAATGATAACACAAAAAGTCAAAAAATATGAGTCTACAACACGATCATCCCATCACTGATGGTGATCACGATAAGAGACCACTGCTCGGGCCACCCTACATAGGAACCTCCTAAAAGGTCCTGGAACACCAATCACGTAACTCTGCAATCTGAGTGGAATCTCATCTATGTCCGTCTCTAGAATATCTAGAGTCAGACGCTCTAGGTGATGCTCTAAATCAGACAGGATTTCTGTTGATTGGCCTGTTGGGGCTGGTGCGGCTGCAACTGGTTGTCTTCTTTCATAAGGCTGAAGATGGGCTGGTCATCGTGGGCCCACATCTGCGTTCAAAAAACTTTTGGTTATTAATTTTCAAGACGATCAAAATACAAAAAAATTAGAACTTAGAATTTTTTGAAATTGATTTTACCTGTTTCATCCCACTGTTCCCCTACTGGGAGAGTCATCTCTCGGTCGCCGCGGAAATCTATCCTGGCGTATGGAAAGTCTTCTATGACAAAAATTTGGCGGTCCAGCCAACGAAAATATGAAGGAGGAAATCGAACAATCTCAGCGCCCTCAATACCATGATGGGCCATCAATGCAACCCAACGAACAATCCTAGGTTCTCGAGGTCGACCGGCATCGACAGGAATACTCTACGGAGCTAACATGGGGATCCTCTCTAGAGAAAAAGTGACTACGATGGATCCATATCCAAAGTTATTTAGTTTTCCATTTTTCGCTCTAGTTAGTTGGCCTTTTACATTGGCCAACACAGCTTCGCACCAGTTGAAAATGGTGCCTCGAAAACAGTGCAGAGCAATGCGCATCTAGGAACCGGTAGCTACATGTAGCACTACACTCCCACATAGTCTGGTAACAGTAAACGCAATAAATTTCAGCTCAGGACGGATGATAGTTTTTATATCAATCCGTTTGTCCCTGGGGTCTACCTGGTCATTACAGAATTCTTGTCGAAGACTAGCGACAGTTTGGCCACCTGGCCTAGTCCCAAACAAGGAAAGTTGTTCACCCCTCTTGGACAAACCAGTCAGAAAATAAATATCCTCCAACTCAATTTCGAGCCGGTGGCCGCCAATAATGAAACACTAGTCCTGCACGTTCCACCTATTTACCAGCCATGTCAGGAGGTCTACCTGTGCCCTCATGCCCTAGATGGCCCAGAATTTATACAAACCACATGCTCAATGCCTACATTGGGGGAAAATGGAGCATTTCGGCGTCATCCACATCCTCATTCTCACGTTCTCTCCAAATCAACATCTTGTTAATCCTACAATGCATAAAAAGATATGTTAGAACAATCTAATTTGAAAATTTTTGGGCGCCAAATGAGAAATTTGATTTGGAAATTTAAAAACGTGGGGACCGCACTTTCCCTTTGTACATAGTGCGTAGGAACGCACGCGCTCTGTGGTAAAAGTGCAGACCCACGACTTTTTTCTACATAGGAAAAAGTCGGGGTCCGCAGGGCCCATGTGTGGCACCTGCGGACCTCCGCGGGCGATTTCTTAAACTATATTTTTCCCTTAAAAATAAAATCTAAAGCCTAAAAATGAATTGTAAACAGATGAAATGCAAGATTAAGAGGTCGTGGATTACCTGGGACTGACGGTTCTCGATTTCGTCAGACGGATTTTCCAGAATCTTCACAGGAACTTTTTTACCCAAAAGCTTCTACTTTTCACTCTGAACTTGAACGGTAAAAATGAAATTGAGAAAGTCCTTTTTATAAGTTTTTTCGAATAAATGAATTTTTAATTTATTTATTTTTCACTTTAAAAAGGGTATTTTTGAAAACATTTTTACTTATCTTAAACAGGTATGTGTAATGTTTCAAGTTTTTGTGCAAAAATTGGATTTTTTCAAGAGAATTGATCATTTTTCAACAAAAGAGCATACTTTTATCACTTTTTCAGACTCTTTCAAAAAATTTACGAAAAAGTGAAACATTGGAGTTCTCTTTTAAGCCCTTTTCAGACTCTCTAAACATGAAAATATTTCTGAGTACTTGATTATTCGAACTCGTTAAAGTAAATGAATAATCGTCCCTTCAGTATAAGTTTACCCCTTTTACGGACTGAAATGGACTATTTACGAAAAAGGTATACGTTGACTAATTACGGTTAATAGAGTTCCCTCCCGCATTATTTTATCCTTTTTCGGGCTCGAGAGACTAAATTTACGAAAAATTACACCCATGGAGTTTTCTTAAGTTTTTTCTTCTGACTCCCTAAAATTGAAAAACACTGAGTTTCTCCTATACTGGACTCGTTAAAATTTAACAGTAAAGGACCTGTTCAATTTTAAACAGGAACGAACCACTCCTTCTTAGGGTTCGAATCTTAAACTAAGATGGACTCATTCAAAGGATGATCTTACAAACAAGCAAATGTTATCCTCCTCAAGCTTTTCAAAAATAAAGAGGTACTTGCCAGAAATGGTGGGGGAAAAGAGAGAAAAATGGACTTGTTTGTTGTATTTTGATTTTTCGAAAATCCAGTTAACCACTCTTGAACACGACACTTTCATTCACCTGGGTTGGGAAATCCTTTGCCTAACAGTTAATCAAACCTCATTGAAAATCTTCATCCGGTTTCTGGGTATTAGCTTTGGGTCAATTGTCACCAAGCCATCTGCAGTGTCATTATGTGTTCAAGAGGACAGTTCAAATAAAACCATTCATCTGCAAAATATTTGTCTTCCATTTTGACTATCCCTGAGTCAGTCCTTGTCGATATACATTTTCAAAACTTGATCTATGATTTCGCGTTTTGGGCTTGCCTACGACGGATCACTTTCTATCGACGAAAACTCATTATCTAGGAAGTTGATCTAGAAATCGTCAGTACCTTGAAATCTGCATGCCTCAATGGCAGGTTTCTCGCCTTCGACAACAGGTTGCATCATTGACCTTCGATCGAATGATTCCGAGACATGTTCGACTTCAGCTCATTCATTCACATTTCATGGATTATAATGAGTACTTTGGGGGCCATTGACATTACTGGTGGTTACTCTCACACTTGTTAACAGTCGACATCATTGATTGGTAATCAAGTGGTTTCTACCATGTTTGACTTCGACACATTTATTCACATGGATAGAATCGTACTAGTTCGAGATACGGAAATCAAGACCCTCGATCTAGTTTCTACCATCCAGGCTGCGAGGAATTTTGTTATCATTTATACAATAGACTATTTATAAAGAGATGGCTGCGTCCATACTGTGTCTACACATGTCTATGTTGTGATGTATTCAAAATCATTCCTGTATCAGAACGATTTAAGTTAGTTATAGATAGTTTTGATCTGTGTATGGGAATGCCTACCTCAGTGATGATATGTATCCATATATATATTTTTCATTGAATTTTTTTACAGGTTCCGACCGGGGTGTCCACAGGATGATCCTTGAAATGATAAAGTACTTCACTCTTCATATATGACAGACTTCATCTTCATCTTTTCCAGACTTCGCACTTTAGGGGGAAATCTGTTACACTACAAAATGTCACCTTGAGATTCTGCTAACTGTATGAGCTCATTAACACTCATACATACCTCCTCTGCAAGTCTTACAACCTTTGTTCCTCATTCCGAACCTTGAAAATCAGAGAAAAATTCCTAAAAATATCCTAAACTTTGGTATCGCACTTTTTCTATATCTTTCCTGTGGTCCCGCACCTAATGTCTTCACTCCTCTCTCTTTGTGTGCCCGAACGCACTTTATCTGTGTTAAAGGTGCGGACCCCTGTAAGATAAAAAAGGCACAAGTAAATTCCAAAAAGCTCAATAAAAGTAAATTCTAGAAGCCTCTAGAAAGAATCTTGCGGTGGCAGAACCGCCCTTATGAGGTGCATGTATCCTTTACCTTATGGAGCTAACCCCTTGATGTGAGGATCTTATCCCTTTGAAGGAGGATTCTATCCCTTCATAGCTGGAACAGAAAAACTCCTCTTTTCCACTATAAAAAGAGGCATTGGGTAGCCTCAAAGGGAGTTCAAGCTTTAGAATATTTGAGGTTAAGTGATGTTAAGATTCAAACTCAGTTAACTAAGACTTTTGTGAGGAGATAAGGTTTTCCTTCTTTTGAAATTAATACAAATATACTCATTTTCCAGAATAAGTTGTTAGTTAATGTTTTATTTCATAGATTCCTTGATCACTATGATAAGCATGGTTTATGATGATTTCTATACAGGTGCTATGTAATATTTTTCTTGTTCGTGACTGCAGGTTTACGAGGAAAACTCCTTCAAGTGCACGAGGGACAACAACGACTTCAAACACGCACTGGACATACGGTAAGTCTTTTACACCTCTATAGAGCTTTTCATAGATCATATATGTTTAGAGAAAGATTAGTTTATTTGGTTGTTTGTTGCTAGATACTTTTAGTACTAGGGAGATTCAGATTGGCTCGCAAGATCGATTAATCCACAACAAGGTTCGAAGAAGAATTTCTGCAACACATGTTGTGAAATATACGTAGAACTCATTTCTGAGTTCATATTCATTCCTAAATTATATGTTTACGGGATCGTTGACATTAAAAGGTTGTATATTGAATTGTGACTGTGAATTTCTGTGAATCGATCACAGAATGGATCGATTCCATCAAAGAATGGACTTGGGTGTCTAATTTTAGACATAAACTAGTTTGAATGTGTTTGGAATAAGTTTGATTTCATATGAAACATCATAAGGAGAAATACGCAGTCTATTGTGTGTATACAGTAATTTGGTTTTGAAGTCACAATTGGGAGTTTCATCATATAGAGCATTCGAAAGAGAGGGTTTACACATTTGTTGTGTAATACAATATAGTGAGATCTGGAGTTTAAGTCCAAGAAGGATTTCCTGTGATAGAAATCGGACAATAGTATTTAAGCCATGCATTGCATAAATGCCGAAAAGAATTTAGCTTGTTCAAATTGTTCAATTGAACATCAGTATAATGAAACCTTGAATCGAAGGCAGAGAATAATGATCGAATTCATCACGAGTAGGATGAAATCGATGGATCAGCAGGGACTGTTTGAAACCACAAGTGGAACGAAATTGATGGATATTTAAATTTCATAAATTTTATATTGAAAGCAAAGGGACAGATTTTGAATTGGGACTGCAAAGGCAGGCATGAAGGAGAAGAGGTGAAATTGTGTGAGTGGAGCTGTGAGAAAATAGTGAATCGAAATGAGTATCATATTGTTAAACCAGTGAAGAGTATGGCGGAATTTATAAAGTGATGGTGCAGCTGAAAGAAACCAACGGATTGTGAAATAGCAAGCAGAGGACGCGAGTTGGAAGGAAGGTGGTTTTAAGAAGAAAAACCATGGGTTTCGCACAGCCTTTGGGCCATAAGAGGTCTTGATTGAATTCAACGTGATCAAATCGTGTTGTGACACATCATCCTAGAAAATACCGGTGGTGTCGCATGAAATTGGAGCGATAAGTCACTGGGGTCAAACGAGTGCGATTTCCGTTGGATGATCCGATCCAAATGATCGATGACATTCGCATCATTGAGATGCGAGAAGTTTAAGGCAAGGTAAGTCGAATTGTTGTGGGACCCAAACCAATTATTCATGTTGATAGTCGGGTTTTAACTAAAGTGTGAAATGGTTATGAATTGAAGTTATTAACGTCCTTGGAGGTTCCAACCAAAGTCGAACTTTGGTATCAAACGAAATGTTAGTGGTGGTTGCATATATGTTAACTCTTTGTGGCAATTTGGGTGAGTGAGTACATTTAACAAAGTTAAATGGGTTTTAACTTTGATATGAAATGAGTGGGTGCGAAGATTGTTATTTGATTTAATATATGTTGTCGAGACTATATTATAATTGGGTTTTATTAAAAACTCATATTTTCCATAAGGTAAGAGCCAAAGTTTGAGATTTGATTTTAATTGAAATTCGAATATTCATAAGATGGGTTTTGACTATGGCTTCAACCATAATTTTTAAACAGAAATCTTCTGCATATGAAAATTGTGAACTGGGTTTTATTATAAATTTAAATCAGAGATTTAAATATAAGATTCCGCATTATTAGAAGTTTGCCCAGATTTGGGAAATTAATTTGGTTGAAACTGAGTCATGCATTTTTATATGCATCTAAGAGTGAGAATGTGGGTTTGCAGCCTCAGGCTGCTATCATGTGGTATCAGAGCAGGAAAGGCTCTGTTGATAATTAAAATATTTTTTTTATTAAATCTAAATGCATGTGTGATGAGGAAATGAAAAGAAGAGATCAAATTTTAAAATCTGATATGCAGCAGATACACAAATGAAATGAACAGACATTTGCAGAAATGAATGAAGAGAACAAGATCTTGCAGAGATCTTGAAGGTGAGATAATTTTAAATCTGATTTTAAAATTATGATTGCAGAATTATGGTTGCAGATATGATGAAGACAAGTTTTTGATGGTGATGGCATTGAACCTGATATTCCAGCAGAAGGTTGGATAGGGAGAACAGAAAAGTGTTCTCAAGAGAAGGTGAGTTGAGGATATAGCCTAGAGAGAGCAGAAGAGAGTGCTCAAGATGTTCCAGAAACTAGTGCCTGCCAAAAGACCAAATCCAGTGAAGGGATTGGTGAGGTAAGTGGTAGCAGGAGAGCTTGTTGTTGCAGAGGCTTAGTGCAACTCATAATGAGTGAGAAGCTCATGATGAAGATGATCATGGAGGATCAGAGAAGAGGTTCTAAAGAATTCCACAGAGATAAGATGAAGAATAGAAAAGAGACATTGCAGTGATGAAAGTACAACTGCAGGTACTAAAGGAATGGCTACAAGAAGAGGAAAACCAAAGAGGAGGATGGATATTTCCACTGAAGGGAAAGAGAGTGATTTGTCAACCATTGCAAATGAAGTGGAGGCAGAAGGAGATTGCCTTATGGGAGGGAGAACTCAGATCTTTTGAGTCAAAGATGGAATTTGAGGATTCCACACGCAAATTTGTTCAAGGAGAAATGTTTGAAGAAGCAAATAAGACTTAAAAGTCTTGTGTTTTTAAAACTAATGAGTTATGTATGATTGCAGGTACATCACAGGATGATGAACGAACTTTAGAGTTTGTTAAGGAGAGAGAATTGAATCTGAAATCTGTTCAGATCAATGTTGGGATAGCAAGATCTCAGGAAGAAAAGGAGACAGAGGGGTCTAATGAGAATATTCAGCAGAATATTAAACCAGAGAAAGAAGGACCATATGATGACTGGTCAAGAACAAGTGAAGGTATGGAAATTCATGTGAAATTTCCAAAGTCTACTTTAATTGAAATTGTGGAATTATATCGAAAATTAGATTTTCAGAGAAGAGAATTTGAGAAGCAGAGGATCTATGCATAGGATAATTTGCTGAAGAAGAAAGGTAGGAAAATTTTCATGAATGATAGTCAGGAAGCAGAGGATAAGGATAAAATAATGATTCAGCAAAATGAAGAAGTTCATTTTGGTGAATCAAAGCAGAGAGACATTCATGAAGCAGATGATGGAAAGAAGGAGAGACTAGCTGACAGTCTCATGGAGGATGTAAATCAGCACACTGATGTGCTGACAAAGGATTTGGAAGGAAACTCAGAACAACATACTGATGTGTTGTGAGAGGAGGAAGAGATATTGAAACCTTGTAATTTTAATGTTGATAATTCATATGTTAATTATGCAGGCAAGGAAGGACAACAAATGGAAATTTTCATAGAATTGAATGAAAGGGAAACTATGTTAGCTGAAGACGTAGTGGAAGATCATCATTCTAACATGGTGATTGGCACAATGAAAGCTGAGAAGAAAGACAATGGAGATTTTCTGAGTCTTGAAAGAGACTTGGAACTGCAGAAAGAAGATTTGGTGACTGGATCATAAAATGAGACCATTGGGTCTTGTACTTTTGAAACTGATAATTTAACTGTGTTTACAGGTGTTGCAGAAGACAATCCATCTCTTGGAGTTGTCTTGGACGAAGGTACAAAATTTGAAAAGTTTGAATTGATGGTCGGAATCAATCAAGAAGATGATGGACAGTTACTGAAGATTGTCAAAGAAGAAGAAGAGGGTTATGCTGAAACTAATTTGCAGCATATTGATGATGTGTTTGTTAAAAGGGAATGGCTGAAATATTTTCTGGAAACATTTGAACAAGAGAAAGGAATTACAGACACTAAAGTGAAGATGCCTGAAGTTGTGAAAGAAATAGGAGCAGATACTAGTTTGCAAAATTTAATTATGCTTACTAGTATACAAAGAAGAATGAATGAGTATGTTACTGTAGGTAGAGAATTAAATGATAATTTATTTTCTAAAAGTAAATTTGCAGGTGATGAACAAAAGAAAATTGTTGTAGAGAGAGATATCTTAAGAGATATTCAGGAATTTTGGGAGGCAGCAACAATCAGGGAGGCAACAGCAGCAGTATTGGCAGCAACAGAAATTGAAAGCAACAAAAGGCAGAGTAATTTCCAGACAGAAGATAAACTGGACAGAGAGATTGAAAGCATCAGAAGATTGATGATGAAGGTGTCTCAGAAGAAGCAAACAGCAACAAGAAAGCAGAAAAATTTCAACAAGGAAAAGACAAGAAGAGATTGTGAAATCATGGCTGGAGGCAAGATGCAGAGAAAGATATGGAAACCTGGAGAAGTGCAGTTAAAAAATAATGCAGCTTATGGACAGCAGCAAAACAAAGTATGGGATCCAGGAGGCAGAGATTAAAGGCACATGATCAGGAGATCATGATTAATTTTGACCTTGGGAGTCTGATGCAGGGGCATTAGGCAAAAAGAAAATTCCATGTATTTTTATTTGACTTAGGGGTTTTATGTTTTAAGGGAGTTGGATTTTTATGTAGTGATTTGAGTGATTTTAATGATTTTGATTAAATATGTGAGGGAATTGTAAATGTTCTCGAATTTTTGAGAATATGAGAGAATTTGACTAGTTGAGAATGTAAAGGGATTGAGAGATTTTAAATTGGATTTTGTTTCATTAATTGTAGAAGAAAGAGGATCCTTAGGGATTAAATAGTGATTTCAGGAATTAGAGGATATTTGGGATTTTGTTAAGAAAATACTGGAATTGAAAAACAAAAATAGATTCAGGACCATTTGTATAAAATGTAAGCCTCAAAGGCATTAAGAGACAAATTTGAGAGAGTAGAATAGGAATAGGGTTTTGTTTGTAAGCCTTCGGTAAATTAGAGGAAGAAGGCCACTGATTGAATATCAGGCCTGGAAGAAGAATTCCATGTAATTACTGTGTGTGTAAATATAGAGAACTCATTTCTGAGTTCATATTCATTCCTGAATTATATGTTTACGGGATTGTTGATTTTAAAAGGTTGTATATTGAATTGTGACTGTGAATTTGTGTGAATTGATCATAGAATGGATCGATTCCATCAAATAATGGACTTGGGTGTCTAATTTTAGACATAAACTAGTTTGAATGTGTTTGGAATAAGTTTTATTTCATATGAAACATCATAAGGAGAAATACGCAGTCTGTTGTGTGTATACAGTAATTTGGTTTTGAAGTCACAATTAGGAGTTTCATCATATAAAGCATTCAAAAGAGAGGGTTTACACATTTGTTGTGTAATACAATATATTGAGATCTGGTGTTTAAGTCCAAGAAGGATTTCCTGTTATAGAAATCGGACAATAGTATTTAAGCCATGCATTGCATGAATGCCGGAAAGAATTTAGCTTGTTCGAATTATTAAATTGAACAGCAGTATAATGAAGCCTTGAATCGAAGGCAAAGAAGAATGATCGAATCATAAGGTGAAGGAAATTTGTGAATTCATCACGAGTAGGATGAAATCGATGGAGCAGCAGGGACTATTTAAAACCACAAGTGGAACGAAATTGATGGATATTTAATTGCAAAAATTTCGTATTGAAAGCAAAGGCATAGATTTTGAATTGGGACTGCAAAGGTAGGCATGAAGGAGAAGCGGTGAAATTGTGCGAGTCGAGCTGTGAGCAAACAGTGAATCAAAATTAATATCGTATTATTAAACCAGTGAAGAGTATGGTGGAATTTATAAAGTGATGGTGTAGCTGAAAGAAACCAACGAATTGTGAAATAGCAAGCGGAGGACGCGAGTTGGAAGGAAGGTGGTTTTAAGAAGCAAAACCATGGGTTTCGCACAGCCTTTGGGCCATAAGTGGTCTTGATTGAATTCAACGCGATCAAATTGTGTTGTGACACATCATCCCAGCAAATACCGGTGGTGTCACGTGAAATTGGAGCGATAAGTCAGTGGGGTCGAACGAGTGCGATTTTCGTTGGATGATCCGATCCAAATGATCAATGGCATTCGCATCATTGAGATGCGAGAAGGTTAAGGCAAGGTAAGTCGAATTGTTGTGGGACCCAAACCAATTTTTCATGTTGATAGTTGGGTTTTAACTAAATTGTGAAATGGATATGAATTGAAGTTATTAGCGTTCTTCGAGGTTCCAACCAAAGTCGAACTTTGGTATCAAACGAAATGTTAGTGGTGGCTGCATATATGTTAACGCTTTGTGGAAATTCGGGTGAGTGAGTGCATTTAACAAAGTTAAATGGGTTTTAACTTCGGTATGAAATGAGTGGGTGCAAAGATTGTTATTTGATTTAATATATGTTGCTGAGACTATATTATATTTGGGTTTTATTAAAAACTCAAATTTTCCATAAGGTAAGAGCCAAAGTTTGAGATTTGATTTTAATTGAAATTTGAATATTCATAAGATGAGTTTTGACTATGGTTTCAACCTTAAGTTTTAAACAAAAAGCTTTCGCATATGAAGATTGTGAACTGGGTTTTATTATAAATTTAAATCAGAGATTTAAATATAAGCTTCCGCATTATTAGAAGTTTTCCCAAATTTGGGAAATTAATTTGGTTGAAACTGAGTCATGCATTTTTATATGCAATTGAAGGTGAGAATGTGGGTATTAGCAGCTTTGGCTGCTATCACCCCCTAGCACTACGCAGCACTCCCCAGGATACGCTTCCCCCTATTTGCACGACTCTCCTCTGCTCCATATGTCATGTTAGTTTCATAAGCCTGGTGCTCCCATAATCTCGTGCCCCTTGTCGAACACTCCCCTTCAACTCACCTCCTTGTCCACTAATACCATGATTCGCACCTCCCTCATGGTCGTGCATTCCACGTGCTTCGCTCCTTCTCTGCTTCAGCTGATCATGGCACCCCGGCTGCGACAAAGTACCATTAGAGGAGGCCAAAGAGGTGTGCTCCCTGGTCAACACTATCGGGGGCTTGAAAATCGCCTGGAATCTGTTGAAGGCTCCTCCTCGGGCAATCATGCTAGAGAGGATCCCCAGAGCCTCGAGCTTGAACAGGAGGAGGAGGCCCCCTCGCTTGTCTCATAGAGAGGCAGACATGGTCCAAGGAACTCCACCATAGCACACCAGGATCACCCCTTATCTCACAAGACTAAGCCCCTTCCAGCCTAGGAAGATGAAGGGGATGACACATATGTTTGGATGATGGACTCAGAAGGTACCTGGACACGCGTCTCGGATTCCGAGCACCCGGTGGCTCCCATCCTCTTCGCACCAGTCTCCAAGCCCCCGCGTAATCCCAATGTTGAAGAAAAAGTTTCCACGTAAGCGTACACCTGCCCCATAGTGGAGGAAGATCCAAACAACGATGATGAAGCCGAAGAATAATTATTGCACAGCTGCTCATCTCTTCCTTGTTTTTTTCCATGCCTGCTATTCTCACGGAATTTATATTTTCACTAGTGCAACAGCACATTTTGTAATTTTCTGTCTTATGTACTATCTGGGCTGGTTTCCTCCACAGAGGCAGCCCCCTATCTATGCAACAAAGGTTGGGATCGGTTAAGCGTAGCTTACCAACTCAGCCTGTAGCATATGTATTGTTTCTATTTTTGAATTAATATAGATTAGCCTCATTTACCAAAAAAACAAAAAACTATAAATATGAATTTAACATTTCTTTCTTATTGTGTTTGATGCTTGGCCCCACTTGCAGCAGCTTATTCGTATGACTAAGTCAGCAGCAATACATATTACACCACAACTGAAGGGGGCCAAGATCAAGACATCATGGCTAATTACATGTTAAAAAGGAGAAAGGAAGCTGATAAAAAATGACTAAACTTGTTTATTTAGAGCATGTTTTATTTAGTACCACATTTTTTACTGAGAGGTTGAATGCCTCATGGCATGTGCACATGTAAATTTAGACTATCTTAATAAAAATTTGTGATTTTTCCATTGCAAAAAATTAGAACAGTTTTGTTCCATATTGTGTAAACATATTTTTGTGACACAAGGAGGGTGTAGAATACCATATATTTGATAAATTTGTGCTATAAGTAAATTAACTTTGTTACAAACACCAAGAGCCTATAATCATATTCTTGTGTTAAACTAAGCCTTTACACAATTTGTGCCCATGATAAGTCAACCATATACTAATTTTTATACCTATCCCACTCCTCCATACACTACCACACTCCTAATTTAGGTGCTAACTACTCCTGCTTCAATTCCTAATCACAAAAATTTGTGATTATGATGAAAATTTAAGTACATATGTGTGTAATTTCCATGGTGGGTCATATGAATTGTTGTCCCCAAATTTCTCGTCAAATATTATAATAACCATGAATGGGCTAGCACTAGTTTGTCATCATCATCTCAAAATGACCCATAATATGAAAAATTACCATGTCTGTCATCATCACTTCACATTATCAATTGGATGACCCTTTCTAGTGATAATATGCATGAATTTATGGAAGGCCATCCCCTCTACCTATCCTATGATTGATTGTGACAGCAAGTGAATAAAGGATATTTGACAGATATTTTTTGACAAGATCCCCTACTTATAAATTGTAATTTTTTCATCTATTCTCACAATCAATCATAGGCTACGTAGAGGGGATGGTCTTCCAGAAATTCATGCATATAATCTATAGGAGGGGCCATCTATGAGACAGTGTGAAGTGATGATTATAGACATGGTAAATTTTCATCTGTCGAACCATTTTGAGATGGTGATGACAGACAAGTGTTATCCCATTCAAGGTTATAATCATTGATGAGAAATGTGCGGAGGATAGTTCATACATCCCATCATGGGAATTACACTCATGTGTACTTAAATTTTCATCATAATCAAAAAATATTGTGAATTGACAACTAATATATGTTAGAATTTTGTTAGACTAATATATATTATAAAATGCAACCAATATATAGATTAGTTACAATAAATATAGTAGAAATTGGTATAGCAATCATTCCAACAATATCCACTAGTCTATATTGAGACTAATCTTGATGCTTCATGGGATGGTGTATCAACTCGTTTCATGATTTATCCCAATAATCATTGAATTCATAATATTTCTTTGAGGTTCTCTTCAAATTCTAACAATTTATAAGACTTGTAGCCTTCCACTATTTGCACGGCTCTCTAGCTTAAGCGGTACACTAAGTCTAGCTTAATTAGTATACGTTTAATGAAGGTGGTTTATTTTCCTCAATCTGTATTCAAAATATCTTGCAAACATTGTGTCATAGGTATGGGATCCTGTAGGTTATTCATATTCTCTATTTTCTTAGTTTGATCAATATTAGAAGTCTCATGTTCATAACACACACACATACGCATATGCCAATATTTATCCAATATTAATCATTAATATCTATGCATCGAACATAGGTATCGGATTCTATAGTCATGCTCAGACTTCAGATCTTATATATGTATGTGCAAGACCACATTGTCCTATTCAAGTACGATGATTGTAGTTTTCGAACTAGGTCTAATCTTTTAACAGTGTGTTTTCAAACTTAATTCGGATACCCTGTTCAGAAAGTGAATTCCAGTGTTTAATCATGATCACTATTTGTTTCTGGATCTTTTAAATGGTGCAGCAATTCAAATTCCTAGCTTCAAAAACATTGCTCATGCATGTCGTTTGGATGAGATCTAATCTATTGAAGGATAAACGTGCAATTATTAATTTTCCAATGCTATTAAATTTCTCATTTTAAGCATCTAAAAACATCATCGACTTCACTCTTCCCTAAATATTTTATACAAATCCTCTTATCTATTCCCCTAAACCCAAAAGTATTTTGTTTCTATGATTAATGACTGAATGAATGAATGTCATATGCTAATGAATAATTAATATGTATCTTTATGTACATGAATTTGTTTCATATTATGTAAACAGGTTTTTTATGATAAAATTTGTTGAGATGAAATATTTTATGGATTTGCAAATGAATGAAATAACATTTTCTATTTGTCTTTTTATGTATCTTAATGTATTTCTTTCAACTATTTCCTATATAGTAGATGGACTGTGTACTGGGAAATTGAGAGTTATGTGGGGGGGGTGGGGGGGGCGGGGGGGGCATGAGAGCTTCCACATTCACGTGGTTGGCCCTGTTCAGTAGATATTAAATTAGGATTTGGATAATATTAGAGCAGAACACCCTCAATCCAATAGATCAACAACAAATTCAATGTTGTCTTCATTGTTTCTTTGTCGAGTGGAGGGAGGTTTGCTCGACCAATATTAAACTACTCCAATAATTTATTCTCGAAACCAATAGGAGCTCATTCAGGTATTCATATTTTTTATATTAGAATCTCCATATTAGAACGGTTTTGTTTCATATTTTCTATATTAGAATCTCCATATTTCCTTTGTTATTCTCTTCTTGGAAAATACAACGTTCAGTAATTGTAGCATCTCTACAATCCATTAGTGATTCATGTTTAAAAACAAAATGACAAATTCTAACAAAACCTAGAATTGATCTTCAAAACTTTAAAAAAGGAAAAGATTACCACAATATCAAAATGGAAAAGTACAATTATGTAGATACTTCTCAAATAAAGCATCAACAATGATCAAGATAGCCAATATTGCCTCTTGTATTCACCAATAGTGTTTGGGGCATCTATGAATTCCAAACATACCCTTGCATGGATTTCATACACGCTACTGGTGAATATGGGAGGCAGTATTGGTTTTCTTGACCAGTATTGACGCTCTATATAAGTATCTACAAAATTACACTTTTATGTTTTGATATTGTGGTAATTGTTTCCTTTTTTAAATTGGAGTGTTGATTGGTGCATGTGGTAAATAAAACTCTAATGTTATTTTTCTTAATGAATAATAACAAAAAAATATCAATTTAAGATTTGTTTTTTGTTACAGCTGATGATCCACCCCTACGACATCCTCGACAATGTCATGAGTACACAACCATTAGAAACATCACGTACCATATTATGGAAACATATTTTTGATGATTAAAAAAATTGAAATGAAGTATTTTGTGTCTATGGTTAATAAATAAATGAATGAATGTTATATATTAATGAATAATTGTTATATGTATCTTTATGTACATGACATTGTTTCATATTATGTAAACATATTTTTTTATGATAAAATTTATTGAGATGAAATATTTTGCGGATTTGTGAATGAATGAATGTTTGTCATTTGTTTTTTTATGTAACTTAATGTCTTGCTTTCCACAACTTCCTATATAGTAGATAGATTGGGTAATGGGAATTGAGAGTGATGTGAGGGGGGGAGGGGCCATGAGAGCTTCCACCTTCACGTGGTTGGCCCTATTTAGCATAGAATAAATTATGATTTGGATAATCTTAGAGAAAAGCATCCTCAGTCCAATAGAGCAACAACAGAGTCAATGTTGACTTCATTGTTGCTTCGTCAAGTGGAGGGAGGTTTTCTCCAAGTTTAGACTACTCCGATAAGTTATTCTCGAAACCAAGAAGATCTCATTCAGGTAATCATGCACGCAAGTATTTTTAATTATTATTTATTCATGCAATTAATTTTAATATTTGGTCAAATTTAATCTAAGTTTGCCTCATTGGTCTCATGAATATCAGTAGGAAAACTAGTTTCAATTCGGTTGTTGAAGTGGAATAACTATCTGAAGAAAATAACTCACAATTGTAATGGTTTAGGAGAGATAAAAAAATTTGTTTGATATTTGTCTTATATGCCTTGGCCGAGTGGGAGCTACGTAAATTTTTATAAGAAATAACAAACTTTTCCATGAAAAAAAATCTTGTAGTATTTGTATTTATTTAACAAATGTGTTTTTATTTGAGTGGAAGACCATACACTATCATTTTCATGCAAGGAAGTAGGAGAAAATCTTACTCTATTAATTGGGCATAAGGCACTGGTATGATTTTTCTTCTATTTTATTAATTATTTATCGCATCTAACTTCTCCTCCTTCCTTTGTTTTGAAGGTTCTTTCATTCGCATATCTGGATTTGAAAGATAACTATGGTTGGATTCATATACGCGAAAATAAAAAATAAAAAACAAAAACAAAAAAACATCGAAGTACTGCTCAACTTTAGCCCACCCAGTGCTTGGCTACCACGTGTGTGATTTAGTACATCGCAAATCTTCCACAACTATAGATGTTGATAAAAACTAGGGCAAACAAAATTATGGTTTCTTTTATAATGTTTTCTCTTGTTATATTGAAAATACTTGTAATATAATGTTAGTTCATCATAGGCCCTGGCCCAAGAAAAACCCCTCCACAGGGGAAAACCTCAAAAACTTCTCTTCTTATAGAAATTCGAGGAATACTTCCGATATATTTGTTCAAGACAACTCACCAAGTGATACATCAGCATTATTTGTTCATGACATCTTGATTATGTTAGTGTTCCTTTCACCAAATAAATTCCAACATGAAGATCACAAAGACAAGAACACAATATGTAAGCGCATAGCCAAGGAAAAAGCCCTATGAAGGAGGAAACATAGACAACTCTTTATCTAGTAGATTAAATCAAGTTGGGACACACTTGACCCGTTGACTAAAGAAATAGACTTACTCCAGCCACCAAACCAATTCCTCTTGAAATTTTCTTTGCAATCATGGTGTTGGGCTCCTTTTGTTTCAACTTCAAAAAAATTACCCTCCTTTTTCAATATTCTCAGCCCTCCTGCTTCATAAATCTCGGCCTTCCTTCTGCAATAGTCACAACCATTTATGTAATCATCTATACAACAAGGAAATTCGGCCTCCCTGTAATCGTTTTTTCAATTCACATTTTCGGCTTCCTCTCTATAATAGTATTATAAGATTCTCCGATTCCACTCCATTTCTCGGTCCTGTAATAGTTTTTCTTCTTGAACGAATGCTTCACTTCTCTCCTTCAAATGGTGACATGAACAATTTGATTTGAACCCGACTTGTAGGCTTGTAATGAAATCCGACTTTTTTATCTTATGTTTGGAGGCCAGCTTTGAAGGAGGAACGGTAATCCTTTTGAGAGAAGGAATTTATTTGGTGGAGAAGATATTTAGACACAAAAAACATTTTTCCATTTTTGACCTTAAGGAGCCCAAGAAGGGTCTCTTACAAAAATGACTTTGACTTTGACTCAACAAAAATTTGGCTTCACAATGCCAAAAAAATGTATTTGAAGGAAAACATTTAAGCAATTAGATTTCAAAGGTCTGCCCCTTGCTCATTCGATATTGTATTTTTTATAATGGTTATGTATTCAAAGGAACATTTCTTGTTAGCAAAATATTTCCATGTAAAACGATCCATTTTCAAGAGTCGTTGATAAAAGTTGAAATAGATGAAAATTATGTTCGTTACCCAAGTATTAACTCCTTGGAAATCTATGGAACAAGCTATAAGTCAAGCACAACATCCCTTTAAAGATGGTTGATCGCATTGCCTATGGAGAGGTTCCAAAATATTTCTTTATTAAGCTTGTAAACAATGTTATAGAAAAAATTCATAATGAACTTAAGTATGAACCAAAATATTGGAAATTTGTAAAGAAATATATAGATTTAGATGACGACCACATATGTATAAGAATGTTATCATGTGGAATTCATTTGCATGAATGAATTATTATTGGATTTGCTGAAACCACCCTTGGGGTACCATGAATGAAATGTTAAGCAACGATCTCAAAATAGGTATCTGGAATAAGCACATGCTCCTAGGAGTAATGGAGGGGGAAAGATATGGATAGCTATAGACATGGAGCCTATTAGAATTTGCATGGAACCAGGTAGTTAGTTAGTCCCTTGATGTCGATAGGAAAGAGAAATTAAATCGTATAAGCCCAAAATCAATCCAAAAGAAGATGTGCTCTAATTTATCCAAAGTATGGCAAACTAGTAGTTGAATGAGCCCATGATGGGATAAAAACTCATGTTTACCCCATTTTTTTCCTTGGAAATCATTCCATTTATGGATTGTAGGAGGAAGTACGTCATAGTTATGTTATCTACAAGTTATAAGTGTGGTTGGTTTCTATTTTTTATAGGAGTCAGAATTGATAAACATAAACTATACTTAGCCTTCCTTCATAGGAGATGTATTTTTTAAATATGATTATATGCCACCCCATTTTTACTAGTTTGTGTGTTTATCCAAGCCCTTATTTCAAGAGAACCCAACTTTCCCATTGTGGAGTTGATTCAAATTGGATTATTATATTTTTTTTCATCCATATCGATGCATTCGGGGTGGAAAAAGTGGAGGAATCAACTCACGAGGCCATTTTAACTAGCGAGACCCAATTTGGAAAAATAGGGTCTGAAACATTCCGAGAGAATTTTGAGGCATAAAATGATGTTTTTTGGGGGTAAATATTGTATTATTTAGTTTGGAACCATTTCATGTTTTTATACACACATATATATTTCCAACGGCACAAGAAGCACGTCAGTCGGAGTCTGTATGCAAAATTTATGCCACTAGGAAGTTGACCTTCCTATTTTCACACCTATATTTCAGGAGGATGTCATGTCAACCCCAATTATTCATGGAAAAGGTGCTAGCCACATGTTTTTGATGTAAAATAATCTATAATATTATATATTGTAACTCTATTTAATATTTTATGCAATCAAAATTAACCAATAGTAGACTATTGGGTTGAGTTATAATTGGGCCACTAGGAGGAAGAGGAAGTCCATTATTTCAATAGAATTTTGTTCCATAGTTGAGCAATGATATCTAGGATAGATAGGAGGTAGATAATACGAAGAGATTTGTGCACTGTAGCAACCCAAGAGCCACAGGCATTACTTCTTTGTACCTGCAGCCATATTTTCCACACAGAGAAAGAGAAAGAAGTGGCCTCACCTTCCACCTAGGTTTTCTCCAAAAATGGTTTACAATAGCATATTTTGTGTCTTATGTGTGTGTGTGACAGATTATTTTGTCGTTCTCTTCTTTTCTGCATAATTTCCTTTCGTATGCATGCATTAATTACAATTAAATTTACAGATCTATAGGTTTAATATAACTGTAATAGTGTAGAATTTTCAAATTTCTAATATAATATTATCATATTTGTTGTGGAAAATTGTCCATTGGAATATCCACGGAAAATTACTAATCGTTTGGTATCAGAGAAATTTTCTTTGGGTATTTTTTGGAGATCGCATGGATCTAGATCGGCAAGGCCAAAAATCGTAAAACCCTAATCATGGCTGACGAATCTGTAAATGAACCTCATGATCCTGCAGCTTTACGCGATTGGAACAACAAGTCACACATATCAACCTCAATGTAGTCCTCCTCAAGGCATCCTTGAATAGCAAGTTGGGGATATTAAGAGAAGATGGGGTTTCAAATGCAGACGAAAAACCAGAACTGACATCATAAGATCAGGGAGAAATGGAGAACCAGTCAAAGAAAGGACACGAAAAAGATCAACCCAATTCGAGTGTTGTGAACCAATCACAGTCCTATTTAAAATGGAATAAAAATTCGATATCAAGTTATACCATAGTGATATCGACGCTCTAAAGCTAAACCATTGGTTGCAGCAGCTAGAATTTTATTTCAGTGTTTATCAGATCGAGGAAGGCAAAAGATCTCATTCGCATGGTTGAAATTAGAGGTTCATGCACTGACTTGGTGTGAAAGCCACACGAAAACCCTGAGGTTGGAGGGAGAAACCCCAGTGACTAAGTGGGAGGATTTCAAAACCCTCATTAAGTCACAGCTTTATCCCATTGGGTACGTGGAGGACCAGTGGATCTGGTGGCATTACTTCAGGAAAAATCTAGGCCAAGGCATGCAGGAGTACACCACGGAATTCATAAAGATGGCTATAATGTTGGGTATCTCTCCAAAGAACCCAGATGTACTCCTCAACTATTTGGGTGGGTCTACACCACCATCTGCATGAGGAAGTGATGTTGATGAAGCCAAAATCGATAGGTGCAATACCTGGAAAACATAGGCCTAAAGAGAGCACAATCAAGCGGATCGAAGCAGAAGGAGAAATAGGATGCTTCTAAGGAGGGGAATAAGAAGCAAAAAGGGGGGAAATATAAAAATATGGTAGGCACAACACACAAGTGAAAATATCCCAACAACCACTGCAACATTGATGGCCATACAGAGGATAAGTGCTAGAAGTTGCATACAGAGCTAAACTCGAAGAACAAGAACAAAGATAAAAAGAATAATAATCTCATGGCCACTAATTTGAGTAACCAAGTTGAAAGAAGCTTGGACGTGGATGAGAAGGTCATTGGTACATCAGTTTAGAAGGAGGTGAATCTGAGTAGCCTTTAGCAGCAGGAAGAGAAAGAAATGACCAAACTCTTCCATATAAAGATATAGGTCAAGAAGAAAAAGATTGATGCTTTGTTTGAATCAGGATCACAGGAGAATCTCATTCTAGTAGAGATGGTCAAGAAGTTGGAGCTGGAATTTCATGATCATCCAAACCCATATCCATTGGGATGGGTAAATAAGGGTGAAAAGCTAAAGATAACAAAACAGTGTAAAATTAGATTTGTTATCAATGTTGATTTTATTGATGAAGTAGATCTAGATGTGGTTCCCCTTGATGTATGTGGAGTTGTGTTTAGGATTCCATACATGTACATGTGTAATGAAATATTCATGAGGACAGGTAACCAGTACTGGCTCGTCAAGGATAGAAAATCATTCATCATCAATGTGCACAAAGGCAAGTTAAAATTTTCACTTATAAGTGCCAACCAAGCCAAGAAATTGACCAATTCCAGCAAGAAGTATGTTTTATTGTTTTAAAGAGAAAATCTGCCTATAGAGGAGTCAATAAGAGGAAAGGCATCTCTGTAGGGGTGTAATACAAAACAAAAACAATAATTTCAGGAGTTGTTACACGAATACAGGGATGTGTTCTAAGAGCCTAAAGGGTTGCCATCTAAGAGAGAAGTGGATCACGAGATCCATCTATTTCTAGACTCCCCATTGCAAAATATTGAGTTGTACAGGCATTTTTTATATAAGAAAGTGAGATGAAGAAACAGTTGTACCAGCTGTTGGAACAGGGTGTCATTCGATCGAGTACATCACCATGTTAGTCACCCATCATAATTTTATTAAAGAATGACAGGACTTGGAGGATGTGCATATATTACAGGGAGTTGAAAAAATTAAGCTCAAGAACATATAGCCCCCACCCAGGATAGATGATTTGTTGGATCAGTTGCAGCAAGAGAAATACTTCTCCAAGTTGGACTTGAATTCTGGATATCACCAAGTTCGAGTCAAAGAAGAAGATACTTGGAAAACTGCCTTCAAAACTAGGCAAGGTTTGTATGAGTGATTAGTCCTGCCATTTTGCATGTGTAATGCACAAGCTAAATTTATGAGATTAATGAATGATGTATTGTTCCCTTTTATAGATTCATCTATTATTGTCTATTTGGATGATATACTGGTATATAGTTATGCCTGGGAGGAGCATATGTCACATTAGATGCATGTGCTAGAAACATTGAAGAAGCACCAGTTGCCAACAAATATCAAGAAGTGTGAGTTTGCATGGAAATCTTTGGTGTATCTGGGGTATGTGATCGGTGGAGGATATTTGAAGAAAGATCCTTCTAAGATGGAGGCTATCATGAAATTTGTGGTGCCTACTAATTTTTCTGAGGTCAGGAGTCTCATTGGGGAAGCATAGTACTTGAGGAAATTTCTAGCCCCGTTTTCAGCTGTAGAAGTACCGCTCCACGCCATAACAACAAGTGGAAAGAGTTTCTAGTGGGGAAAATGTCAGCAAAGGGCTTTAGAAGAGCTAAAGAATAAGATCAACCAAGCACCACTTCTAGCATTAACAAAATTGCAGCGACCCTTTGAAGTGGAGAAAGATGTGAGTGGGTATGTTATGAGAGTTGATTAGAGAGGCTCACATATCCAAGGTTGCAGGTCACTTTGGTGTAGGGACAACCGTGGCTAACTTGCAGAGGTATGTGTATTGGCCCAAGATGCAAGAGCAGGTAGCTAGGTTCATAAGAGGATGCATGCTTTGTTGTACCAACAAGCCTAGTAATAGGAAACATGGTTGATATCACCCTTACATGTACTTACTCATCCTTGGGAAATCATTTCCATGGACTTTGTGGGAGGTTTACCGACAACCAGGAAGGGACATGACTACCTATTCATGGTAGTTGATAGGTTCAACAAGATGTGTGTTATGATGCTCTATAGAAAGGCCATCAGCGGGAAAGAAGCAACAAACTTGTTCTTTGGACAGGTCTAAGTGCACTTTGGAATACCAAGGAGCATATTTTCAAACAAGGGTACAAGATTTCTTAGTGCATTCTATACTACATTGTGGGAGAATATGGACACAAAGTTGAAGAGATATATAACATTTCATCCACAGAAAGATGGGCAGACAAAAGTAGTCAATAGGACTTTGGTGCAGCTTCTTAGGGGATACAACCAGAATCATCCAAAGATTTGGGATGAAAATATGGTATATATACAACATTATTACAACATAACAGTCCACACTTCTATAGGAAAGTCCACATTTGAGACTTGTTTTGGATATTTTCTACCTTCACCTTTGGATATTGCATATGGTAATCAAGGAGGAGTGAGGGAAGATCTTATGGGAGATGATTTGAGGGATGAAAATTTTATAAATATATAAGGTGGATCCATCTACAGGTACAAGCCACACTACAGAATTCACAGGAGAAGTATAAGGTCAGGCATGATCAGCACAAAACAGAGAAATTGTTCAAGGTGGGAGAAAGAGTATGGCTACAATTAAATAAGGAGAGGTTGCGGGGGTCTGGTAAGAAAATTAAGGCTTTGAGGTATGGCCCCTTTGAGATACTGAAAAATGTGCGTAATAATTCCTATCGACTTAGTCTACCACCATATATGTGCATTTACTCAGACATGAATGTAGAGGATTTGAAACTTTATGAGCCTTCCATGTTAGACCAGGAAGAGGAACAAGTCCTACCTTATGTCGAGGATTTGGCACCAGATGCTCAGGCATAGTTGACAAAAGATAGAATTTTGTAGAAGAGGTCCATAACTACGAGATAAGGGAAGCATGACCTTTGGCGGAAAACTTCCAGGAAAATCTAAATGGTACACAAGAGAGAAGGAGGTGTGATCTGGATTGGGGAGGTGTGATCTGGATTGGATCATTATATTGTTTTTCATCCATTTTGATGCATTTGGAGTGGAAAAAGTGGAGGAATGAACTCCCGGGACCCAATTTGGCAAAACAGGGTCTGAAACCTTCCGAGAGAATTTTGAGGCATCAAACAATGTTTTTGGGGTTAAAACGTTGATGCTTAATTTCGGCACCATTTCATGTTGTTCTACAAACAGAGATATTTCCAACGGCGCAAGAAGTGCATCAATCGAAGTCTGTATGCAAAATTTACGCCACTCAGAAATCGACCTTCTTGTTTTCACATCTATAGTTCGGGGGGATGTCGTGTCAACCACCATTATTCATGGAAAAGAGGATAGCCACATGTTTTTTATGTAAAAGACTCTTGAAGATTCTATATTATAACTCTATTTAAAATTTGTAGTCAAAATTAACCACTAGTAAGCTTTCGATTTGTGTTATAATCGGGCCACTAGGAGGAAGAGGTAATCCATTCTTTCAAGTGTATTTTGTTCTATCGATGAGAAAATATAGCTAGGAGAGATAGGAGGTAGAGCACACGGAGAGGATATGTGCATTGCAGCATCCCACGGGCCATATTTTCCATACAGAGAAAGAGAGTGAAGTGGCCTCACCTTCCATTTGGGTTTTCTCCCAAAAGGGTTTCCCAAAGCATATTTGGTGTCTTAAGTGTGTGTGTGAGCTTATTTTTTGATTCTCCACTTTTCTGTATAATTGAATTCGCATGCATGCACTAATTACGGTTAAATTTATAGATCTAGAGGTTTAATAAAACTATAATAGTGTAGAATTTTCATATTTCTAATATAATATTACCAAATCTGTTGTGACGAATTTCCAGTGGAATATCCACGGCAATTTACGGTTTAAGAGTCAACAAAGCCTTAGGTTGATGAAAATTGTTGAAACTTCTTGAAGCAGGCATAGCCTCTCACGTCACTAGACATAATCCAAATGTAGGATCCTTCCTTTTTCTAACCTTTGTAAGTCCTTTATTATATTGCTAAATAGATCCAGAAAATAATAATATGGGGTTTCCCTTTTAAGACATGATATAGATACTTGATCTAGATATCCTGTACAAAACAAATGTATTTGGGAATTTAATTATCTAAAATTTCTTGTATCCAAGACTATCGATGAAGATTAAATCTAGATGACGAAAGTTTGAGATATTTGGATCTCGTGTCATCTCTGCATCTGTGTTTATTTCTTTACAATTGGATTATTGAATGGAATGTGGGGACCACATTTCATACCTTTTAAGTGTTTAGTTTTGGATAGAATCATGAAGTGGAATGTTCGGTGTGGAAATTTGTATAATTTTTGTTTTCACTTTGAATTACTTTTTTTTATCAAGTCCACATCTATTTCTCATCCTTTGTTACTCCTTTGATGTGGAAATCTAAATGGAACCTTAAATTGGGTATTTAGATCATCTAGAAAACATTGTCTCTCTCCTTGATCAAAATAATGGATAATAGATCAAGCTTTTACATAATGGCTTATAACCAAAACCTTGAGGTTGGAACTTTAGTATTGAAATATGTGAATAAATATAAATTTGGATGATTTTCAAAAGTCTAGATGTCCCACTTGACTGTACTTTTCTACAAAATTACTTGTTTTTAGAAACTCATAAATTTCTTGGCAATATGGATAGTTATTTAACCTTGCCTTATAGGTGGTGTCTGAAAAAAATGCTCTGTTTGGGTTCTGCTATTCACTGTATTACTTATCCCTAAGGTCTTCAGTGATTATTTTATTCCCTTAATTATTAATTTTAAGGGATTTAGGTTGTTTATCCTTTCCTCTTCTCAACATTATTCCTTTAACAAGTGAAATTCAAAAGAAAATTATATAGAAATCTTATCCCAATTTAAATAATTTTAGTAAGTGGTGCAGAAAAAACAAGAGAATATTTTTATCAAAGAAAAGTGGAACCAGAAAATTACTTCTTAGAATCAATGTTAACTTAAGTTTGGTGGTTAAATAATTTGAAGCAATAGAAATCAGTTTTGGTTACTTTTCCTACGGTCGATTAATGTAAAAATTAAAAATTATATGACACTTCCATTTAATATATAAATGTTAAATCCACACTTAGGCATCTATGTAGGTATATGAAGCTTGATAGGTATTCGACACACATATAATATGGAGTCAAATATATATAATCCTTTTTTTTTTACTAAGATTCTGATGTAATGTATGATTAAAAATGTTCTAGTATCTAAGAATCCATAAGAACATGACGAACCATACCAGCCTCGGGTCATCTGATACCTTTCTTCAAACTTTATAATGGTCAGGAGATCCATTAATCAGAATAGCCCTAAGATTTTGAAGAAAATATTAGTCCTCCCAATGGTTGATGTCCCAATTAACTATTTACATTTTACATAAGTATGTACATTGTATGGCATCCATCAATAAGTCAAATCTATGAAATTTTGAATTCCCTGTCAACATGCCACATCAAAACACCATGAAAAAATGCCATGACACCAAATCCTATCCAAAATTCCACATCACTAGTGACATGTCAATATCCATTTATGTTTCCATGTCACACTCAAGATGAATTCATCCTATGTGGATTTTCCACATCATTAGTGACACAACAATAGGCACGTCCATTGACTATCCCCAAAAAACTCTAGAAATTTCCCCACGACAAAGTTCAATTTGTTATAAGACAATATGCATTCTTCTTCACCATGAACCAATCGTGCAAGTTGATGTGATCCACCAAGTTATTATTCCTTTTCCTCTCCACATGATTGGATATATATATGGGGTGTATGGAGAGAAAAGGGTCATGTCCCTTCAATTCCTATGGGGTTGACACACGACACTTTAAGTTGACTCGCCAAAATTCTTTGGTCGACACACATCTCCTCCATGCAATATACATAACCATTCGCTCAAGTGTTGGTTAGGGTGTGCCTTTAACTAACTGCACCCACTCATCGAACACGCTAAGTCATGTTCTGGGGTGCTCACCCAAAATCATTGACCAATTCATGATGTGATGCATGATTATAAATAGTTTTGTTCGTACTCAACTCGTCTAAGTGCTCTCTTCACAGTAAACTTTTTGCACCAATTTCTCTATGCCTTCTCTTCACACTTTGACCATTCTCCTCTCCACAATGCTAGAAGACTAAATTTTATCAATCCTTCTTCCTTCACACTCGGGGCATTTTCTCTCCACTGCCTTATTTCTCTATGTACACATTTCATAAGAAGAGGGGGCAATATGATGCCATCCTCTACTCAACATGCCCACTTAGACTTCAATTCTTGTCAGTGTAGCCCAATACTTCATTAGGAAGATAGTTATGACAATTAAGGGTGGTTTGTATGGGCCTACTCATGACACGCCATAGGGAAACTAACCAATATGCTACATGCATTCAATGTCCATGCAACAACCCAGCACGGGCTTTCCCTCTTAGAACTTTGGATTTGTATGTCCCTCCATTCATGCCAGCCATCAATTTATTTTCACAAATAAATAATTTACATAATTAGGTTTATATACATGGGTTTTTATGGAAAAAGAGTTTTTACACATTCTCCTCTTCTAGAGTATCTCTCCATCACAAAAAATATTATCTCTTCTTATTTTTCTTGATAACCATAACTCTGTAAGCTACAATATACTCTAGATTCAACTCTGGGTGATCAACAATTAGAAGAAAAGTATGAGTAGATAGTAAGAGCTATAAAATTGTGCATTAGATGTAGATCTATGGTATTGATGCCATAATTGAGATTGTTTGGTGTGTTCAGTGTCTAAGTGGTACGAATATTATGAATGAGATATATATTGTGTGCCCTGTGGGTTACAAGTGAGGATGAGAGTGTTGTGTTTGTGTGGGATATCTGAGTTGTTGTCCCCTACTGACCGAATAAGTGATCAAGTGTCACAATGAGTGTGTAAGGCTTGACTCTACCTCGCTATGTGTCAAGCGTACCATGTAATTTATTAAATACGTGCTACTAAAAATCCAAGAAAAATAAGATATAAATAACTATAGATAAGATATCAATAACTATATAAAATAGTATATATAATATGATCAGTTTTATGTTGGTTCTCTTGTGATTCATTTGTATCCCAAAAGTTCCATTTTCCTAATTGTATGTAATGAAAGGTAGCACATTAGGTTCACCACTAGTTTAGGATGGTTTCTCGAATCTCTCACCTGCTATTAGTTTGTGGAGGATCCTTGTTGCGACTTCTCTCCCCTCCCCAAACCCTTAACCGAGGCTTTGAGCCTGATCCCTACTTTAAGTGGTTGAGTATAAAGAGGATATTCCTAACCCATAGGAAGGCCAAGACCGAGATTAGGTACTATGTATTATATTTTTCTTTAAACCCATATGTTTGTTGAATATTTGATGAATTCCAGACAGACTACTCGTCGGTGTAATATTCCTAATTAGCACCGCTAATTGGAATATTTCATTTTTGTATAGTTTTGCCGCCTATAGTTAAATTAATAAATAAAGTGAGAAAGAGGGGGTCAACTCACTTTAATAAAATAAAGTGCTTCCTAGTAGATGAACGTTGTAACTTAAAGGGGAGAGCCTTGGGGGTCCACACACACATGAGAGAGGCCTCACGTAGGCTCCTAAGGTAACTGCGCAGGTCAAGGAGGAGGTCAAGGACGCAATTAGGGTTTTTGAGGGAGCTAGCACTATAAAAGGTGGGGGTTTCACTTCATTTGGTGCCTGGAGGTGGCTGATATGTCAAGGATATTGAGAGCTAGACTTCGCTCACTTCAGCACGCCTGCCATTAGTCGGTTCCAGTATCACAGGCGAACCGAGGGTTCTCCGGTCGGAGATCTCGCCCTTGGCCCCGGGGGACTTCGAGTGCCTGCTCGGGCAAGGTATCCCTTCAGTTTCAGCAGTTGATTTGCAAGAGATTTTGGTGGACTTTTTGCAGAGGAGCTGGCCTCTTAGAGTGACTGCGCAGTCCAGGAGAGAGGACGCAGTTTCAGGAGGGAGGACGCAGTCAGTTTTTGTGCAGCGTTGTTGTGGGTGATTTTGTGGTGGCTTCAGCGTATATCAACCTTGGGGAGATTGTTGATTCAGCTGGAGGATTTGCAGGAGGATTTAGGGCCCTTTCCCAGCATCTTTCTTGAGCTTCTGCGCTGTTCCTGGGAGAGACAGCGTTTTCATTGAGGAGGGCTTCATTGGTGGATTTTCGGAGGTGGAGCATTTGCTTCGCTCGGGCGAACCGAGTGGTGAGTACGCCCGCCTTCCGACCTTCACCATTCCCAAGTGAGGTTGTCGGCCTCTCAGTTCCGCACATTGCAGCGTGCCACAGCCTTTCACGTAGTTTTCCGTTGTGCCTAGGACGCGCCTATTGTAGCCATTTTCATTCTCCGAGAGGGTTCTTCACTTCCTGTTCAGTGCAAGTAATAGTGCACTCATTCTCACCATTCTTTGCATCCATATATGTATTCTCGCATTAATAAATGCTTAGCGTTCGGTATTTTATGTGTACTTGTTCCATATTCCCAGTTCCCGCATTTTGTTCATATAGTCGATGTGTGTGTTTTGTCGTGTGGCCACCGTCGCTCTCGTTGGGGACATTACGCGTACCAAGGCTCGGCTCACCGTGAGCCGGCGGGCCTATGACGCCCGGGGATAATCCCTACTTTGATTGGACGAGACACAGAGATGTTGAGAGTAGGTGGGAGGACCCCTTCAGAGAGAGGGATTCTGATCAGGAGCCACCTGAGACAGATTCAGAGCAGGAGTAGCCTACAGGGGACACAGAGCAGCGAGACCCGATGGCAGACGATGAGGGTTCGAGGAGATGGGATACACTCCTCCATCATATGCAAGAGATGACACAGAGACTCACGGCATTAGAGGTCAGGCAGAGGGAACCCCCTAGGGTTTTTCAGATCGGTGAGGGATCGGGTATGTCCCACCACGTGCCAGTGCATGATGCTATCCCCATTGTGGCATCACATGCACCCACGCGATCCACTATGCCCACATTCTTGCCAGAGGATGCAGGGGCAGGAGTACAGAGGGGTGCACAGAGGGATATTCCAGCACCCACGCGATCCACCATGCCTACCTTCCTGGTAGAGGACGCAGGGGCAGCAGCGGCGCAGCGAGAGCTGGAGCCAGGTCAGATGGGTGAGCTTTTTGCAGAGTACCAAGCGTACGGGCCGGCATTCCGAGATTCTATCACATTCAGAGACTTCATCCAGCTCCAGCATGACATTAGACCCCGTGATCATCATAGAGGGCACAGGCATCATCGTGATGACCACCGCGCAGCCAGCAAATTCCATTTGCCCACGTTTGATGGCTCATCAAACAGTTCGGCAAAGTCTTGGGTGGAGAAGTTGGATATTTATTTCCAGCTTAACCAGATGTCGCAGTCAGAGGCCATTAAGGTGGCAACATTACATCTGGACGGTGAGGCCCAGGACTGGTGGTTCCATGGGATGACGACACTTGGACATTCTACAGTGACGACCTATGCCGAGTTTACCTGGAGGGTGATAGAGCGCTTTGATAGGAGGGACCCGGAGCAGCACTTTGTTGAGCTGACCAAGCTCAAACAGACTGGGAGTGCAGAGACATACATTTCAGACTTCTTGAGGGTTTCGGAGATGGTACCTGATTTATCTGCGGCTCGGATGGTTTACATGTTTGTGGAGGGATTGTCAGAGCCACTTCGTGGCCTAGTCCGGTCGACCAGACCAGCTACCCTTCAGGATGCCATCAGCAGGACTCGGGACTTACAGGATGTCTTACCCAGGACTCGGACACCTTATCCCCAGAGACAGGCTTTCCAGCCTAAGGGGAAGGACACGAGGGTTCCGCCTCCCAAGGCGAATCCTGGACGAGGGCAGTTTGATGACGAGGCTAGGAGAGAGCTGAGGAGGAAGCGGTTGTGCTTCACTTGCCAGGAGCCATGGGCACCGGGACATAGGTGTGCTGCAGGGAAAGCACATTTCATTGAGGTCTCCTCCGAGAGCAGTGGAGAAGAGGATGAGGGGGATGACGTGGAGGCAGGAGATTGTTATGCAGCGCAGGGTACCTTACCACCTCCACCACCCGCAGCCGGTGGGGCATCATTTGCACCCACTGGGGGAGCTCTAGCCGCATTGCGAGGAGTTCCCAAGTACTTGACGCTGCGCGTACGAGGGACAGTGCGCGGGCAGCGGGTTTCGGTCTTAGTTGATAGTGGGGCCACCCACAACTTTATTGATGCCCAGATGGTCGAGCGGAGAGGCATACAGACAGAGGGTTTTGATGGATTTTTCGTCTTGGTCCTAGGAGATCAGACCATGGCATGTGCTCGGTATGTTCCAGAGTTATCAGTGACGATGGGCACTTATACATTGACATATCACTTCTTTGTGGTAGATATCCCGGACACCAACCTGATATTGGGTGTTCAGTGGCTCATTACTCTGGGGAAGGTCACGACAGATTGGAAGGCCCTAGAGATGGAGTGGGATGATCCCAAGACAGGGAGGCATGAGAAGATACGGGGACAGCACACATACCCACCTCAGACAGTGTCGACACACAGGATGGAGGCGACCTTCCGCAAGGGAGACATAGAGTGGGCGGTAGAGTTGCGAGCTTCAGAGGCAGTGGATACATGTCAGACAGTGCATCCTGAGCTACAGTCTATTCTCGACAGGTATGCAGTGGTATTCGGGGGTATTCCACCAGGGCAGCCACCGGATCGGGGGTTTGAGCATACGATCGAGCTTGAGCAGGGGATACAGGCAGTGATCACCACACCGTATAGGCATCCCAAGGCCTATCGGGACGAGATAGAGCGGGCTATTCAGGAGTTGCTGGCCCTTGGTCACATTCGGCCCAGCACGAGTCGTTTTGCTTCTTTTGTAGTGCTGGTGAAGAAGAAGGATGGCACGTTGCGCATGTGCATTGACTACAGGGCTCTGAATAAGAAGACCCTGAAGAACAGGTACCCCATTCCCAGGATCGATGAGCTGATGGATGAGTTGAGAGGAGCACGGTTCTTCTCAAAGATTGACTTGAGATCCGGGTACCATCAAATATGCGTGAGGGAACAAGACATTCCCAAGACCGCTTTCAAGTGTCATTATGGGCACTTCGAGTTTCTGGTCATGCCATTCGGGCTGACCAATGCACCCGCTACCTTTCAGTCGTGCATGAACCACATTTTCAGAGGTCATCTGAGGAAGTTTGTGCTGGTCTTCTTCGATGACATACTTATATATAGCAGGACTTGGGAGGAGCATCTCCAGCATATTGAGACAGTTTTGCACATCTTGGAGGAGCAGCAGTTCTATGCCAAGCTCTCCAAGTGTGAGTTCGGCTTAACAGAGATTTTGTACTTGGGGCACATTATAGGAGTGGACGGGGTGAGAGTCCACGAAGAGAAGATCAGGGCCATCAGAGATTGGCCAGAGCCGCGGAATGTGACTGAGCTTTGGGGATTTATTGGCATTTGCACATACTACAGGAAGTTCGTCAAGGGCTTCTCACAGCTTGCTGCACCCTTCACAGATTTGACAAGGAAGGGGGCATTCAGTTGGTCGGACACAGCACAGCGAGCTTTTGACAAGCTCAAGGAGGTGATGAGCAGTTGCCCCGTGCTGGCATTGCCAGATTTCACTCAACCTTTTGTCCTCGAGTGTGATGCATCAGGAGAGGGGATTGGTGCAGTTTTGATGCAGGGCGGTCACCCGATAGCTTTTGAGAGACGGAAGCTCCTTCCACATGAGAGGTTGTATTCCATATACGATAAGGAGATGTTGGCCATCATGCATGCATTGGCCAAATACCGGCAGTATCTAGTGGGCAGCAGATTCAGGGTGAGGTCAGATCACAACAGCCTGAGGTACTTTCTGGAGCAGAAGCAGTTGCAGGAGAGACAGCAGAACTGGATCAGTAAGATCCAAGCCTATGACTTTGACATAGAGTATGTCAAAGGCAAGAATAACGTGGTAGCCGATGCCCTTTCTCGTAGACCGGCCACGTTATCACTTATGAGCTTGGACGCTGATTGGAGGGCTCGACTGCTGGTAGAGTACTCCAAGGACAGGTTTGCGTGTGAGGTTTTGGATGGGCAGGTAGCAGATGATAGGTACAGGGTGGTCGACGAGATCATCTATTACAGGGATAGGATCTTTTTGACTGAGGGATCTCAGCTCAAGAAGAAGATACTCCAGGCTACACACGATTCTCCTTTGACGGGCCATCAGGGGTTCACCAAGACTTACAGGGCTATTCGGGAGAGGTTCTCATGGAATGGCCTCAAGGAGGACGTACTCCAGCATGTCAGGGAGTGCGATGTTTGCCAGAGGAACAAGGGAGAGATGAGCCATCCTGTAGGGTTGTTGCAGCCTCTTCCCATTCCAGAGGGGAAATGGGAGAGCATATCGATGGACTTCATCACAGGGTTGCCCATGGTGCAGGGCAAGGACTGCATCTTTGTCGTCGTTGACCGACTGACGAAGTATGCTCATTTTTTCGCCATATCCGCACATCACACGGCAGCGCAGGTGGCTGAGATGTTCTTCAGGGAGGTTTTCAGGTTACATGGTCTACCCAAGACCATTGTCAGCGACAGGGACAGCCGCTTCATGGGCGGATTCTGGCAGGAGCTCTTCCGACTAGTGGGGACCGAGTTGACACCGAGCACTAGTTATCACCCCCAGACGGACGGGCAGACAGAGATAGTTAACAAGTGGCTCGAGGGCTACTTGTGTAACTACGTCAGTGGACAGCAGAGGGCATGGCTGAAGTGGTTGCATCTGGGCGAGTACTGCTACAACACGACGCATCATATGTCCATTGGTATGTCACCTTTCTATGCTTTGTATGGATATCATCCCTTATATTTTGTGGACATGATGTTTGGTGCTAGCAGGGCTCCGAGAGCCAAGTTATGGATCCAAGAGAGCCAAGATATCCTCTGAGCTCTCAAGGACAACATAGCCATAGCACAGAATTAGCAGAAGTTGTATGCTGATAAGGGTCGGGTGGAGAGACACTTCAAGGTAGGGGACTTGGTCTACCTACGACTACAGCCATACCGACAGTCTTTGCTGAAGCAGAAGGGGGCAGAGAAGCTTAAGCCCCGCTTTTATGGGCCATACAGGGTGATACGCAGGATCGGGCAGCTTGCATATGAGTTGGAGCTACCCCAAGGCAGCAAGATTCATAACATCTTTCATGTATCATGCCTGAAAAAGGCACTGGGCCAGCAGGTGACAGTCACAGAGGAGCTACCACCCACGGATGATGAGGGGCATCTGGTGTTGCAGCCGGAGGCTATTATTGATACTAGGGAGAGGCAGCTGCAGAGCAGAACGATCAGGGAGTTCTTGGTGAGATGGAAGAACTTGCCGGATGAGGATGCCACTTGGGAGGATGAGAAGATATTGCAGCATCCATCACTTCAGTTGCTTGAGGACAAGCAACGATCTGCCGGGGGAGACTGTAATATTCCTAATTAGCACTGCTAATTGGAATATTTCATTTTTGTATAGTTTTGCCCTATAGTTAAATTAATAAATAAAGTGAGAAAGAGGGGGTCAACTCACTTTAATAAAATAAAGTGCTTCATAGTAGATGAACGTTGTAACTTAAAGGGGAGAGCCTTGGGGGTCCACACACACATGAGAGAGGCCTCACGTAGGCTCCTAAGGTAACTGCGCAGGTCAAGGAGGAGGTCAAGGACGCAGTTAGGGTTTTTGAGGGAGCTAGCACTATAAAAGGTGGGGATTTCACTCCATTTGTATTATTGATATGTTGATGATATTGAGAGCTAGACTTCTGTCTACTTCAGCACGCCAGTTGTTTAGTCGGTCTGCAGCACTGTTTAGTGCGAACTGAGTGTCTCCGGTCGGAGATCTCGCCCTTGGCCCCAGGGGACTTCGAGTGCCTGCTCGGGCAAGGTGTCCCTTCAGTTTCAGCAGTTGATTTGCAGGAGATTTTGGTGGACGTTTTGCAGAGGAGCTGGCCTCTTGTGAGTCAACAGGCGGGGCCCAGAGAGAGGACGGCCGCTTAGCACAGTGTATAGATTTTGGTGGTGGCTTCAAAGATAGGCTCGAAAGCCTTGGGGAGATTATTGGTTCAGCCGGAGGGTTTGCAGGAGGATTTAGGGCCCTTTCCCAGCATCTTTCTTGAGCTTCTGCGCTGTTCCTGGGAGAGACAACGTTTTCATTGAGGAGGGCTTCCTTGGTGGATTTTCGGAGGTGGAGCATTTGCTTCACGGTTTCTGGGTTTTGTCCGGAGTGGTGAGTACAGACAGTCTTCCGATTTTCAGCTCATTCCGGTGAGGGGATCAGCCCCTAGTTCCAGTACATTGCAGCAGCAGCTTTCTACGGCAGTTTTCTCCAGCAGCTAGGACGCAGTCTCTATTGTAGCCATTTCCTATTCTGAGAGGGTTATTCACTTGTCTAGTGCAAGGATAGGTGCACTCATTCTGATTATCTCTTGTACCCATATATGTATTCTCAGATTAATAAAATGGCTTAGCGTTCTGGTATTTTATGTGTACTTGTTCCATATTCTAGTTCCGGCTTTTTGTTCTATATAGCTGCATGTTTTTTTTGTAGTGTATTACTGTCTATTTCCCGTTGGGGATATTACAGTCGGATACTCGACGACCGAATCGATGGATGGAAGCATCGGTACCTTAACACTCTCGTCAAACCGAACTCCTATTTGTCACATATTCGATGTGTTACCAACAGCTTGAAACCATCGGAGTGACAACACTTTCGTCACACAATTAAATTATTTCGTTGATTACTCGATGCCTCAATGTCAGTTTCTTTCGTCAAACAAAATGACCAATGTGTCAAATATGCGTCGCATATCTGATGCATCACCATCAATTTGAAGGTGTTAGGGTAACAACACTTTTGTCACACAATTTACTTATTTCATCACTTACCCGACGCCTCAACATCAGTTTGTTCCGTTGTACAAATTGACCTATGTGTCGAATATCTATCGCATATATGACGCTTCACTGTCGAATTGAAAGCGTCAAAGTGATAACACTTATGTTGCACAATTTACTTATGTTGTTTATTACCCAATGCCTCAACGTCTATTTCTTCCATCGTACAAAACTACCTATGTGATGAATATATGATTGCAGATAGGTGTGCGACCTGCCGGATATTAAACATTCTTCCCGTCGGATATCTGACGCTTTGTAGCATCTCAAAACTGACTTATAATTATCAGTTTTTTAATGACCATTTAGGCCTTTTTATGTGTCTCATAATCGACATTTGTGTCATTGATTACCCGACGGTAACTAACTATTGACTATTGGGAAGAATTCTAGCAATGATTTGATATGCACCAATGCGTCGGATAGCTGACGCAAATAAGTCACATATCTAACTAATAGTCATCATATTTTGGCCCCATTTGTACTAGTGGGGGTATGTTACAACTGACGTACATATAATATTCTCATTCATGTCTGAGGTGCTTTCAACTTGGTTGCTCGAATTGGTGGCCATCAGGTTCTTCCCCTTGTTGTCTTTTTTTTTGTTCTTTAGGTTAAGATCTCGATGCAATTTCCAACACTTCTCCTCTATATGGCCTCAATGTTGCAATGGTTGCAGTGGTTGTTGGGATATTTTCACTCTTGTGTTGTGGGTTTCCTCTTTTTATATTTTCACCCTTTCTACTTTTTCTTCCCCTCCTTAAAATTTTCATGTTGCTCCTTCAGCTTAGATCCACTTGATTTCCATTTCTTCAAGCCTATGTTCTCTAGATACTTTTCTTGTACACAAGCCTTGTCCACTCATCTAGGCTTGAATAGCATCACTTTCTTTTGCAGATGGTTGTATAGACCCCTCAGATACTTGAGTACATCTAGGTTCTTTGGGTAGATACCCAACATTATGGCCATCTTTCTGAACTTTGAAGTATACTCATGTACGCTCTGCCCTTGGTTTTGCCTGAAGTAGTGCCATCGGATCCATTGGTCCTCTACATACCCAATAGGGTAAAATTATGAATTTACGAGGTTTTGAAGTCCTCCCACTTAGTCACTATAGGTTCTCCCTCAAATATCAGGGTCTCCGTGTATTTTTCCCACCAAGTGAGGGCATGTCCTTCAAATTCCAATTATGTAAATGAAATATTATGTTTTTCCTCTGTTGAAGTTTGCAACAAAAAACAGTGAAATTGGCATCCGGAAACAACATCCATAATCCTACTGAAAATTAAGCACCTACACTAGGGTGGGGTCCACACAGGATATTTTTAGGTGTATTTCTATTTATAGATGTATGGTGCATGTCTATTTATAGAATGCATGTCTATTTATAGATGCATGTCTATATTTATTATCCCTTAATTTAGATAGACATTAAACTATAATCTATTCTCAATGAGGACTTGGAAATAGTTAACTGAAGTAGCAAATCAGTTAGCTAATTGAATTTTGAGTTAAGAGGTTGGTTGGTGGGACATGCAGAGTGACTCCAGTTGTAACTTAGTGATTCTAGTTGTAATAGAGTTGGAAGTGCAGTGGTGCATGAGTTGTGCAAGTTGTAAATCAGTTTAACTAAGTTAAGTGAGTTAAAGTCAGTTGTGCTAGTTGTACCTGCAGATACACTAGTGAGAGATCAAGCGAATTAAATATTAATTAATTCACATGTAGTGATCTCACATGCAACTGATGTTTTTACTATTATTAACTGCATGCATGTCAGTTCCAGTGGAGACCCAGTTGATAAATAGGTGAAAGGGAAGTGTAACTATCAGTTATGATATTAGTAGGCTACCCAGGTGTAGTTAAAACACCACAAGATGCCCATGATACTCAACGTAGTTGAGGAAGGTTGAAATTATTTGTGATTAAGGATTTCATTCATCAGGAACTGCGTGAGCAAGGCAAGCTATCTGGAGACAGTAAATTGGCTAAGGAACTTGCCAATTTTTGTATGACAGTGTGAGACAATTCGCTGATGTACTGAGAGCTCTTGTGATTGGAGTTTTGTATGTAATTTTTTCATGATTCCTTGTGGAATATACAATATATGATAGAGGGTTTTTGAGCAGTAAGCTTTCCCCGGGAAAATCTGGTGTTGTTGTTTTGATCTATTCTTCTTTGCTTCATGTGATTATAAATTGTGTTGTTTTTAATTCCGAAAAATATTTGTAGAAACGATTCAGTATTTAACTTTAGTACATTGTTAGATCGGGTGAATCCAAGATATACATGCATGTTGTATACTTTCTACATCCTCAACATCATGGAAAATGAAATAGACTTCTAATTGTTACAACCAGTGATTTATCTTTAGAGCGTTTATCTAGCCTTAGTAAAGCTTGATATCGACCTTTAATTCCATTTTGAATAGGGATTATGTTAATGATTCAGGACACTTGAACTGGATTGATCTTTTTCTAGTCATTTCTTCGGTTGGTTCTTTGCTTCTTCCCGATCTCCTTATCTCCCCTCTCATTTTTCATCTGCATTAGAACCCCCATCTTCTCCAAATATCCGGAGCTTATTTCGCAAGGTTGACATGAGGAGATTCATATTACAGCTTATATCTGCAACTTGTGCTTCCAACCACAAAAACCTCTCCTTTGCAGGATCACTAGGATCATTCACAAATTTGTTAGCAATGATTAGGGTTTTATGAATTTTGGCCTAGCTAATTTATATCCCTTGAAAATATATACAATATACCCAAAGAATCTTGTTATCATACCAATATTATCTGTAAACTGTTGTGGATATTCCACTGGACACTTCGTCACAACAAATCTTATAAAACTATATTTTAAAAGTTGAAATCTACACTATTAGGGTTTTATTGCTCTTTATATTTTTTTGATCTGTAGACTATTGTTAATTGTGTATGCACGCAAATTAAAATTATGAAGAAAATAGAGAACGGTGAAATAAAAACCCACAAAACATGATTTTACAAAAGATATGACTTGGGAAACCATTTTGGGAGAAAACCCAACTCAAAGGTGAGGTCTCTCTTCTCTCTTTCTCTAAATATAAAATGGCTATGAGTACAAAGAAGTATGGTATGTGGCCTATGGGTTACTAAAATGCATAAATCCTCTCTGTGTGCTCTATCTCATATCCCTCTTGAATACATTTTTTTCTCATATATGGAACAAATGCACTCGAAAGAATAGAACCATTTTCCTCCTAGTGGCTCGGTTATAACACATCTCAATAACCTTATAAAGGTTAGGTTTGACTACCTCAAATCTTAATCAGAGTTACAATATGGGCTCTTCTAAATTATTCTTCATCATAATCACGTGGATAGCCACTTTTCCATGAATAATGGGGGCTAATGTGGCATCCTCTCTAATTTTGGTGGTGAAAACAAGAAGGTCAACTTCTAAGTGGCATAACGTTTGCATACAGACTTCGATTGATGGAATTTTTGTGTTGTCAGAAAGGTCTCTATATGTAGAATATGAAAAATAGGTGTTATGCAAAAGCAACAAATTTTACCCCCAAAAAAGTTGGTTTATGCCACAAAATTCTTGTAGAAAGTTTCAAACCTTAATTTTCCAAACTAGGTCTCACCGATAAAATGGTCTCTTACGCTTATTCTTCCACTTTTTCCACTCTTAAAGCATCGATTGGATGAAAAAAAATATAATGCTCTAATCGTAATCATGATTTCCTTCATGATTTGTTATGGTAATAAATCTACTTGCCCAAACTTCATTATAACATACAGACTAGTTCATCTTGATGAGTTAAAAAATATAAAAGTTTACTTTACACAATTAGACATTTTCCTAATTTTAAGGCCACTATTATCTTTCGTTCATCGAGAAATTTCCAATGATAAAAAAAAAAAAAAAAAAAATCCGATTCCAAGTTCAAACAAAAATTAGTGGCCCTCATAATATTTTGTACTATCATCGAGTGACTTGGAAAATGATGCATCCCCTGAATCCATGTGGTAAATGATTGTATCGTGCATGATGACATGGTAGTTGATGTGGTAGGTGATTTGTCATGTTGACTTGGCAGGTTGTAATTATGCTTCAAGAGAATTCGGGTATCATGTATCTTGACCCGGGGAATAGTTTTTTGAAGTTTTTAATGCATTTCCAAATTCTGACTGAATATGTGGATTTTCTAGAGGTACTAGATATCTATATTTTCTCCAAGTCATAAATATCCAATTTTTTAGGAGGTACCATATACATCATGTGTACGATCTAATTATTTTTTGTTTTTATTTATTTTTATTATTTTTTAATTTATTTTTTTTGTAGGTTGATATTATATTACATATTACATATGATTACATTGTTCACCCAGGGAGGACTTGAACCCAAAACTTAGGGGGACGAAAGTCCTCACTCACACGGCCATCGCCAGTCAGTATTTTTCATTTTTATTTTTTTTATTATTTTTTTTTATTTATTTTGTAGGTTGATATTATATTACATATTACATATGATTACATTATTCGCCCAAGGAGGACTGGAACACGGAACCTTGGAGGACCAAAGTCCTCACTCACACGGCCATCTCCAGTCGGGATGCTTCACCTGGGCTATTTATTTAATTAATTAGTTTTTAATTTAATTTATTAGGTTTCATGGATATTTGGGTGTTTGACACACATGCCATTATTAATTTTTCAAATATGCTTCTTAAGTCCCAAAAGTGTTTAGACAAAACTTTATTGTGGGATCCACATCACATACTTCTATAGATTCACATGTAAAATATTATGGGTTGAAAAGACAATATAAACCTCATAATAGTTTCAGACACTGCAACGGTCCATAATTAATTTAAGGGGAAAATCAATGATTATTAAATGCTAACTTCTGTGAGCCATAACTTGAGTTTTAGATGGCCAAATTAATCAAGAAATGACTCTTTGGAAAGCTAAGAATGTGAGGAAAAGTTTCAGTAATTACTAGATTGAGTGTAAAATTGATTAAAATTTTAAAAGAAAAAGGGGCTATGAATTTTATGTATACATTTTAAGAAGACATTCTTGAAAGTTACACTAATAGTTTAAGTTTTTAATCATTATACTTTTATTTTTCATAGTTATTTTGTTTTATTATTTGGATGACAAAATGTATTTTCTTTCTTTATTATTTGATTTAATTAATGTACAAGTAATCCCAAGATGATGGAAATGTATTCTCAATATAATTATTTCCTTTTAATATTATATAGTGATTATTTCAATCATTTTAAGAAAATAAAAAACATTAATTCTAAAAAGAAGAAATAAATTTGGGAGAAGGTTCCTTATATTAATTTATTCTCTTCCATGAATGTTTTTCATTATATATATATATATATATATATGATTATATTAAAATTTTAGCATGTAGCTTTTCATGGTTAACAATATGATGTTGAGAACTTTTTCTAGAATATTGTGTGATCTTATTGAGGTATATGACATTTCGGGTGAACACTTCACCCATATTCAAAAGTCTTAGATTTTTTTATCCTGAAGATGGGTGTGATGCTCGCCTGAAACGTCAAACACTTGAACAAGGTCACACAACATTCCAGAAAAAAAGTTTTCAACATTATATTAAAGTTGTTTGGTGCAAGATACAAGTAAACAAATAAGAAAATAAAAGCAAGTTCATAAAATAAAAGAAAGTGTGAGTTCAACATTCTCAATCATGAGAAGTCATGTGTTTAAAAAATTGAAATTTGTTATACAAAGGGAATCCTTGTATCAAAAAAAGGAAAAACTTGTAACAATTATATTGCTAGATAAAATATTGCGCTTGGTTTAGTATATTGTTTTAATGATTTTTAGTAAAACTATGGAAGTGTGAGTTGGAAAATAGAAGAAATGGTAACCAAGGAGGAAATAGAAAGACAAAGGAGGTTGAATGTAATGTACTAAAACAAAGTTTAAAATTATATTCTTTCTAAGAAGAAAAGGTAGGATTTTCTTGCAAGGAGGCTAGGACTTCTGAGATTCTATTTGTGTGTTTTTATTAAGCTAAAAGGAGGGAATAGTATGAAATCCTTTGTATTTTTCTTACATGTTTTATCGTGAGAGAGAGATGGGTTTTGTCTACTAGGAAGAATTTTTGCTATTAAGAATTATTGTGAGACACTAAACATACTTTTCATTTGAAGATTTTATATTTTTATAAGACTTTTAGTGAAAGTGAAGGCCAAACGTCTTTTGAAAAAATATTCTATGTAGATGTGAGTTTGCATAATTTGCATTTCTACAAGTTATGTAATATTCATTCTTTTATGTGAGATTATTTTCATATATTATAAATTTACCAATTGATATTAAATTAGATACAAGAATAATTTTTTTGTAATTTTGTGAATAACTATTTATTAGGAAAATAATTATATGCATATTTGTACTTAAGACTTACTAATATTTCATGAATTATTTCATTAAATTTTTTAATTAATCATTATTTTGTGGTACTAAGATTATTATTTTACTCTTGTGTGAATTTTTTATTTAATCAAATTTCATATATGAAATTATTTTCATCACTTCAATTGATTTATCATTTATCTATTCATGGATTACAATTAGATATGGAGGTGTGTGAAGTAGTCTTCTCTAAGCTACATTATACATGTGTTTAATAATTACTAAGATAATGAATTACTTATTCTCTTAGTAATTTATCATTTCTTTATGTATCTAACAATTTCAGTTTAGTTCTTACATAAGAAAGTTAGATTTAATATGTGTTAGAGATCATATATATAGTTTGGATTGTGTTTTAAATGATTCCAATGTTTTTGGTTGCAATCAAGCCCACTTAGGATCACTATCCCAAACAAGAGTGGGTCTAACTAGGACATGCCATCACGCGATCCTCCCTAGATTTTAGTGGAGGAAGTTTTTTGACCATCAAAATTTCCCAAAGAAATGAAAAAACATGGGAATTAAACCATCATTGTCCCATAGATTAAATACTCGTGAGATTGGTATAGAAGGTGTGTTTTGGCTCTCCATTTTTTTATAAATGAGGCTTGTGAGCATTAGTCGTTGATTTAATAAAACTATGTTGAATTAGTTATTGAAAGTTTTGTTGTGTATTCATATTAATTTTATATTTAAGTGTTGTATTCTATTATTGGTTGAGTGTCTTATATCGTGCTTTTGTTGTGTGACTTTGAATTGTGGGGGGTTCCTCCCTATTGTGGCAACTTCTAATATGAGGGATTAAATGTGGTAAGATGAGTTAACACTCTCATTTGAGATTGTAAAATGTCAACACACTAACCTAACACATCTAACTTTCACACTCAATACACCTAATTACCAACAAACCTACAACTCACATGCTAAACTCATGCACACACTGACCTTATGCACCTAAATTACACTTATAAGTGGCATACTTGACATATGTACCTACCCATACAACCATGCACATAAGAAACACATAACATTATTGATGCACCTAACTCCCACACATATAACCCATTCACACAAATAAAAACACACATAGCTAACACATGTAAATATAAGTGGAAAACTCATGCATGCAAGTGATGCACTCACACACATAAGTTACATATCTAGCATATGTACTTATTTTCACACTCTTACACATAAGCACCACATCTAATATAAGTAAATCATCCAATATATTTAGTCACTCTTGCATCTAACCCATGCACCTAACTCATCCACCCACTCAGATAAGAAATGCACCCACCCAAACTCCCATGCACATAATGACACACCAAATTTAAGTGATGCTTCTAACTTATACAAGTAATCGCACATCAAACCCACACAAATAATCCATGTCACTAATCGATGCAGCTAATCCATGTACATAAGTGACTTCCTCATGCACATAAGGGTTGCACCTACCCACATACCAACACACATAAGTTATGCACCTAACCAGATGCCAAAAACATAAGTTATGCACCTAAGCAATGCAACTAACCTGCACTTATCTACATACATATGTAATGTGGAAAAAAAAAATGCATTAACGTATGCTCAAGTGGACATGCAACTAGGTCAACTTGTTGAAGCTATAACTTTATAATGATAGCTCAAATTATAACTTCATATATGTTTGGGAAAGCCTAAAGCAAACGAGAAGTGAAAATGACAAAAAAAGATGAATAGAGGTTTAAAATAAACACAAACTATGGAAGAAAGACACAAAACTAGATGTGGGAGGGCACAAAAGTGGATGAAAAAATAGGAAACTGGCGAAACGTCATGCATCTTATTTTCTTATTTGCATGAAAGATGAAATAAATGACAACACATATCTATAGTATAGTTAACAATATGAATAAATTTATCAATATCTACTTAAAATTAAGATTGAATGTTGATTTTTTATTTTTAATTATAAATCTTACTAGTGATTTTTCTAATTAGGTTACTTTTACAATTGCTTAAAAAATACATTGTTTCTCATAAATAGATATGTCATAAAATTGAAATTTTTTTGTTTTGTTTTTATTATATCATTTTATATAAGTAATAAATTAGCAATTAACAAATACTTTAATAACTCGGTGCATCTAATTGAATAAAAAAAGTGTTTTTCTTTTGGAATCTAAATTATCTCATTCTTAATATATTTGTATCATACTCAAACAAATTCAATTATAATATTTTTAGTTAAAAAACCAAACAACACATAACATTAAATATATACCGAAACTTTGAATTAAACGAGAAAAATGGCGATTAGGGTTCTGTCTCGCTCCACTCAGGCGGCCGCTCTCTCTTCTGGAGCCCTCGTGCCGCGTCTGCTTGGGAGCCTGTCTTCATTTACCCCTGTATTGGATGTCCTCTTCTCAGCGCTGCTAGTTCAGCATTTTCGCTGCCCCGTAGCCCCGGAGCTGCTTTCGTTACCTTCTGATCGACGGCGTGTTCTGCATTTCGGATGCCCCGTCCGCTCCATTGAGGCTTTGCATGAGGATTCGCTCGGAATCTCTCCTGCTCCAAGCCCTCAAGACTGGCGCGAAGAGTCTAACTATCACATCTCTTAGCACGTTTGTAGTTGCGCAGAGTTTCTGTGCCGTGGAAGAACACGCCGCCCCTTTATTGCTCTGTCTCCACGTCCTACGATTCGGATCTGAGATGGAGAGTCTGTCTCCCTGCGCTGAAGAACTGGCCTCCCCAGCAGCTCCCAGGCAGACTCACTCTTGGAAACGACAGAGATCTTAACTTGGTGTCAACACAGCAGACATCTAGGATCTACTCTGCCTCTTATCAAATCCAAATTTCACAACCCTCTGGCAAGACCATTCTGCATTGGGTTTGCTCCTCAGATCTGGTGCTGACTCTCAAATTAAATCTGGAACGGCGGATTGGGATTCCCTCAGCCCTTCAGCGACTTCTCTTTCAAGGTAAACAACTTGAAGATTCTGTGTCCCTCTCTGCTTACAGCATTAATAAGAATGACTCTTTAGTGCTTACCCTTCGTTTGAGAGGTGGTGCGGTTGGGCAGTCCTCTTCTGCTCCTTCCTTCTCATACAAAGATGTGGTTCACTCTGAGCTCCCCAAACCCCCTGAAGCCCTTAAACCAAAGCCTTTTTTGGTTGAAAATCTTGAGGAGGTTCCCTCTGTTGAGTTTACCCATGCAGAAATTGCAAATCATCTTCAAAAATATGCAGAAAGAGCCATCATCTGCAGATTTAATGGATTGTGGTCGCGATCAAAGGAACTCTATGACTGGATCCATGCTAACTGGACTCACCATTGCAAAGTCAGTTCTGTTCAAAAGGATACTTCATAGTTCTGTTTGATAATATTAAGCATTACGAAAAGGCTATAGAAGAAGGTCCTTGGTTCATGGGAACTGCAAGGCTCTTCTTAACTCCATGGTTCCCATATTTTAACCCTGCAACTGCTATCATCACCAGGACACCTGTTTGGATCAGGCTTCCCAACTTACCAGCCCATCTATGGCATGTTAGAGTCTATAAGGCGATAGGAAACACCTTGGGCAATTTTCTGATGGGAGATTATTGGCGGGAAAACAAAGGTCTCTACACATATGCCAGAATATGTGTGGAATTAGATTTAAGCAAGGGACTTCCAGACCAAATCAATCTCAAGATAAACGACTTTGTATGGACTCAGACTCTGGATTATGAGAATACCGCCTTCCGTTGCCGACACTGTCACCAAACATGGCATTTGCAGAACTCATGCCCAGCTCTCCCGGAAAAACTGAAAAAGGTGAACAATTCCAAGCCCAAATCCAAACGATGGGCTCCATATTCTCCGCCTCCTGCAGCGGACTCTGATTCCTCTGGCTCTGAAGATGACGGAAGTGATGCAGAATCGGACCAGAATCAGACAATGGACATCCCCACCGATGCTCAATCGCGTCCTCCTGATACTGCCGTTGCTCAGAAGCGATCCCATGTGACCTCCTCTTCCGACTCTGGTAAGGAGATACCCCCTTTGGAGAACTCCGGTCTTCATGTTGTTTTAGCTCATTCACCCCTGGATGGATGGGTTAAATTCAGTAAAAAGAAAGGGAAAAAGCTTCGTGTTGAAGCCTCTACCCACTCCGGGTAGTTTTCAGTCTTTTTTGTCATCCAGTCTTTTCTTGTACTTCCTTGCTTGTTTCTCTCCTTCTCCAGGGCTGAGGCTGATAGCTTGATCATTTCCGGTTGCTGGTGTTGTGTTTCTCATGATTGTATCATCATCTTGTACTATATTTCAGCTTTATAGAATTAGTCTTATTCAGGAAAAACAAAAAACAAAAAACAAAAAACAAAAACAAAACAAAAAAACCAAAAACCAAAAACAAAAACAAAAACAAAAAAACAAAAAAACAAAAAAACAAAAAACATTAAATATATACCTACATCACACAATCAATCATATAAAGAGTTGAACACCTCACTTAGCATCAGCTATATATTTGCATAACATAATCATACACACAATTAATCATGTAAAGAGTTGAACACCTCACTCAGCATTGGCTATGCATTTGCATCACAAAATCATATAAAAATTTGAACACCTCACTCTTCATAAATATATATATATATATATACATATATATATATATATATATATATATATATATATATATATATATATATATATATATATATATATATATATATATATATATATAATCTCAAAATACATAGCTAAAATAATTTATAAGCTATAACTTGACCGATTGAAAATCTACATCTTTGAATCAATAATAAGGTTTATGTTAGAAACCATGTCACTAACCCATTTTTTAATAAAAGCTCCATATGTTATTTGAGATTACATTTTCCTGTATAAAGGATGTACTCACAATCCAAAGGTACATGGGCTTATATGACCAAACATGAACATATTTAACAAGGTATGTAATCACCGACATTTTTATAAATTTATTAGGTAGATTTTGACATATTTTGAAGCATCTAACATTTTTAATTTGAAATATATAACATTTTAATTAGACACTTCATTCATCATTTGCAACCAAATCTTAAATAGTAAAGAAAGATAAACAAAAAAATTTAATATAAAAATGACAAATTCACTATTGAAAAGAATATATATATATATATATATATATATATATATATATATATAATAAAAAGTTATTTAAAAAAAAAAATTAATAAAAATTATTGAATTAAAATATAAAGTAAAAATAGGAGTTAAAATAAGGACTCGATTCAATTTGGAAGGATTCTTCTATGTTTCTATAAAGCGACCGGTGTGTCCCCTAACAGCTACAAATCAACTATTATCATAAACAACTGTTCTTCTCATGAAAGAGGCAGTCATCTGGTTTCCTTCCCTTATTCTCATCAAAGCATTGGGGAAGGATTGAAATACCTGGGATTTCATTTAAAATCTAATGACTACCAATCAAAGGACTGGAATTGGCTGATTGCCAAGGTGGATCGACGCATAAATCACTGGCTTCATCGGTGGCTCTCCAAGGCCGGTCGACTGGTTCTTATTAAATCTGTCCTTGAGGCTATTCTAGTATATTGGATGTCCCTCGCTTGCATTCCAAAGGGTGTCACCTGCCGAATTCAAAAGATATGCAGGAATTTCCTTTGGTGTAATCAAAAGAAAGATTGTCATTTCGCTTGGATTGCTTGGGAGTGCATCAACAAACCAAAACAGTGGGGAGGATGGGGCATTAAGGATATTCAGCTATTTGCCGCCGCACTTGCTGCTAAACTGTGTTGGCATCTGATCACTGGTCAAAGCCTTTGGCGGGAGGTTACCATTGCAAAATATATATCTCCCATCAGCACTCTTGATTGGATTCGCGGAAATGTACTCCTGCAACCAAGTGCTTCCATCATCTGGAAAGCCATCTCGAAGGCGGCTCACTTGATCAAAAAGGGGCTCACTTGGCAGATTGGATCGGGCCGAGCAGTCCGTATAGGTACCAATTCGTGGTCTGGGAGCGATGAACACTACAAATTACCAAATTGGATCACTGAATACTTAGCTACTGCGGGATATCATCACCTGGCCCAAATTACAGACCATGAACACACTAATTGGTTTTCCCAGGCTTGGTTGACCGCTGATGACCTTCGAATTCCCCAGGCTGGTCACTTGATTTGCGTTGGTTATATCATAGCTCTTCATGCATCACACATCAGGCTCACAAAACAAGAGGACTTGCTGATATGGGCTCTCGCTCAATACGGTATCTACTCTCCCAATTTTGGTTATAAGACGCTCTGCCATCTCAAAGAGCCACAGGAGAAGATTTGGTGGTGGAGGGCGATCTAGAAGTTAAAAGCTCCACACAAAATCAGATTGTTAATGTGGTGCATTCTCAATAATTGCATTCCCACGATGGATTACCTACATCGGCGAGCCAGCCATGGACCTTCTAGATGTTGTTTCTATTTGGCTCAGGAGGAATCGGCTCAACATATTTTTCTGGAGTGTGCTGCTATACAGCATATCTGGCACTCTGTCATACAAAATCTCAGATGTCAGCATCCTTGGCAGGGTCCTAACATTTCTGAGGCATGGTCGGTTTGTTGGAGGTCAACTGCCACCAACACAAAGTTGTGCAACCTGCCTTTAATCATGACCTGGCATCTGTGGACGAGTCATAACAAGTTTATATTTGATAACAGTCAAATACTTAAAGACCATATTGCCTCCTCCTCCATTGCTACCTACTGTATTATTCCAGATGATGCTACACCACCCCAAGTGAGAATTATTACCCCTGAAATCATTGACCAAACCAGACCGTCGGCATATTTTGACGGAGCGGAAAACCAGAGCGGGTGCGGGGGGGTTGTATTGTATTTATCTGACAACCATTATTACCACCTAAAGATGGGTTTGGGGCTTGGGACAAACAATTATGCCGAGCTCCTTAAACTCCTCCTCCTTTTTGTTTGTGAAAAAAATTGTAACATCATTCAAATTTTTGGAGACTCACTTGTTTTTATTAATTGGTTCAACTCTATTGCACAGTGTTATACTCACACACTTACTGCAATTCTGCGGGAAGTATTACGCCTCAAAACTCATTTTGATCATATATCTGTCACTCATATTTACAGGCAAAGGAACAAAGTGGCAGATAAATTATCCAAAGAAGCCACGGAGCTAGAGTGGGGCACTTGGCACATTACTGAGCATGATGGTGCTCAGATTTACAGATACTTTCATCGGCCGTTTATAGATCGACTGCAAATTCTCGAGGCAGTTAATACTTAACTGCGTTTTTTTTCTACACTAAATTTGGTGGACACACCAGTTTTGGACTGGGACTGATAGTTATTGATTATCGACTGCTATTTGTAGATATTATTATCCTATATTTCTGTAAGTTTCATGCACCAGAACTTACATCTGTTTTTATTTATCAGCATGCACCGAACAGCTAAGTATATGAGCCCATTTTGACAAGCTTATGCTTTGTATTTGAACTTATTTGGACAGTATACAGTAAAATGTAACATGTAATTCTTCCTAATGAAAAATTACGAATTTTTTCCCTGAAAAAAAAACAAAAAAAAAACAAAAAACAAAAAAAAGGAGTTAAAATATTTTTAATTAAATTTAAGGAAAAAAACTCACCACTAAACATATTAAAAAAAAACACACAAATTTCAAAAATTGTGAGGGAACAAAAACAATCATTAAGAAAATAAATTAATTAATAATTATAATTTAATTAATATATTATAAATTAACTAATTAAATAAGATTAAAATTTTGAAAATATAAAAACTAATAGAAACCATTATTAAAATAACTTAAAACTTATATTAAAAATAATCTTCTGAGAAATCACATGAGAGATTTTAGAACCGACTAGTTAAATGTAGTTCATCATGAGGATAATTTAGATTGGCTGATCTGATTATCCACATATATATATATATATATATATAAAATGCAGAGAAAAGCAACGATCAAAACATATGAAAAATATACGTTAAAAACGGTCAAAAATGAAAATAATAATAAGTAAAAAAATAAATTAATTAATTAAAATAACGTACACACAAAATAAAAAATAAATAAATAAAAATAAAAATAAATAACAATAAAATAAAAAATAAAAATAAAATAAAATAAAAGTACAAATAGAAACAAGGTCAAAATCTATAGAAAAATAGATGATCAACATGGTCCAAAGACTCTAATACATAAATGATCAAAATAAATCTCATCCTAAAACAATAAAATACAAATACAAACCATGTCAAATAAAAATAAAGATTAAGTCAAAAAAATAATAATAATAATAATATAAAATATAATAAAATAAAATTAATTAAATTAATTAATTAAATCAGCATTAGAAATAAAATAAATGAGGGAACATCAAACATAAATACATATGAAGCAAAAAACAAGGGGAAACCAAAGGAGCAGAAAACAAAGGAGGTAGGACCACTACTGAGAGCAAAGAGATGGAATCCAACAACTGCTAACTCTCCACCTGTCATCCCTATTCAACGTACGGGGCCTTTTCTCAATCTAAATAGCTTCCCTAAATTTACGATGGTGAAAATTTTCCACCCTAGGAATGACTCTGGAATCTTCCATACAAATATCATGCAAATATGAAGGCCCGTAAGTTGAACAAGGATGACGAGTGGAAAGTTAGCAATTGTTGGATTCCATCTCTTTGCCCTTAGTAGTGGTCCTACCTCCTTTGTTTTCCTCTCCTTTGGTTTCCCCTTGTTTTTTGCTTCATATGTATTTATGTTTGATGTTCCCTGATTTATTTTATTTCTAATGCTGATTAAATTAATTAATTAATTTATTTATTTTATTATTATTACTATTATTATTATTATTATTATTAAAGACTTAATCTTTATTTTTATTTGACATGGTTTGTATTTGTATTTTATTGTTTTAGGATGAGATTTATTTTGATCATTTATGTATTAAATTCATTTTCGACCATGTTGATCATCTATTTTTCTATAGATTTTGACCTTGTTTCTATTTGTACTTTTATTTTATTTTATTTTATTTTATTTTTATTTTTATTTTTATTGTTATTTATTTTTATTTTTATTTATTTATTTATTTATTTGTATTTTTTGTGTACGTTATTTTAATTAATTATTTATTTACTTATTTATTTATTTATTGGTTATTTTAATTAATTAATTAATTTTTTATTTATTTTTTTATTTTTTATTTTTTATTTTATTTTTTTGAGACTTATTTTTTTTGTTTTATATTTTATTTTTTGATTTATTTATATAATGGCTAGTTTGTTGGTTTTAATTTGGACTATATAGTTTTTAATTTTTATTTGTTTATTTATTATCATTTTCATTTTTTACCATTTTTAACGTTTATTTTTCATATGTTTTGACCGTTTCTATATATATATATATATATATATATATATATCTTGATGATGAACTACATTCAGTGGTTCGAAACGCGTCGGTTCTAAAATCTCTCATGTGATTTCTCGGAAGATTGATTTTAATATAACTTAAAACTCAATTAACTTATGATTAAATTTAATTAATAAGTTATAAAATAGCTAAGTTAATAAAATCAAATATTCATATAATGTGAAAAATATATAAGAAAAAAAAAAAACTCCAAAAATTGACTAATTATAATATTAAAATGTGATGTGTGTGAGTGTTTTAAAATTTTGACTAATTATTAAATTTAAAATTAGATTCCAAATTAGAACCAAGAATGAGAGAGATTTAGAAGAAAAGAAAACTGATGAGAGGGAAAGGAAAATGGGAAGAAAAGAGGAGAAAGCGGAAGAGACTATTTATTTAGATAGTGAATAAGAGACTTCCAGAAATGGTTAAGTTTGTAGTTATATTCGTGATTAAAGTTTTTATGGTATTTGTTAATTTCTAGGGTTTCACTAATAATGTGGGAAGAGTAGTGGGTTGAAGCTAAGATCTTATTTTGGTTGAAACAGATAAAATTTTTTGTGTTAAAAGAATGTTTTTCTATTGAAAACTTATAAACATGATCATGGGTGATACCAACAATGTGTTCTTTGAGTTGAGCTTTAAATGAACACCCAATTTGACCATTGTAGGATTTACCACAGAAGCAAAGGATTTGGTAGAACCATTGATATAGCTAAGTGTAATGAGGGCTTGAGGAGTGGAGGGAGGGGACATTTTTGGTTTAAGATTAGAAACTCTATCTAATAGTATGAGGAATGAGACCAAAGAAAGTGACAAAATAATCACAACTAAAAGTTTCCAACAATTCACCCAACACAATACTATTCTAGCCCCAAGTGCACTTAACTGTAAAATTATCATGAGTCCAGATGCATTAATGTTAGTGCAATCCAAGTTGTTAAAGAAATGAAGTTTGATGGATGGAAAAATGAATGTATCACATTGTAAAAATAACACATTGGGTAAGAGAAATATTTCATAAGAGAACAACATATAAAAGAATGAAACTACTTTTATTGAATGTGAAATATAACATAAGACTACATTAGGACAAAAAGCTTCCTTTACTCCACTACTTTTATTGAAAGTGAAATATAACATAAGACTATATTAGGACAAAAGGCTTCCTTTACTTACTCCACTACTTTTATTGAATGTGAAATATAACATAAGACTACAGTAGGACAAAAAGCTTCCTTTACTCCACGGTGAAGTCCCATATTTATATTTTTTACCGTATCTTTCACTGAGAGCAATGCTTCTCATTACATTTGAAATACCATGGTGTACAAAATACATGGGTGAATATCATGGAAAATATAATAAAATATGATACCATGGGTAAATATAATAAATTACAATACCATGGGTAAGTATCATAATTACGATGGTAAAATTAAAATCATTTATGATTTATTTTATTTATTATCATGCATCATTCATGGTTTTAACAAACATTGATATAAAAATAATTATTAACTACAGTAATTATTATCCACCTGGATGAATCATCCCATTACGAAATTTATGCTAAACTTGGTTTTTGGTGAGCCACTTGACTTAGAGAAGAAGTTTCCATGCTTTAACCACTAGATAGATTTCCATGTTCTGCTAGTGAGTACCCTTCATCTTGGTGTCCATGATTCCATTCCTTTATCATGTAAGTGCTTCCTCGAGCATAGCTTAACAAGTTCTCATGCTCCATACCATGAAGAGGTTTGTAATTACACCAAAACCCACATATATTAGTAAACTTTCCAAACGGGTAACTAGGATCCCTAATGTGGCAATTATGGATTCCATAGAGGTGTGAGGATTCTTCTAACACCCCCATAAGATGTAATGATGGATTCCATAGAGGTGTGAGGATTCTTCTAACACCCCCCATAAGACGTAGCTTGGGGGATTCAGGCTCTAATACCACTAATATGAATAGCCTAAGGAATGAGACCAAAGAAGATACAAAATAATAAGAACTAAAAAATTCCTAGCAAGTCACCCATCACAATATCACAATGTAAAAATAGCACATTGTGTAAGAGAAATATTTCATAATAAACAAAATAAAAAAGAATAAAATTGTTTTTATTGAATGTGAAATATATCATAAGACTACATTAGCACAAAAATATTCATTTACTCCACCAATATTTATACTTTTTACGAGGATCTTTCACTCAAAGCCATGCCTCTCATTACATTTGAATACCATGGTTTAAAAAATCCATGGGTGAATACTATGGGAAAATACAATAAATTACGATAACATGGGTAAATATAATAAATTACAATTTCTTGGGTAAATATCGTGGTTTACAAAATCCATGGGTGAATATCATAAGATTTTCACTCTAATATTAACAGCCTAGATCCATTCTCACTTTAATATTACTAGCCTATATCCATCTTAACTCCAGATCTACCAAGCGCACATAGAGATCAAATATCTTGAGATGCAAACCAAAAAGATTAATCCCTCTAGGAGCTCGGTAGATCCAGAGTTAAGATGGACCTAGGCTACTATAATATATATGTAGTTGAAATTGAAATATTTTATTTATAATTCATGTCCTCCACACTTCATATTTTTCTTATATTGCATACTAACTATTTTTATTATTAATATTTTCTAAAATATTAGATATCAAATCCATATTAAGCACTGAAAGGATTACAAATATCTCTCATACATTAAATTAGAAAGTAGTTATTAATGGACTCAGAATTCTCAATCTTTCTTTCTATGTATGTTGTTAGAATCTTTTTGTCAACTTGCTTATTGAAATATTTTATTTATAACCTAAGTTAAATTTTTCTTTGTTATTGATATTTTAAAAATCTTACACATCTTCCTAGTTATAGAAAGTGAAAATACAAGAAACTTTTTAATTTAAATTACTTTAATTTTCTCTATATAAAGTAGATATGAAATTGTGTTATTTAATATGGACATTGAAATATTGTAGTTATGTTTGACAGTAAAAAAAATTAGTTATTAATATATATATATATTTTTTTTAAATATCACATGTAAACTGAAAAGTATTATTTTACTATTTTTAAATGTAACGTTAGGTGACAACATCTCTCACATATTGATCTCACTAAATGATTTATTTTATTTATTATCATGCATCCTCCATAGTTTTAAAAAACGTTGATACACCATCCACCTAGATCAGCCTCCTAAAAAATTGAGTAGTTTTTAAGTGCTACATTTTGGAAAGTTTTTCAGTTTATTTTATGATCTAATTTGTCTAGAATCAAGCAATGATACATTGAAATCACAAGTTTGACAAGCGAATTGTTCACAATAAAAGTGCCCCGTGGGTTTTTAAATGTGTTGAATCCATATATGCAGTCAACAAAATAGTTTAAAACACACATCAAGATTTGGATACAAAAAATTTCATTAGATTCCGGCCAGAAATCCGTCTGAAACTCCAAAAAGATGCACTTAAAGACTAGTCCAAAACTTTTTGTTTATGAAGGACATGGAGAACCCATTGGACATAAGGCTTTGGTAAATTGATCTTTTGCTTCATCTAAAAATTAAGGAGTAGAAATACGCATTATCTAGATAATGAGAGTTTTCAGGACAAAGGCCTTTTGGGCTAGGTGGTGATGTAAATGGGCATGAAGATAACAGTCGGTGTGAGTCATTTTTTGGAAGACTTGGTAGGTGAGGGATCCAACTAGAAGATCTAGACAGGGAGAGTTTTTTTTTCTAATCCTCCCATATTTTCCCCAAACAAAAGACTTAAATTAACCTATATCTTTATGCCCATTCATATCATCACCCAGCCCAAAACTATATTGTCCTGAAAAATCTCATTACCCGAGTAGTATCTGACAACCTTGGATATCTCACTCATTATAAATATTTGATATATTTTAATTAAATGTAATAATTCATGAGAATTGGGACACTGATTCCAGAGTTTGAGGAACGAGAATGCTTGGGATTTGAAGGAAGCTTGATTGTTTTGTGATAGCCATGGGAGGTTGGTAGTTGTGAAATTAAATGGACTAGTTGTGTCGTTAATTTAGTTGAAGAAAAAGGATAGAGGAGCCATGCTTTCCTTAGATGAATCCACAAGGCAAAGAGGACAAAATAAAGAATGATGGACTACATTGGCAAGTAGGGGGACAACCCGAAGTCAAACAATAGGAAATTGAAGGGGGAGGCAGCACGACAGCATCCCACGACCACAAGAAATCATAACCACCATGACCAAGATTGAGGAGGGGAAATAAGGAATGTACTCCCATGCAAACAACAAATGGTTGCAACGACACTAGTGGGAGGAATTATTGGGGGAGTACGATGACTCTGGACAAATAAAGGAGAGGAGAAAAGGCAGGAAGGCATTGTGGAAGAGAAAGGAAGGAAAGAATGGGGAAAGAGAAATATATATAGAACCATTGTGTGTTACCCAAGACCTGGCATGGAGAAGGAAAAGGAAGAAAATCACAATAGATTGAAAAGGAAGAACTGTGCTACTACAGGATGAAAGACGAGAGAAATATTTTGGTTGAGAATTGGAAGGTTGGAAGAACATATCTCGGGTGAGGGGTAGTAGTAGGGGTGGAGGTCTGCTCCTTGGATTCATGTTAAGGATTATTATGAAGTTTTCCTTGCTACTTTTCGTGTTTTATTACGATGTGTTCTAGACTCCTAGGTTTGGGTGGAACCATTGTGTGCAAGCTCTCTAAGGGTGGAGGTGAGAAGCTCTAGAATCTCTTGATTGATTGAGGGTGTACGTGAAAAGCCTTTGGATTCCCTTGTTTGATTAAGAGTGGAGGTAAGAAGCCTCTATATTCCCTTGTTTTGCTAAGGGTGGATATGAGGAACCTCTAGATCCCCTTCTTTGGTTGGTGGGTAGAGGCTAAGAGGCTTTTGGATTCCCTGTTTCAGCCTGTGGAATTGAATATTTTGTCGGTGGAGGTGGTTAATCTATGGATTCCATGTTTCAACTGAGAAAATTGAGTTGTTGGTGGGTGGAAGTGTTTGGTCCTCTGGAATACATATTTCAGCCAACAGCATTGATTTTATCCTTTGAGAAATCCTCTCAAGCACTAGAGTCTGGCTCGAGGTTCATTGGATACAAGAAAGGCCAAATTGTAGACCAGTCTAAGGTTGGGTGGAGACTTGAAGTCCTAACCTCAGTTTCCAAGTTAATATTATAAAATATAAGTGTTTCCTTATGTCCTTATGCTTTGAATGTTATATAATTTTAATATGTTGATCAATAATGGCTTTATTAATCCCACGAGGCATAAAATAGAAGTCCATGGGGTATATTGTTAAGGAATTTTGTGATGTGAAGGTTATCGGTTTGAAACTCCATGGGAAATAATCCATCCATGTTAAGGGTTGGTGTGGCCCAGGCCGAGTGCAATCCCTGGGACGGCTTAGATTCCGCTAGGTTATGGTTTTCTCAAGCCAAAGGTTAAGCATGAAATAATCTCATGACTCACATAAATTAGCAAAAAAAATTAAAAAATTGACTTGATTAATATTGAGGAATGATGATTCTTGTGTGAATAAGAAATGTGGATTTCTTACATGGTTTCGAAATGGATTAAATTCCTATATTATTATGAGCATAAATGTTAGGTCCCTATAATACTAGTGTATCCCCTTATTGGTTTTAGTGTAGCCCCCTTATTGTTATTGGTGTACCCCTGTAGCCCCCATATTGTTATTATTGTGCCCCGTAAAAAGCCACTATTGTTATTGTTGTTCCCTTACATTATTATTGTTAGGTCGGCTAGGATTATATTGTGACCCAAGGAACTCCTATATATAGAATGGAGGCTTTGTCATTTGTATCATCCAAGAATTGTTCATTTATGTAATGTAAAGGAGGTTTCCCCCTCGAAGTGGCTGATTTCTAAGGCGTTGATCTCTCTTTTCTTCTATTTTTGGAATTGTTTTTATAATATTTGGTATCAGACCTTTGGATTCTAGGGTTTCGCTGCTTAAAATAGGTCATCATGGAATTTTCGCTGTAACTTTTTTTCCACGAAGGTTCATAAGCTAAAAACAAAACCCATTTGCAAATAAATCCTGAGGAAATTCGTGTAAAAATTTCAGATATTGAAGATCCAAAATCACAGAGATAATTCAAGTTTAATACCAACCTCCTAAAAAGAAAGAAAAAGGTGTGTATTTCTTTTTTTTTAAGTTGCATAACGTTTGTTTTAAAAAGTAGTTTGAAGTGATTCCAAGGGCATATTGAAGCATAGATATCAGTATTGAGTTATATAATGCCTCCCAAAAATAATTCCACACCCATTAAACCCTTAGAAAGCTCTACTATGATGCATGAAGAGGAAGAATTGCAGTATGATATATCAAAATTACAGTACCAAATGCAACAAATTTCGATATTACAAAGAGCAATCAAAGATGGCATATATTGTTTAAAAGAAAAAATGGAGGCTAAGTTGGATGGTTTGAAGGATCAAATGAAATCTAATATGGATGATAAAGCAGTGGAAGATCACATTGAGCATCAACAACAAGTTCTCCAACTCTTAAAGGATAACCTAACTTTGGTGTAGAATCGAATGAAACAACAGGAAGACCAACATCGCAGGGAAATAATTTCTGAAGCAGTCACGGAAACAAGAATTGGAAAACTACGAAATCGATCAATTTCAGAGTATCTCAGCAAGTGGAATAACTTACCCACTGAATATTCCACATGGGAGGATGATAATTTTATACAGAAGCATCGAGAAAGGAGGTTTACCCCTTGAAGTGGCTAATTTATAAGGTGTTGATCTCTCTTTTCTTCTATTTTTGGAGCTGGTTCCACAACAATAAATTTCAATTGAATGGCTTGTATGCAATGGTTATATGATCTAGCATTATTTCCTAAGTTAGAACATCGTCTATGTTTCTTAAGTATTGGGGATGGGTATTTGTTCTTTGTAATGTTTCTCCTTGCATGCCTTAGATCTTAAATTGAAAAGCACGAGAGTGGTAGCTTTTCTTTGTGTGTGTGTGTGTGTGTGTGTTGCATTAGTAGGTCGAGGTCACCACTAAGATAATATAAATTCTGGAGGTCCACTTGATGTTTATGATGCATATGTGCATGTATGTGGTATTATCATGTAGGGGTCGAGTCATCACTAAGCTACAAAGGGATAGCATTGCTTCATATAAAAATGTGTGTGTGTGTGTGTGTGTGTGTGTGTGTGTGTGTGTGTGTGTGTGTGTGTGTGTGTGTGTGTGTGTGTGTGTGTGTGTGTGTGTGTGTCTGTGTGTGTGTTGTCAGGCCAGATCAATCCTGTGTAAATCTCGGGAAAGATAGCTTAATGATCTTGCATGTATGTTTGTATAATTTATTGTGCTTAAGGTTGTTGATGAAGGCCAATGATTTCATACTTCTACTACACAGGGGTTGGAAATCCTTAAGACTTCATGGGAATGGCGCTAAAACCTTATTAATCCATGTAATTAGGCATTATGATGAAATATGCAGGCAGAAGAGATCAAGGTCGTTGATGGCTGCAAAGGTATATCCATTATTTGATGACCTCGGAGGTCTAGTACCCTAAAGGATTCAAGGGAGGCCCCGTTTAAAGCTATCGATATTTTATCCCCGGGACTACGTGGTATGGTGGTTCATTTTACCAACGCTCTATGTAAAAAACAAGAGGACCCCAATTTCCTTACAACACATAATTCAAATTTTAATAAGGGTTGGGAGTTTGGCGAGGCTTATGGGAAACGTGGCATTTGACGTGGAAGGAGGGTGACATGGTGCTCTTGTAGCAGGACATGTGGAACTCCCAGAGGGGACCATGTGGAGGGAATAATGTTGGTAAGCATCACCCCGACGCTTAAAAATGATGACATCACCCTGGAGTTTTGGAGAGGGGAATTGCATGAATAGTCCAGAATGTATGTATTGAGATTGAGAATTAGTGTCATCGGTTAATGTTGAAAGTTTTTTCTATCCTGCCTTCCCAAGACCCCGAAGGTTTTTCATGGAAGTGTTATAAAGGAAATGCTCAGGGTTTTAAGCCTAAGATTGCGTGGCCATAGGGTCGACGTCGCATGGTTAAGCGACATGTATATGTATGGCCAAGGGGGAGATCCAACAATCCTACTTACATGAATGTTATGCTGAGGAAAGGGTGGTATGCATATGGTGAGGTGGAAAATCCAGGGTGGCAGTCATGTGAGGATGAAATGGCAGTAATTTGGCATGCAACGTGGGAACCACATGGGGTCCATATGGCTGCCATGTGGTAGGGCCCAAAAGGACCTTAAATGGACATATCTTTCAATTCAAGTGTCATATTGGGATAAAATTTATATTGTTAGAAAAGTCTCGACAAGACGAACTGAATGGAAAGGTATATTTTTTGTTTTGAAGAGTTTGAGAAAAGTAAAAAAAAATAGACCCCATTTTCATAATTGTACTTTGGAGGTCGAGTCATCATAGTAACCACATCTTTTCACCTTCAGTGTGGTCTATGGGTTGTAAGGGGGTTTTTTATAGAGTGGTATCAAAGCAAAGATTCAACACTGGACCTTTGGAGATTAGATGAGGCTTTAGAGCAATGTGATAGGCGTTAAGGCCTGATTGCTAGTTCGATTGATTTTATGTATTGCTTGATGTGTTTTCATTGTGATGTATGCATGTGGCATGGTACTAATAGTTTGACACAATTTCATTATTATTGATGTGTTAACTTGAGATGTATCATTTCAGCTAGCCTTACATCAGTACACTCCCAATAACAAGCTAAGGTGAAGAATTATATTATGCATTTGAGTCTTGTTTAATCTAACAGTTATGTGTGCGTCTAACAACACATAAGAAGACATTAAAGGATAAAAGGCATCAGGACCAAAACAATGCAATTTAACACTAACAGGTCAAAACATGGTTATGGAGATGAAAGATCAGTTAAACAGAGAGGAGAGGTAGGCCTCTCTTGACTGGATGGATACCTTGAGGAGCTTAAGGGTTGAAATAAGGAGTTGCAAGGATGAAAATTAAACAATTGCCAAAGCATAAGAGAGGATAATAAAATAATATATAAGGAATACTCCGAAAATAAAACCAATAGACATTTTCCATCAAATATTTCCCTAAAAAACACTAAATTAAGTCTACCAGTCCTCTTCTTAATATCATGTCAACCATTTGAGATAAGAATTCAACATAATATGACACAAACTACTACTTTCCAATTTTAAAAGAGGGAAAAAGATGGTAATTTCTAGATGCACAGGGCTACAAAAGCTTAACATACCAATTTGACACAGTTGTTACTTCCCACCCTTGATTACTGGGAAGGCTAAATTAGTGTTCCTCTATCCATTTTTAACCAAAACAAACCCAAATCTCCCACTTTTATAAAGGTGCGTGCCAGTGTTTCCAATCATATGAATTGTAGACATGCCTGATGCCAGGCTTATATCCCTTCACATGGAATTAAGAGACTTGAGTCTCCCATTTTCTTTCAAATTGCTGCAAATACACCTCATTTTTTACCACACACGGGTGCTAAAGTACCTATAAATGTAGAGGTATAACCAAATCCATCCTTCCCGTGCTTAGTGATCTTGCAGTATACACAGACATCACTTCTCATGAATACCACATGTGACCATCCTCTTTGAGATTTAATTCCCTTTGCATGCTCCATTTTTCCTGATATTGCTACTTGTCCTTGCCTAATCATAATTAAATCCCCCTTCATAATCTAATGTAGTAGGTGAAGTTTTGTGTTACCATTAAGACTTAAAATTCCTTGTGCTAGAGTTGAGCCTTCTTTTTCTAATTCATCTTCTAGAGCATTGTTTTGTCTTAAAACATGGTGGAGTTCATAAGAAGTGAATCTTTTAAGTAATCTCTATATATTCTTGAGAATTGCTCTTAGAGAAAAATCTTTGGAGAAAATTCCCTCAATTAAACTTTGAATGATCAACTATGAGTCTCCTATGATTGAGATATTTGAATATGCTTTTTATAGGGTAGAAATAAACCTTGAAGAAGGGTGTATGCTTATGCATGGTTCTTTGTTCAATGTCCCAAGCCTCATGAAAATGTTACTTCTATAGCTTCAATGGGGTAGTGCATAACCCCTCTTTCTCTTGCCTCCCCTAGATTCCTCTTTAAAGCACCATCAAAACACAAGATATTTTAGGATCTATATCCAAATCATTGCTTAAATTCATGATAAATTAACTTCCATGTTGGCTTGTGAGGAATTTTTCCCTTGCCTAGAAATCCTAACATTTTGTTTGAATTGAAAATATAGTTTATCCATTCTACTTCATGTGTATCCAATCCTTTGCAAAGCAATGGTTGGTTTATTCTTATTGTTAAATGTTCTGCCATCGGGCCCTAAGCGCCACTTCCTGATATTGTGGAGGTTTATTTTTAAAAATATAACCATTTTAAGCCAACCATATTTACAAACATATAAATTTGGTAAGGGGCATCCAAATTTTTCTAATGAGTTCTTTCCTCGTGAATGTTCTAGCATAGTTCTTTTTGCAAGCTTCAAAATATCTTGGAATAAAAGATGGCTTGTTCAACCAATAAATTATTGGAAGAAGAGCATATTTCCATACTTCTTATGAGAAATTGAAATCTATAAATAGACTAGTTACATCTTCTCCTATGGAGAGACATAGAGGGCATATGGAAGATCCTGGGATGCCTCTCCTAGACAAATTCTTAGAAGTAAGAATTTTCTTGTGGACCAATGACCAACAAAATATATTAATTTAGGAATATCATTTAGATACCATACATTTCCCTGCATCCTTGATTCGAAATATTCTTGTTGAGCAAATAATAAATATAAATAACCCTCTTTAATTGAGTATTCAGACTTTTGCATCCCTTCTCATCTTCTTATTCAAGTTTATGTGGGGAACATGTTGATAGTAAGTTCATAAGAAACTTCACTGCCTCATTAAGATGAACAGAGATGTTATGTAAATTCTACCCTATCAACTTCCTAGCACAGTCACGCCAAAATATATCTACTAAGATAAATTTATTGTGTTGTGACAACCAATCTTGAAGAGGATGAAGGATAGGAACATCCCCTGGAGGGGGACGCCCCATAAGGCTAGAATTATGAAGACTAATTGAATGCTTGTTACCTACAATCCATCAAAGGTGTTATTTTATCAAGTGTATTACAAAACAGAATAATCTCAATATGGTGATCCCCATCGAATTAAGAGATGTGAATTCAAACATGTGACCCTAACTCCAACAAAGTATTTGAGATAGATTATCCTCTCCCACCAATCCTCATTTGGGAATATAAATCTCTAGATTAAATTTTCTCTCATGGAAATATTCATTAGGAAGAGATATCTTATTCTGAAGGCTCCATAACATTTAGGGCTCCGAACAATTTCCCACTTGATTAAATGAAACTTCTTTGTATTAATCTTACCTCTATGCCAAAAAATGTTTATGAATTACTTGTGAAATATTATGAATAACTCCTATGAGCGCTAGAAGGGACATAAATTGAAAATGGGGAAGTGTTAATAAGATAGAATTTTTAGAATTTTGGCTTCTCTGATCCATCGTACATATTTAGAATTATTTCGGTAATAATCACATGTAATAGAACATTGTCGATGTGTTTTGAACTAACCACTATGGTTCATCATCAGGACTAGGTGAGAGATCAGATCCAGGCGTTGAGTTTAAATAGATGTAGAAATGGCCAAACTAGCCGTTAGGATAACGGCTAGTTTTACTCTGAAATAGGATTGCTAGGATCCTTAAGAAACATAGATTTTCTTCGCTTTTCAAGCCCCTTAACACGATTCGTATCTCTCTCAAATTGGTTAAAGATCTGGTAGACCCCTAGGGATGGGAAAGGTGTCTACATTATTCCTTGTTCTTGTGGGACACCTTACATTGGTGAAACTAGTCGGTCTATAAATCAAAGGATTTGTGAACATGTTTTTGACATTAAACATGGAAGATCCCTCTCCTCCACCTTAGTTGAGCATGCATAAAATATTAACCATCATATTTGCATCAAAGAGGCTAAGTTCATTTCTAGGATTGACCATTTCCATCATCGTTAGTTAAGGGAGGCCTTAGAGATTGAAAAAAGACCTGTTAATCTCAATATAGATGACGGTTGGAATATTAGTAGGTGTTGCATCCCTGCCTTATATTCATAATTTTATTTTGTTTCCACCCTTCTTCTTTTGCCTTAGTTTTTTAGGCTCGGTCTATGATTTTTTGTTGGTCGTTGATTATCGTTTTCAATTTTTCCTTTGACCTCATCCCCTTAAAAAAATAAAAATAAAAATAAATAAATAATTTATTATTATTATTAATTAATTAATTAATTTATTCTAAAAATATAATAAAAACTAACCGTTATTAATTGAATTTAATTTTCAGAGTCAAACTAATCGTTATCCTAATGGCTAGTTTAGCCATTTCTACATCTATTTAAACTCAACGCCTGGATCTGATCTCTCACCTAGTCCTGATGATTAACCACACGGGTTGGTTCAAAACGCATCGACAATGTTCTATTGCATGTGATTATTACCAAAATAATTCTAAATAATTAATTTAAATTTCTCAACAATGATAGTTGAAACTCCTCCTAGTGTAATAGTATCACCAACAAACTACGAGTGATTTAGATTTTTCAAGTTATTTCCAAATCTTATTCGTGAGAGTGTCTCCATACTTCTTTCATAATATATAGGTATGCTTAATGAATCTACCATCAGAATATACAACAATGGAGATGACGGGTAGTCCTATCGGAGACCTCTTGAGGCATTGAAAATCGAGTTGGCATACGTTTTACCTCCATTAATTAAATTGTAATCACAAGTTAATTCATTTTAAAACTATTTTCCTAATAATTGTTTCTAGTCCCTTAAATTTTTTATGCTTTCTCTATTATTTATTATTTCTCTAATAAGTGATCGAGTTTTTTTGTTCCTTTTGTATCTTTTTAATTCAATAATTTTAATTAAAAATCTTACATTTTTTATTTCTATATTTACTTTTTACTCCAATAACCTTCGACCATTCAATTTCTTATTTATATTTTCCTCCATTTTTTATGAAAATTTTCTCCATGGTTGATTCATCACTTTCACTTTAAATTCTCTTCATCCCTCTCACTCCACTATTCAAGCTTTAGTCCCTAATAATGGATGGAGTGTCCACTCAAAACGTTGGATATTTCAAAATAGTGGACACAGTTTCTATCCAAAAAAAACTTCTCTCAGCACCTTTAGAAATTTATCTCTAAGCACACACTAGGAGTTGTGGCATATGTGACATATAAACGTATTCATGTTAATTTCATTGATAGATGTCAATATAATATTATCTTAATTTTATTTGGGATTTAAAAATTAAATTAATAAAACAAATGTGATAGATATAGGATAACCCCTTTACCATCATTTTGATGATAAAAAATCTTAAAACTAAATTTCTTAAAATAAAATATTTCAATATATAGTTTTTACAAAATTACTCATATAATTATTTTGTTTATTTCCAATTGGTTATGTAATGTTGTTGTGTAAGAGGAATGTATGATATTAAATTGGATGTTAGTCATGGGATGTTTTTAATATTTCAAATAAACATGTCACCCATCAAAAAATTAATTCTATGTATATAAATAAAAGATTAATAATGCAATATCAAATTAGATATTTTGGTTCGAGATCTATATTCACAAGTAAAGAGGTCTAAGTTCCAAATCTCAAGTAATTTTAAAGCATCATGAAAAACCCATACATAATAATAAAATATTATTTTTGTCACTACCTTCTCAAACATCTTAATTTGGTCTTTTACTAAAGGAAAATATCCACATGTAAAAAGTCCTTAGTTTGAAGTACTAGGTAAGTCCTAGGTGGTCTTATTGCATTGCAACTTCGTGCACAATTATAAAATATTAATGTTGTGAGCACCTTACCAAACACCCTTATCCTAAGTTTCAGTTTACTATGGATCCATAACCAAAAGTAAAATTATGGAGTTTGAAACCATAAGCAGTGTTATTGCATCATGAAAATTCCATGTACAAAAATAAAATATCAATGATGTGGGTACATTCCTAAAACGCTTTGATTTGGTGTTTTGGTTATGGATCCATATCCATAAGCAAAAGGCCTTAAATTTAAAATCCTAAGAATTGTCATTACACTGCAACAACTCATGCACATTAGCAAAAGATTAATGATGTCGTTACCTTAAAAAATACCATGGATTGGTATTTTGGATAAGGACTTGTGTTCACAATAAAAGGTTTTGAATTCTGATTCCCAACAATGTTATTCTATAACATCAACTCTATGTGTGGGACTAAAATATCAATAATGTTAGCACCTTTCTAAGCACCCTTGTTTGGTGTATATTCAAGGATCCATATCCACGGAGAAAGGGTCTCGAGTGCCAATCTTAGTGTTGTGTTGTAATAACTCCATGCATAAGAGCAAAAGGCTAGTTACATGGGCACATATCCAAGAACCCTAGTTTGGTGTTTTTGTTGAGAATCCACGCTTGCATGTTACAAGTCTCATGTCTCAAACCTTAAACCATGTTGTTGCACCGCAAAAACTCCATGCACATAAATTAGAATGATGTGGCACCTTGCAAAACACCTTTATTTGGTATTTTGGTTAAAGATCCATATCCATGGTTAAAACCTCTTAAGTTTCAACCCCTAAGCATTGTTACAATATTGCATCAAGACCATCCACAAACATAAAAGATCAATGACCTCGGTACCTTACAAAACACCCACATTTGTTGTTTTATTCAAGGGCCCATTTCCATGGATAAAAGGGAGTCCTAATCATGGTATCCAAGAAAATGGGCAAGCCATAACTCCATGTTGATCTTGGAAGCTAAGAAAATATGAAAAATATATCTCCATAAATCAATGAACAAGTGTTTATCTATTGTATTGTATTAACATGTCTCATTTTGATAACTATGAATATCAAAAAAGGAGATAACCACATAATTCTGAAGCAATTGATAACGAAGGTAAGTCATGGGGTCATGTTGGTCAAGAAGTTATGTAAGAAATATAGCTAGGTAAAGCAAGAGCAAGGATAGGTAAGAGCGTGAAAGGAACAAAGCTTCTTTATTATGGGAGGAAAATAACTCCATACGATTTTTTGGGTAGGCTCTTAAAATATGTTGAATTTTGTTAGTGTCGGTTTTTATAATGCATTTATGACATTTATAAATTTATTAAAGCATATTTAATATGCTTGGGTCATAAAAAGAACTTTATTTGTAGCATGGGTTTCATGCTCAAAGAAAATAAAATTTTATATATTTGAAAAAGAAAAGAAAAGATCAATTTTAAGTGTCTTTTTGGTCATACCTCAAATGGTCAAGTTGGCCTCCCTAAGAGACGTTCCCCTTCGCATGGTTGAAAAACTATAAATAGAGCCTATTTTCTCTCCAAAAGATGAATTCAGATTTGTTCTAAGGCATTGAGGAATATGCGAATCTAAGGCTACTTTTTGTAACGTGAACCTATGGCTACTTTATGTAATGTGAACCTAAGGCCAATCCTTGTGATGCAAAGTCTAAAGCAGCTAGCACATCCGAAATTATTGAGGCACTTATATCTATGTTGATGCGAGCTTATGAGGCAGTTTGTTGTTGTGCTGATCTGATTTTTTGAAGTCATGTATCTTTATGGCGATGTGAGCTCTTGAGGCAGCTTATCTCTGATTTATGAATAGTCTTATGGGAAAATCTTTTTGGAAACTTGAGGAAAACCTTGTGAGAGACTTCATGAAGACTATTGATTGTAATGTAGGGTTGACTTGGCACTTGGGAAGTCATAATGACTTGTGGTAGACTTATTGTGGATTGTTGAAGGCTATTGTTTTACTTGACACTTGGGGAATTAGTTGTCATGCTATTACTATTTATTTTGTATATGACTTGGATATCTCTCTTGTTGACAATGATTCTATAAGGAAAGGATTGCTGAGTTTCGCCCCATTGTGGTTTTCCCGGGGTGAAAAATGTATCTCTTGTGCATTGTGATCTCTATTTTCTTGTAAATGAATGGTTAAAAGTATTGAAGTATAATTGATTGATGAAGAAAAAATAGAGGCTAAACGAATGATAATGATTCTCATAAGTAATTATCAAGATCGGAAATTATGCTAGTCACTATTACACTTACATTTTTAACATTTTATTAGAGATTGGTGAAAAAGTAACCTTGTAGAAGAAATCATGCTTGCCATAGTTCAGGATCTATTTTCAGTTGCAAGAAGTTCATGATGCCTAATCAACGCATGAAAATATATCCACTAAAATTTTCTTGTATTATGAAGTTGATTCACCACTGTGTTAAAAAGACTTGTATTATGTCATGGAGGTCGAATTCTTTTATGTCACCTCAGGATCAAATCTTAGTAATGAAAGAAGTCTCGATAAATGAATCAATATTTCTCTATCTCAATTATCCAAAGACCTCAAAATAAGACCAAGTAATATTTGATGAAAAAAAATTATAATTAGTTTCAATGGATCAGATCTCAGACTCAAGAAATAATTTTAGAAAGCCCTAATCCTAAGTCTCATATTTTCCATCATTTATTCCTAATAGGTTGAAATCGATTAGATTGAAGTCATACGTCTTGTCTCAGTGGAAGGAAGAGGCCTCAGAGAAAGCATAGAAGATCAAAACTTAGTTCCTGAGACCAAAGTTATCTCAAAAGGTTCATAAGTCTAAAAGATTTAGTAAGATTGGAAAAAAAAAAAAACCTTAATTGATTACTTCAGAAAGGCGAGGTTTCAAGAAGCTCAAATCCAATCGTTAAATAATTATAATCCTCAAGGTCGAAAGCTTCTCAAGAAGTATCAGATGAAAAATCAAGATAAGTAGTACCATAAAATACAAAGAACAAAAGGAAGGTTTCCTCATTCCAAGGTTTGACACATACTACAAGGTATGTATCATTACTCATGTGGATAAAATGGTTGGTAACTTTGAATATACTCATGGAAAGAGTCTTGTATCAAAGTGATAAAAATATAGTTAATAATTTGGTATGTCTAAACCTGTCTTCCTTAAGAAGTAGAAATAAATTCAAAGAATCTTATTTTCTTGTATCAATTGGGAAAGTAAAAATACCTGAGCAAACTGTAAAAGAAAAAAAGAACAACTACTACAATGGTGAAAGGAACTGAGAGCTTAATCTACTTATGAATTTGATTTAATTTCTTTGTCTACTGAGAGCTTATGAATCTGATTTAATTTCTGATTTTATGAACTGAGAGCTTAATCTACTTATCAAGTACATGGACCGGAATTAGGAATAATGGTATGATGGATAGACATTTTCATGTGTCGTTATATAGTGACCTAATTAGGGATGTAGTCCCTGTGTCACTTTAACCTATATACGAAAATGGTCCAGCAGAGGACAGTCATTTTCCATGTGTCATTATATAGTGACCTTATTAAATATGTTGTCCCTATGTCACTTTGACCGAGACTAGGGTGAATAGTCCTAGAGGTTGAAGCCTCCCAACATAGTTCTATGATCTCTTTCTAAAGTGAGCTTGTTCTGGCATCGTGTTTTTATATCTTTATAGAGTGACCTTGTTTACCAGATCATGCATATGTGCCATATGCCAGGGGTATTGGTTGGGTTGTGGCAATGTGGTTGACGTTGGTAATGATATTGATGATGATGCTTATCTTAATCTTTATAATTGTTCCTTATAGAATTGTCAACTTGAGAACATCTTGATAGTCATTATGAATACCTCCCTAGTTAAGAGGGAGTGTTGAATTTTGTAACTATTATTGATCTTCATAATGTGTTTTTCTCATCTGTAAACTTATTAAAGCATATTTAATATCCTTGGGTCATAAAAATAGTTCTATTTGTAGCATGGGTTTCATGCTCAAAGAAAAGAAAAAACAAATTTTAAGTTTCCTTTTCATCAAACACCAAATAGTCAATTTGGCCCTCTATTTGTCATGTTGACTTTCCCGAGAGAAATTTCGCTTCTCATAGACAAACAACTATAAATATATCTTATTAACTCTTCAAAAGATGAATTCAGAAATGTTTTGAGGAACTGAGGCATATGTGAATATGAGGCTAATTTTTGTAATGAAAACATGAGGCTGGTCCTTGTGATGTGAAGTCTGAGGCACCCAACTCATGTGAAATTGTGAGGCAGTTATCTCTATGTTGATATGAACTTTTGAGGCAGTTTATTTCTTTGTTATTGCGAGTTTCTGAAGCAATGTATCTTTGTGGTGATGCAAGCTCTTGAGCCATCTTATCTCTGATTTATGAACAATCTTATGGGAAAAAAAATATGGTAGCTTTAGGACAACCTTGTGACAAACTTCATCAAGACTATTGCTTGTTATGGAGGGATGACTTAGCACTTGGGAATTCATATTGACATGTGGCAGACTTCTTGTGGACCGTTGAAGGCTATTTTTTTCATGGAGGGTTGAATTGGAACTTTGGGAATTAGTTTTCATGCTACAAGTGGTTAGTTTGTCTATGACTTGGATATTTATCTTGTCGTCAATGATTCTATAAGGAAAGGATTGTTAGGGTTTTCCCCCATTTTGGGTTTTGCTAGGGTAAAAAATGTGAATTGTCTTTTGTGCACTGTGATCTCTATTTTATTGTACATTAATTGTTAAAAGTGTTGAATTATAATTGCTTGATGAAGAACAAATAGAGGCTAAAATAATGATAATTATTGTCACACGTAATTATCAAGATCGTAAATTATGCTAGTCTTTATTACACTTAAATTTCTAACAAAATATGACATATCTCTGAATGTAGGCTTATGTGATTCATGATCATATATCAAGTCTCTTTCGGATAAATCACAAAGAAAATTTTAGGGTCAACTTTTCCAAATGATGAAGTACAGTAAGTGGTTCAAAATGCATCGACCCTAAAAATTTCTTTATGATTTATCCAGAGGAGACTTGATACATGACATATCTCATTTAGGAAAAATTAATGGAATTCTCTATAGAGAGAGAAAGGGAAAATTGATATCAAGCTTGTAAAGAATAAGAATACCTTTTTGAAGAATATGTTTCTGAATTAGTTTTGGATTCCCTGTTGGAGCTGGAAAATGGTGGCCGGAGGTAGAGCTAGGGTTTTCTGGACTGGTCTCCATGATCACGCAACGACGACCTCTCATGGATGCGTAACAGATGGGAAGTGGGAATGGAAGTTCCCTCACTCTGCATCTGCACTGGAATGGCTTAAATATCGGCACTAGGGTATCGCAGACCTCGTTGAAGTTGTTCCCCGTACCCCATCGCCCTCTTCGGCCTTGCGCCATGGATTTCTCTGGTCATTCCATCCACTCACCTGGCTACTACGTGAATGAGTTTCTCAAGCATACGGGCACATGTTCTTGGTGGCAGGGGTGTGATACAGACACTGGGTCACAAAAAATGAAGACCAGACCAAGTCTGGTGCCGGTGGCTATAAGGTGTGGCAAGTACCATATACTACCTCGGGGTACTGTGCACGAACAAGGGCATATTTGCGGCAGAGCACAGAAAAATCAGTGCTTTAAGCCAGATAGAGAAGCCTTGCCTCTTGCCAGTGATCTCTATTGAGATATGGAACTTGGCACCCATCGGACCTTATCAATGCAGCCAGAACAGACCTCCATAGGAGCCTACACAAGCGTCACAGGCAATGAGAAATAAGTAAGCTCCGTTTGTTTTAAAATTTTCATAAAACCCCCTGTAGGGAAAAAAAAATTAATATGGGTATAGGATACAGATAAAGTAACAAACCTGAAGCAAAATATCAAGATATCATTAGGATACCCTTACCATTCGCAATCCTTAATCTATAGTGGGAGATCCCTACAAAACTCTTGCTCGATCAAGGATTACTCCATATGTCTAGGATCCACCATTTATCTCAACCTGAGACTGAGAGGAGGCACAATATAACAGAACAGAACTCATGGAACAACAAGGGGAACTAGCACTTCCAAACCCGACATCCCAAAAGGTCCCTGATACAGGAACATTTTATAGGGGAAAAACAAAGCAGCAACACCAATCGAACCAGCTGAGAATACCCCCAAACCATATATTGTCGAGCAACTAAACTGCGTAGAACTGAACATAGATATTCCATAGATCGACGAACATCACTCCAAATTTGAATCCCAAGCAATAATATGCAGATTTAACTACTTCTGGCCCAGACCAATGGAACTTTTTCATTGGATTTTCACCAACTGGACCATGGACTGTCAAATCCATCTCTGTTCTAAAGGGGTTTTTCATAGTCAATTTTCCATCCTCGGAAGCCAGATACATCATTCTTAGGGCTGGACCATGGTTCTAGGGATCCACCGAACTCTTCATCACACCATGGTTTCCAGATTTTGACGCAAACACTATGGAGGCAACCAGAATGTTGGTCTCCAACTATACAACCCCCCACTTCATTTTTGGAATGAATGTGTTTTAGAAGGCATAGGGAAAATCATCGGGATATACATAAAAATAGACACCCAATGCTTGGAGGAGAGGATCTACACCTTCGAATGAATCTGTGTGGAAGTGGATCTAAACAAAGGGCTATTAGAGAGCATTCAACTGGTTCATAAATAGAAAAAATGGATGCAACACCTAGACTATGAAAACACTGCATTCAGATGCAGAATACGCAGGAACACCGGTAATTTTCAAAACACATGCCCAGATGCAAAAAGAGATAGAACAAACAAACAAACAAAAAAGGGAAAGCAACCAAAAGATGGAAATTTCCTTTTGGTGGACCATAACAGGAGACAAAATAAGAAGAGGATGTCCCCATCCCAAATGAGAGTAACCAAACAGTAACCGATCTGGAGATACAAGAACAGGAGATGCAAGATCTGTTTGACCTTACCACCATGGTTCAATCGGCAAAGGACCTTGGGGCACCGAACAGCAGGGGAAACAAAAGACAACACAACTCAGATACCTCGGATTCAAATAAGGACAGTGGAGAAATCACAGAAGAAAACCATCTCACCCTTATCTCCATCACGCCAACACAAGGTGCTTGGCGAAAGGTTGAAAAGAAGATAGGAAGAAAATCTTAATTTATCCCCATGTATTATAGGTTATTATTTTTAATTTGATAGCCTGTTTTGATTGACAATTACCAGCACATGCAACATGTAATTTTTTTTTCATTAATAAAATTATGACTTTTTCCTTGGAAAAAAAAAGAAGAATATGTTTCTGAATTTTTATCCATAGTGATCATTTTCAATTGATGTTTCGAGTCCATACCACGACCCATCATTGGGATGTAAAAATTGTTGAGAGAGAGGAGAAAAAAAGAATAAATAAATAATATAAAACACATGTCTACCATCCTTCTCTCAATTTTATTCGTAATCTTTCGAGTAGACGAATATCGTTCCAAGTTTCCCTTCCATGCAAGGTAAGGATCCTTAGAACCATAACTAGCCTTCATACTCATATGCTTTCAATAATTGTTTACTTTACACTATCTTACCCAACATTTATTATGGGCATGATAAATGCTACACCAAATATGTGGAATTATATTTTTCTGATGTTAGGAAAATATCCTCTCAATACTTTAATGCCAACATCCAACATGGACCAAACTATATCATGATTTCATAAACCTAGATCACATACCTCCTTTATATAATTATTGAAGGATTTGGTGTGTGTAAATTGATTTTTTCATATGAGTCTATAAAATCAAAGGAACCTTGACTCAAGCCCTAGATATGGACAACAAGCATGATAAATGATACACTAAAGGTGTGTCCTTCTAGTCCTATTATATTATTTAAAGGTCATCTCAATCCTCTAACACTTGCACTAGATATGGATCAAACCATCTCATTATGTTTTTAACCCAACACATTTATTGTCTTATTGATTTAATTTTGCACTCAAATTGTATTTGTAACCACCCCTCCCACATTAACCCAGTTTCACGGACCTGCTAGGATAAACATGAGACAGAGAGCTAGTATTACATCACCCAACCTCCTAGATCACATTAAGGAAGTGGAGTTGAGAAAATGAAACCTTATTGACCTTTCTCAGGAGCTACAAGATAGCCAAGAGCTAAACAACCACTTGAGGTGCCCAAACCCTAAGCTAAAGCTCTTTCTCAATGACCTAGGTCCACAATCACATGCATGACAAGGCCTATGTGTGGCTATAATATTCTAGATGCATGCATAAGCCTTCAAGCATGCAGTTATGGCCCAAAAATTCCAGTTCTAAGCATGTGGTCCCAGAATCAGTGCCACCTTTTCAGAGCTTGCCTCTAAATCACTACCCACAACTCAATGAAAATTTCCAGAGTGATAAATAACATAAGGATAAAAGCATCCATACCAAATTTTCTCAAAGAATTGACCTAACCAAGCCTAACCATGACAGTAATTTCATCAAACATATTGAGAACATGTAATACAGGTCATGAAAGCATTGTTGAAAAATGCAGCAAGAAATTCTCAATTTGATTTTGCCTTGGTCAAATTGGGAAATTTTGAATTTATACATCAGCAGACAACTTCGATGCAATTAAATTGTGTTACATGGCTTGTGTCACTGAGTTTACTCATTCAATTCGAGTTGGAGGAGTTAGAGTTCATTTAAGCATGTGTGATTGTTAATTTGTAGCAATCAAGGTCAGTTATCTAAGGTTGTTTTCAATTAAACTAGTTCTAACTGTTGAAGGAACTAGTGGAGGGTTAGTTGTGCAATGGGACTCCAGTCAAACTTAGTGATAATCTAGTTAACTAATCAATCAACCCAAAATAGCCAGTGCATGCAGAGAATTCGAGTTCCCCATGCTTGGTGGAGATTCCAAGGCGGTGTAACAACAATTGTAAACTAGTATTGTGTGTAAAATTGTTGCATGTAGTTAGATGATCAGCCAAAGGAATTTTGCAATCCATTTTGGAGAAATTCCTAAATAATAGGGACCTAATTTATGAAGGAACAATGCAAGGAAATAGGAGCTAAAGCAGAGGCAAAATTTCACTAAGTCTAGGTCAGAGCTTCTCAGTGAGCAGAGAGATAGGTTTTGAACTTGCAGGTTGTGCTTAGTTGAGAAAATCAATTGTAATACATCTCTATTCATAAAATAAATGCAAGCATGCATTGGTATTTTTAGCAGATTGCCTTCCCCGGGAAAAATACTATTTGCATGTTTGTGATTTCTTATTACATGTCTAAACTTTTTGTTCTAAATTGTGAATTAATGTCCAAAGAGAAGTAGACTAGGTTTGTGTCTTGTGATTTTGATTAATACTTCATAATCAGTTTCAAATCTACATTATAATTTCTACATGGTATCAGAGCGGGATTAACATTAGAGCGGAAATTTTGAAGTTGCTTCTCACGAGGTTAGAATTTGGATTTCAGTGCAGCAGGATCTCTTCATAGCCGAGAATATGGCCTTCAATGGACTGACGCTAGAGTAGCCTGGGAAGGCACCTCTAATTTTGTTGCATGGAAGGATCGCATGGAGGAAGTATTAGATGACAATGGATTTCTAGAATACATCAAGACAGATGTTGCAAAACCACCAAAATATGATTCCCATAACCTTGCTCAGTGGAAGAAAGATGTACCAAGGTGAGGAGAATAATCTTGGAGGGAGCACGGGATCACAATGTCTGAAATATCCATGGAAAAGAAACTTTTTTCGCAATGTGGAAAGCATTGACATAATTATTTGAGAATAATAGTGACCACAAGAAGTTGGTGCTCTAGGATAAACTTTGAAGTATAAAGAAGTAGAATAATGACACTATTATGTAGTATCTGAGCAAGTTCACACAATGTCATGATGAACTTAGTGGGGTTGGAATAAATATTATCGAAGAATACTTGGTAATCCTATCCCTTTTGGGCCTTCCCGAGAGCTGGCATAGCTATCAAGATTCATTGAACCAGAGGGATAAACTATCGAATTGGGAGTACTTAAAATATGAATTAGTACAGGAGGAAATAAGTCGTAATACCAGAGATGGGACTTCATCTAAGGGCGAGGATGAAAAACAAAATTGCATTGGTTGGAAAGGGAAAGAAGGGAAGAGGGAAGAAATATCAACCCAAACCATAGTCCAGCTAAGGGGGCAAGAAGAAATATTTTTCAAAAATTAAATGTTTTCATTGTCATGAATTTAGGAACTATGCCATAAAGTGTCCACACGAAAAGGTAAGCAAGAATACCTCAGGAGGAGCAGCAGGTGAAGCCTTCACTACACGGTTCGAGCTTGAGTTTATCCTTATCGCATGCATGGGCAGCATAGTGATGGGGAGTGTGTGGTACTTGGACTCAGGTGCATCATTCCACATAACAGGGTGTAGAGATTTTTTCAGTGACCTCGAAGAATTTTTTTTGCAGATGCACAACGAGATGGGGGGCGACAAAAGGTATAGCACAACCAGGGGTTGGTACCGTCACCTTTCAGAGGGAGTTGGGCTCCCCTATCAAGCTCAAGGATTTCATGTTCGTTCTAGGCCTAAAGAAAAATCTCATATTTGTCGCAGTTTTGGAAGAATGTGGTTATGATGTGATATTCAGAAAAAATGCATTCCTGAGACACATAGCCAGGAGATAGGTGAAACAGATCAGGGTTCATGTGAAGAAACTATATAAGCTATATGTGGAATATTATGTTGCATTAAGCACTAAGGTGAAGAAGGTGCAGACTCACGATGTCAGTAAACTTTGGAACAAAAGACTTGGCCATTTGCTTCATGGCACCCTGAATATTATGCAGTAGATAACCACATGCCTCCCCAAAGGATCACTTGAGCAACAATATGTATGCAAAGGATGTACTTTTGAGAAGTACACAAAATCCACATTCCATAATCAGGACAAAAAAGAACATGCAGTCCTAGAAAGAATCCACTCTGATGCATGTGGACCTTTCTCAACAACCTCCACTTCCAAGCACAAATATTTTTTCATTTTTATTGATGACTTCTCACATAAATTTTGGATCTTCTTCATGCAGAAGAAATTTGAGACATTCTCCAAGTTTGTAGAATTCAAGGCACTGGTTGAGAAATAAACCAACAAGAAGGTGGAGGCTCTCAAGAGTGATAATGGAGGTTAGTACGTGTCCAGTGAATTTAAAAAAAAATTGTTCAAAAGAAGGCATTCGACAAGAGTTTACAGCACCCCACAACCCATAGCAAAATGGGGTGGCTGAGAGAAAGAACCATAACATTGTGGGAGCAACGAGGGCAATGTTGCATGACTAAGGCCTACCTCTACTTTTGTGTATCAAGGCATGCAACATATCAGTCTATTTGCAGAACCGGAATCCTCATTGGATTTTGGGCATGACTACACCAAAGGAGGCTTTCTCGGGGAGAAAGTCGAATATGTCACACTTCAAGATTTTTGGAGCCTTTGTTTATTTCCATGTCTCCAAAGAATCAAGGAAGAAGCTAGAGCTGACAGAAGAATCGAGGGTATTTTTGGGTTACATAGAAACTCCCCACAACTATCATGTGTACTAACCATCCCTTAGAATGACAATTTTGCAAAGCGATGTAAAATTTTAATGAGGAGAAAGTGATGTGGTGCTCTCTTGAGAGGGAGATTCAGATCCCACCAGAGGAGGAGATTTTAGCTCCAAAGGAGGAGCCTCAAGAAGTTGTGTAGTAGCCACAAATTGAGGATAAAATAGTGGATACAACCACTCAATCATAACCATCCAGAGAAGGCAAGAAAAGAACAAGGGAAGCTTATGCAAGATGCGAGGGAGAATGTGGGTACTCCAATTTTGTGCAGGCAACCAAGGTCACCAAAACAGTACATTTTCTACATGGCTCTAATGACTGAGCTTGTAGAGACTGAACCATCCTCTTTTGAGAATGCAGTATATAAATCTGTGTGGGTTGATGAAATGGTGGAGGATTATCAATGCATTGTAAAGAATAGTGTTTGGGAAGTGGTCTCAAGAATAGCAGATAAATTAGTTGTGGGTTCGTGATGGATCTCCAAGGTAAAGCAGGTAGCACACGGAAGCATATAGAAGTACAAGGACAAGGTTCTAGCCAAAGGGTACTCTCAAGTTAAGGTAGTTGACTATGAGGATACCTTTTCTCTTGTAGTAAGGTACTCATCCATTAGATCAATTCTTTCTCTCACTACGCAGATGGTGTGGAAGATCCACCAAATGGATGTAAAAACAACATTTCTCAATGGGTTTATTAAGGAGGAGGTATAAATTGAGCAATAAGAAGGCTTTGAGAATTATGATTAGGAGTCTCATGTGTGCATACTCAATTAAGCGTTATACGGCCTCAAACAAGCACCCCATGCTTGGCACACTAGAATCGATAGCCATATCATCGGTTTGGGCTTCACCAAAAGTGAAGCGGATGAAAACCTATGCCATATCTTGGTAGAAGGTAAATTTTTTATTATTGTCTTATATGTTGATGACTTGATTTTAAATAGTGATGAACAACTGATCAGATATTTCAAGGAGGACATTAAAAGAGAATTTGAAATGAAGGACACGGGTCTCATGCACTACTTACTCAGACTGGAAGTATGGCAAGGCAGTGGGGAACTCTAGCGACCAACTAGAGGAAGGAGGATGTCACTTCGGGTGAAGAGGTGGATGCTACTATTTATCGGCAACTAGTGGGTTCACTGATGTATTTTGTGAACGCATGACCAGATATGTGTTATGTATTCAAGTAACTGAGCCAAGCTATGATTAGTTCGACCAAATTATATTGGAAGGTAGCTAAGCATGTTCTACAGTACCTCAGAAGCACTACCCAGTTTGGACTATGGTATAAATAGACAAAGGGAGTGAAGTTGTGTGGCTTCATATATGTAGATTTGGCGGAGATTCCATCAGACCGAAAGTGTACATCAATTGGAATTTTTAGTGTTGGATCTGCAGTTGTGTCCGGATATAGCAGGAAGCAAAGATCTATTGTCTCAGCTCAGCAGAATCATAATACATGGTTGCAAGTCCAGCAACATGTGAGGCAATCTTGATGACAAAGATACATGTTTTATTGTTTGGTCAGATGATGGATCCAACTGTGATCTACTGTGATAATAAAATTTGCATCAAGCTCTTTGAAAATATTTTTTTTTACGATCAATCCAAGCATATAGATATCTGGTATCACCATTTATGGGATTGTGTGCAGAGGTGAATAATGTTTTTGCAATACATTCTGACATAGTAATAATATGTTGACATTTTGACAAAGGCCTTTTCAAGAGGAAATTTTGAGTTCCACGGGTGTAGGATAGGGATGGTTAATAATGCCTTTCTTTTTTAGAGGAAGTGTTTAAAAATGCAACAAGAAATTCTCAATTTGGTTTTTCCTTGGTCATTGTAACACCCTCCTCTCAAATTTACCCAAGCTAACCGGTCCACTGGGGTAAACATGTGACAATAGACTACTATTATGAGATTCAACTCCCCATGTACAATTAATGAAGTGGAACTGACAAAACAAAACACATTTTACCTTCCTTGAGGGCTACAGACCCTTTAGGAGGCAACCAACCCTTCCGGGTGCTTAACCCCTGGGACAACCTATCATTTTGCTGATCTAGACCCTTAGATGCTCCCATGACAAAACATGCATGCAACTAAGTCCTTCCAGTCGCTCCCAAAGCATGGCATGCCAACGACTATGGGCTTTTTCAGACAGTTCTGAGCCAGCGAACTCGGATTGAGCCACATTTTTAAGGATTGGTCTCAGGCCACTACCCAAAACTTCATGAAACCTTCAGAAATGATAAACAACAATGAAATCAAACTACTGACACAAAAATTTGATCAAGGAATTGACCAGACCTCTACTATCCATGACAGACATTTCATCAAAAATGTCACAAATATTAAATCTACAGGTCATAACAACAAATCTGAGCATAGGGGTCTCATACATATCTGAGATTCGTAAGGAAGAATTGATGCCTTATCACAATAGATGCATTATCATCTATTAGGTCATATATTTATTATTCATTATTTTGTTAATCAAAACATGATAACATCCATACATCAAGTTTGTCATAAAACATACTCATTGCCACCATATAACCAACAAAAATAACAAGGATATAATAACCATACAAAATACATATGAAAAAGTACATTTACATATGGAATATGAAGTAGAAGGATCTCTTATTAATGAATTCATATGCCAACCAAGTCAAGGACTTCCACGAACCACCCATCAATAGATTGGGTTGAACCAAATCTTTCTTTCAGTTAATCACCCTCGTGCCATATTCCAAACATGAATGTGGGACTCACAACAAAACCAATCCAGGTCTCCTCAGGCTTTATATCAATCCACCAAAATATTCCTAGGCCCAAACAACAAACATGCAATATCAAGCTTTACCACAATCCCACCATATATTGGTCCAGGGATCACTAGACCTACATAAGCATGGATGCCTTTGGATCTCTCCACCTATATCGAGATGAATTTTTCTGTCTCCTTGTCTCTAGGCTTTACCATATATCTCTCCTTTCATTGGTCGAGGATTCCTAGGCCTAATTAAGAATCCACTCTCTATTCTTTACCGTATATCCTGCCATTCATCGATAAAGGATTCCTAGGCCTAATCGAGGGCATACACCTCTAGGATTTACTGTATATCCCACCATTCACCGGTCAAGGATTCCTATGCCTACCAAGGTATACACAATATGGCTTTACCGCAATCCCACCTTCACCGGTTCGAGGATTCCTATGCCTTGTGTTATTCTCCAGAGACGACCCCACTCAGTTTCAAAACCATTCAGCAATCCAACTCAACCAAAATGAGAGAACCCCATCACACCATGGCTATCCGAAAATGGCAAGGCAAGGTTGAAAATAAATTTCATGCCTGGAAAAATCCATGCCAATAACAGCAAGAGAACCAAATACACACATGCATGCATGCCAAATATAGCAATTCGATGCTTGTAAGTAATCCCAATGTATCCACTTGATTATGTTATTCCTTGCTTGGTATTTTCTTCCCTTTGCCTTATTTTCTTATCCTTTTCTTCTCTTGATCTAATGCTAGAGTGCTCCAAGAATGCTCTAAGTATCCAAGAGTGTGTGAGAGAGAGGGAGAGAGGGGAGAGAGAGCTCCAAAACTAAACAGCCAAAAAGGTACCCATTGATCCTCAAAAACCTTTTTATTAATGAGGCCTCTATTTTCTTTAGTTTCCATTATTTTCCTTCATTTTCCTCCTCACATGCAGCGTGTGACCTTTCACCTTCCTTTTCTCATATTTTCCATTATTTTCATAAATAAAATTCCAATTAATGCCTCGCGACTTTCCAAAGCCTTTGCCAATTTCCTCTTAGCCATAATAAACCAAATGAACACCCACACTGGGATGTTATGCCCAACATTCAGCTTGGATTGCGTGTCCCATGACCTTGGTTATTATTTTTCTTTTATTAACTTTATTACATGTAATTTTGACCAGGGTCGTTACAGAACCCTCCCCCTTGGGGGAACATCGTCCTTGGTGTTGAATGACACCTACAACTAGTAAGATCGTTGAAAAGCAAAATATATTTCCCATGGAGCTTTATAACTTAGCTCATTGCAGTATTTACAATGAGCATCCTGCTAAAAACAAAACCAACATGACAACATAACAATATGACACCCATACCGCTTATTGGATATTTATAACACAACTCATGGTATCATTTACATCTATATACATAAGTATATATACCAAATAATAACACCAAAACATATGCCAAAAATATTCGCTCAACCAACACATAGAGAAAGATACATAGGCCGCATCTAATTAGTCATCTCCCATGTAGCTTCATCGGGCCCAAAGTGCTTCCACTACACTTTAACCTTCTTGATTGCTCAGTTCTGGAGCATGATCATATTTCTCTACAAAATACACTGAGGTTTCGATTGGAATTATCCTTCTAGCTCCACCTACAACACAACCATCAATCGCATGATCAACATCTTTAACATACTTCTTAAGAAATGACACATGGAAAACATCATGGAATTTCATTGTCGGAGGCAGTGCAAGTCGATAGGCTACTGGCCAATCCTTTCAAGAATATTGAAAGGTTCACTCCTTTCAGCTTGGCACATGATCCAATCCTCGAGGATCTCTTCTTGGGATTTATGTGCAAGTACACATGTTCCCCAACCTGAAACTCCTTAAACATCTTGTTCCATTTTGCATAACTTTTTGGCCTATCCTGTGTTTCCTTTAGATTCTTCTTGATTACCTGCATTTCATGTTCCATATCTTCCAACATATTTGGTCCAATCAACACCTTGTTCACTGGATCACTCCAACTAATAGGAGTATTACAACTCTAACTATACAGTTCCTCGAATGGACTCATCCCCAATAACTCTTGCTAACCATTATTATAAGAAAACTCAAACAACGAAAGGTACTCCTCCCATATCCTTTGTTGATGCATCACATATATCCTCAACTTGTCCTCCAATATCCTACTAACCCTCTTTGTCTATAGATGATAAGTTGTGTTGAAGGCCAACTCTATTCCCAAATCTGCAAACAACTCCTTCAAAAACTTGGAAGTGAACTTAGCATCCCTGTCTGACACAATATTCCACTGAACACCATTTAGCCTCACTACATCTCTAATGGAGACTCATGCTACATCATCAGCTGAATAAGTAGACTTCACTAGAATGAATTTCACTACCTTTGTTAACCTCTCTACCACAACCATGATGGAATCATTTTGTCTAGATGTCCTCGATAAAACTTGTGAGGAAATCTGTGGAAATGACCTCCCACTTCCACTTTGGAATCGAAATCATTTGTAGTAGTCCACCTGGATTCTTACACTCTGCTTTCACTTGCTGGCAGTCCAAACATCTAGCCACAAACTCTGCCACTTCCTTCTTCAAATTCGACCAATAGTAGAACTTATTCATCCATGTCAATGTCTTTTGATATTATAGGTGAATTGAATATGGTTTAGCGTGAAATTATCACAGGGTAGTCTTTTTGAGCTCAATGTCATTTGACACATATATCTTGTCCCTAAATATGACCAAACTATATGTTATAAGATGATATTCCACATCCTGATCACATGTACCCTATTATAACTAGTTCATAAGGCTCCTTATACCTATCGTCCTGCTATCATACCTATAAGATCCGATATTGTAACTCTGTCCCATAAGAACTCATAGTTTCTATATGATTCACCTATACTATCCTGCTAAGAGCATATGCAACCTTGTTCTCCTTACCCTTGATGTACTGTATCTCAAATTCAAACTCACTAATCATGGCCAACCATCTAGCTTGTCTAGAATTCACATTATGTTAGTCAAATAGATACTTCAACCCACTGTGATTGATGAGCTCCAGCATCAGACATATTTGGAGGGGTTAATGGTCACATTTTTGCCTTCTTAAATCTCTTTTTCTTGAATTTTTATTCTTATTTTGGTTTATGATGCTAGTATAGGTGGTGATTAAGGCTAACATACTCTAAGTGCCTAATATGAGTTTGAGTGCAGAAAATCATGAGTAATTGGCATTATTTTTGAAGATTTTATCATAAAGAATTGAAAGAGACAGCAAGGAGAAATTATAGGAGGATTGTCCACCCTCCTTAACTCTTGAAGGCAGTCAAAGGATCCCTAAGGATTCTCTCCAACACTTCAAATTCCAGAGGCAGCCAAGAAACTCAAAGATCAAAGTGCACTCAAACTATGTTTACTTGGAGTCAAGTGGACCCAATTACTATTTTCAAGGGAGTTGTTGGTAGTTTCCCTGTAGAATAAATAGAGCAAATCTAGAGCTAGGAAGGATTCGATGTTATTGGGAACTTTGCTGCAAGTTATTGAGCTTTTGATTATTGTACTCAGTGATTAAACTTTGAGAAATGTACGAGACTATTCTTTCATGAAATGAGCAGACTGATTTCATTTTACTGATTTAGGTTCTAGAGAGCTAGGTTGTGGGTTAGGGCCCAATCCATGTGCCTCAGCCTCTCTATTGTACTTGTTCTTTTCTTGTTGTCAGTAGATCTGCTTCTGATAGTTTCATTGTTGTTTAGTTTTTCTTTCAGTGTGTTGTTGTAGGTTTCATTTGCTTATGAGTAATAGAATGGAGGAGAAAACTCTAAAAGTTGTGGATCGAGACCTCCCTTCTCATCTATGTCAATAGAGCTCGATGAGGGTAAACCTTCCCACATACCCAAAAATTGATTTATGTTCATTGTTTCTAAGAATAGAGTAGAGTTGCATTACCATTTTCAGCCTTCCTTTTGTACTCTATTTTCATGCATTTGTTTGTTTTTCGTGCATAGATCAACAGATTTGTTTGCAGGAATAAGAATCAAAGTACCAGGGAATTCCATTGGCACATCCCCGCTTCATTCTCCATCTTTGTGTTTGCATCTCCATCATTGTTTTTGCGCCTCCATTTCCCCCCTATTTATTTTATTGCAGCTACCACCCCTTTTATTCACAAAACACTTAAAAAATGCTAAGAGTTTGACCTTTACCCTTTCCTCATCGAAACTCCCGCTATCGTACTTCACTCTATCACAAATCGCAAATCTTCCTGGTCTTCATTAATACCTCCCACTTCCGAGCTCCGATTGCGATAGTTCATATAACTCTTCCACCTTACCTTTTCTGATTATCACAAAAATATTCCAAAACCTTTGGAAACCGACCTTTTCCCTTTTTCCTTTAAAATACTTACCGCAATTCCTTTCGCAAATTTTAATTCACATTTTTCATTTGGTTCTTGTAACACGTTCCGCTCCCAATGTTGATTGCGATATCGATGTCGTACTCTGCCACTAGCGCTACCGCCACATCATCTCGTCGCATTTCGCATTTTGCAGTCTTTATCCCATCGCATTTCGCATTTCGCTCCTGCTCCTTAACAACACTTCTGCTACCCCTCCTTCTTTGCAATATTGCGATTGCGCTATCGCATATCGCATATCGCACTTCCGTCCTCCCATCGCAATTATGCCATCACACTTTTAAAATCCTCCCACTCCAAAGGATTTTTGTGATATTATAAGTTTTAATAAATTCTAAACCCTCTTTCACACTTCTAAGCCTTGTTTCATGTGTTATCCTTCCCTTAGCACCCTTAACCCCTTTTTCTTTGAACTGCAAGCAACACTTTATCAAGTTTAGTTAGATCATAGATAGTCGCATGGATAGAAGCATGGTAGACAGGTCATAAGATAAGTAGGATTTGTTTAGCTGATTGGCCAAGTTAAGTGTGGTTTGGAATTAGTTTCCTTTCTGCCATTCCTTTATGCACATTAAATTAGTTTCATTTTTGTCATTTCCTTTCTGCAAATTAAATTAGTTTCATTTCCATCATTTAATTTCTGCAAATTAAGTTAGTTTCCTTTCTTTCATTTCCTTGCTACAATTTACTTTCCAGTTCTTATCCTAGTTTAAGAAACAACACCCTTTCATAAAGAAGAAGAGGATGATATGAGCAGAATGCATCTGTTGTGTATATAGCACTGTCACCTCTAATTTTATAGGAACCCTGGGTTGATAAAGTAAATTAGGGCAGTCCCTGGGAGTTGCAGCACTCTTGGTGCAATACCATGGCTCACCAGTGATCGCTCATCAATACAAACCTCCTTCCAAGAAGATGGTGTCTCCACATCTTCAATGCAGGTATGATCTTTCAGAACTCAAGATCATGTGTTGGATAATTCTGCTTGCGCTCATTCAATTTCCTTTATTCATAGAAAACTACTTGTCCCTCCTGCATAAGGACTCCACCAAGCCAACTCTTGCAAATATATGTACATACCACAAAATCTTTTTTTGGATCTACAATTTTTAACACTGGAACATTCTTCAACAACTGCTTCAATTTCTCAAAACTTGTTGCACATTCTTCTGTTCATTCAAATTTCTTACCTTGCCTTTGCAGTGATGTAATATGATATGCAATATTAGATAAGTTCTTGATGAACCTCCTATAATAACCTGCTAGCCCCGTAAATTATCTTACCTCATCCACATTCCTAGGAGCTTCTCATCCCATGATATCCCTAAACTTTTCTGGATCCATAAATATGCCTTCCTTGGAAACCACATGCCCCAAGTAATGTAACTTTGTCTCAAAGAAACTTCATTTTCATATCTTAGCATACAACTGATGCACTCTCAACAATCTCAATAATGTTGCTAAGTGTTTGGCATGCTCTTCCTCATTCTTATAATATACCAATATATCATCAATAAATACAATAACAAACTTGTCCAGATAAGGACACAACACACTATTCATCAAGCACATAAAGGTAGTTGGAGCATTAGTCGAACCAAATGGAACTACAACAAAATTATAATGTCGATATCTGGTTTGAAAAGTTGTCTTGTAAATGTCCTCCTATTTAATTTGTACCTAATGATATCTAGCTCTCAAATCAACCTTTGAGAACACTACTGCTCCCTTCAACTGATCGAACAAGTCATCAATCATCAACAACATATACCTGTTCTTGATGGTTACCTTGTTCAACTGCCTGTCATCAATGCATAGCCTAAGATTTCCATCCTTCTTCTTCAGAAACAACACTGGTGCACCCCACAACGATACACTTGGCCTAATGTATCCTTTGTCAAACATTTCTTTCAGCTGCAACTTCAACTCTACTAACTTTGGTGTGATCATCTTGTATGGTGCCTACGATGTTGGTGTTTCCCCTGGTCCCAACTCACTAGAAAAATCCACTTCCCTGTGAGGTGACAACTCTGAAATGTATGTTGGAAAATCATCCTGAAACTGTTGCAAGATTGAGTACCTATTAAATACCTTCGCATCCTCATCCTCCTTACCTTTATCACTAGAGATATGCACTGCAAATAACACACACCCTTTTATGTGACTGCACTTTTCCTACATAGTTTCCGCTATTCTAACTGATTTTGCCTTCTTCTTACTCTATAAGATCCTTTGTTCTCCATTGTCATTCAAACACTCAATAGATTTTTCATAAAAATCCACCTTAGTCTTGTAAATATAGAACCAATCCATGCCCAAAATCATATTGTATGATCCCAACAGAAGTACATTCAAATGTGTTGACGTAGGCATACCATTTAACTCAAATTCACAAGATCTTACCCAATGATGAACTAATTTCTTTGTACATGTACCCAACTACACTAACCAATATTTTGCATGCACTTCTCTATTCAAACCACACTTATCCACAAATTTAGGGTTAACATAAATATAATTAGATTCAGGGTCAATCAACATAGAAACAACTTGATCACAAAGCTTACCATCCATATCGATAATAGATGCCTGGTGATCTGCCTAAATTTTATCCAATGCTGCATAAATACGAGGAATGCTCTACCCAACATCCCCAACAGTCTATGCCTTCTGTGCACTATAGATATGAGGTCTGCCACCCTGATTCCATGGGAAATATCTCTTAAGGTGCTCCTTATCACATGTCCAACACTACAACTGTCCCTTACCATCACCTCTCTTCTACTACCCTCCAGGTTATGACCAATGTCCCTATCTAACTACATTGAACTTCGTGTAAGGTGCAACATTTCTTTCTCACCTGCATCCTGGGGTCTTGTTCTTTTTGGCTGCCATTTACTTTTAGCTTTGTCTTTCCCTTTCCAACCTTGCTGAGATTTTTTCTTACGCTTTGACTGATCGTAACAGTGGTTCAATTTCCTAATGACTTCCTCAAGGTCCGAGGCTCATCATACTCAATCTGATCTCTAAATGTTAATGGAAATCCATTGACAAATCTATGAAATTTATCTTTTTCATCCTTAAGATATGGTACATACCTCAATAACTCCAGGAACTTGGTTGTATACTACTCATCTTTCACTGATCCCATCTTTAGCTAATATAATTCCTTAGCTTTGTTGTCATATTATCTCTCTAACAAATATTTATCTGTCAACTCGAGTCTTTTGTCTTGATGTCTCTAACATGTTTCACATCTTCCCACCAAATGTTTTCTTTCCCTTTGAGGTTGAAGATAGCTATTATGACCTTCATATTCCCCATGTAATTATGTAACACAAAGAATTTCTTCGTCCTGAGTAACCATGCCTCGTCATCTTTCAACTTCTTCAAATCTCCATCAAAGGTAGGTGGCTTTGCTTTCTTGAACTCACCTGGAAAATATCCCCTGTCACTCCTCCTATAAGGATGATAACAATGGCGATCATAGTGCTTGTTAGAACCAGAACTAGAGTATAACCCATGTCCATCACCTCTTCTATTTGGTGTATCCAAGAGCTTGCCATTTCCGATTGTATCATCCTTATCCAACTTGTGCCAACCATGAGATCTACTTCCATATGCCCCATTAGTCCTATCCTCTTACCCATGACTGATCTGAAGCAATTTATGTCTTTACAATTATGAAAAAATCTAAAGTATTACTACATTAACCTATGCTTGTTTCTCCTATACCTCAATGATGATCATGTCATTATCTTCCTTGCAACTTCTTATTTTTGCCTTCAAACTTCTCAATGTGTTTGCTAAGTTAGAAGAATGCCCACCACCACGTTGCTCATATAATCCATGGGGATAATCTCATGAATTGTAGTCAACCATATTGCTATTCATCTTTGATATCTTTACTGCAAGTATACCATGTCAGCTAAAACCAAAACATAACATAATCAACATACCTCGGTATAGTTCAGGGGAGGATATATCGTCTACAAGATCAACCAAATTAGCGCAATACATGTATAAACATAATCATATCAATATATGAACATCATTTCAACCATTATCTAGTTATCAATGCATGACCATACCGACCACATACCATGCCCTCATGCACAACAAATATCACCATGTCAATGTATGCATAAAAGCATATAAATACTTACATGTATAACCAATGCATAACTGACATACACTCACGACGAATACATCCAATCGCAACACCATCAACCTTCACATGGCGATATAACAATAGCAATCATCATCATTGTGCATAGACAACAAGCACATGTACCACAAGCATAAATAACACATATGCAACTGACATGTATGAATGACCAACACTTCGCCCATCTAGTCCAAGGGGTGAACCATTCTTTGATACCACTCCGTAACACCCTCCTCCTACATTTACCCAAGCTACCGGTCCAATCGGGTAAACATTTGACGAGAGGCTACTATGATGTGATTCAACTCCCCGTGTATAGTTAATGAAGTGGAATTGACAACAAAAAACCCATATGAACTTCCTCATGAGCTATAGACCCTTCAGGAGGAAACCAACCCTTCCAGGTGCTTAATCCATGATACAACTTGTCATTTTGTTTATCTGGACCCTCAGCCGCTCCCATGACAAGCCATGCATGTGATTGAGGCCTTCCATTCTCTCCCACAATAAGCCCTGCCAGCGACTATGGACTTTTTCAGACAATTCTGAGCCAGGGACCCTGGATTTTGAGCCACTTTTTCAGGGCTAGGTCTCAGGCCACTGCCCAGAACTTCACGAAACTTTCAAAAATGATAAAAAACAATTAAATAAAACTACTAACACAAACATTTGATCAAGGAATTAACCAAACCCCTACTATCCATGATAGGCATTTCGTAAAACATGTCACAAATATGAAATCTACAGGTCCTAACAATAGATTTGAGCATAGTGGTATCATACTTATATGAGATTCGTAAGGAAGAATTGATGCAATATCACAATAGATTCATTATCATCTATTAGGTCATATATTCACCGTTCAATCATTTGCTAATAAAAACATGATAAGAGCCATAAATCAAGTTTGTCATAAAACATACTCATAACCAGCATATAACCAACGAAAATAACAAGGATATAATAGCCATAAAAACCACATATGAACAAGTGCATTTACACATGAAAAACCAAGGAGAAGGAGCTCTTATTAATGAATTCATAGGCCAACCAAGTTAGGGACTTCCATGAACCACCCGACCATAGATTGGGTTGAACCAAATATTTCTTTCAACCAATTAGCCTCGTGCCATATTCCAAGCATGAATGTGGGACTCACAACAAAACCAATATAGGTTTCCTAAAGATTTACCTCAATCCACCAAGGGATTCCTAAGCCTAAACAATAAACACGCATTACCAACATTTACTGCAATCCCACCATATATCGGTCCAGGGATCACTAGGCCCACACAAGCATGGATGCCTCCAGATCTCTCCACCTACACTGTGAGGAATTTGTCTATCTCCTAGTATCTAGGCTTTACTGTATATCCCACCATTCATAGGTCAAGGATTCATAGGCCTAATTGAGACTCTACTCTCTAGTATTTAATATATATCTCGACATTCGTCGGTCGAGGATTCCTAGGCCTAATCAAAGGTATACACCTCTATGATTTACCGCATATCTCGTCATTCAACGGTCGATGATTCCTAGGCCCACCGAGGTACACATAATCTGGCTTTACCACAATCCCACCTTCACCAATACAAGGATTCCTACGCCTTTTTTCCTTCTCTAGAGGCCACCCCAGTAAATTTCGAAACCATCCGGCAATCCAACTCAACCAAAATTAGAGAACCCCATCACACCATGGCTATTTGAAAATGGAAAGGCAAGGATGAAAAATCACTATCACACCTGGAAAAACCCATGCCAATGAAAACAAGAGAACCAAATACACACATGCATGTCCCATGCATGCCAAATCTAGCAAGGAAATCACACATGTAATTCGATACCTGCAAGTAATCTCATTGTAGTTGCTTGATTCTTCTCTCCCTTGCTTGATCTTTGCTTCCCTTTACCTTCTTTTCTCTTTCTTTGATTTTCTTAATCCAATGATAGAGTGCTCCAAGAATGCTCTAAGAGTGAGAGAGTGTGAGAGAGAGAGAGCTCCAAAACTCAAATGTCAAAAAGGTACCCACTGATCCTCGGAAGCCTTTTTATTAATGAGGCCTCTATTTTCTTCATTTTCTATTATTTTCCTTCATTTTCCTCCTCACATGCAACTTGTGACCTTTCACCTTCCTTTTATCCTATTTTCCATTATTTTCATAAATAAAATGCCAATTAATGCTTCATGCCTTTCCAAAGCCTTTGTCATTGCCTTTACCAATTTACTCTTAGCCATAATGAACCAAATGAACACCCACACTTGGATGTTTTCCCAAAATTTAGCTTGGAATACGTGTCCCATGACCTTGGTTATTATTTTTCCTTTATTAAATTTTATTACATGAAATTTTGACCAGGGTTGTTATAGTCAAATTGGGAAAATTCGAATTTCCACATCAGCAGACAACTTGGATGCAGTTAACTTGTGTGACATGGCTTGTGTCACCTAGTTTACTCATTAAATTCAAGTTGGAGGAGTTAGAGTTCAGTTAAGCATGTGTGATTGTTAATTTGTAGCAATCAAGGTTGTTTTCAGTTAAATTAGTTCTAATTGTTGAAGGAACTAGTGGAGGGTCAGTTGTGCAATGGGACTCCAGTCAAACTCAGTGATCATATATTTAACTAATCAATCAACCAAAAATAGTTGCATGCAGAGAATTCAAGTTCCTCGGGCTTGGTGGAGATTCCAAGGTAGTGTAACATCAGTCTTATACTAGTCTTGAGTGTATAGGTGTTGCATGCAGTCAAATGATCAGCCTAAGGAATTACGCAATCCATTTTGGAGAAATTCCTAAATAATAGGGGCCTAATTTCTCAAGGAACAAGGCAAGGAAAGAGGAGCTCAAGCAGAGGAAAATTTTGACTAAGTGTGGGTCAGAGCTTCTCAGTGAGTAGACAGATAGGTTATGCACTTGAATATTGTGGCCAGCTGAGAAAAGAAATTGTAATACATCTCTATTCATTGGATTAATGCAAGAAGGCATTAGGGTTTTAGCAGATTTCTTTCCCCGGAAAAAATACTATTTGCATGTGTGTGATTTTTTATTGCATGTCTGAGATTTTTGTTCTAAATTGTCAATTAATGTCCGCAGATCAGTAGAGTAGGTTTGTGTCTTCTGATTTTGAATAAAAATTCATAAGAATTTTCAAATATACATTGTAATTTCTACACGCATATTTAAACACAGAGGTATGATACTTATCTAATATTCGTCAAGAAGATCTAATTCCCTCCCAAAATAGTTGCAATAACATCTTTTAGCTCATGCATTTATTAACCATTCATAAACAAGCAAAACATATCAAGATCCATAGTTAGAACCTATTATGAAACCATACTTATAACGAGCATATGACCATAATAATAACAATGATAGAACAACCATCAAAGACACATAATAACGAGTACAATTACTAACCAGCATATGAATAGAATAATAACCATGATAGAATAGCCATAAAAGCCACACAATAACAAGTACAATTACTTATGAAATACAAAAGGAAAAGAGCTCTTATTAACATATGCAAAATCCAACCAAGTCAGGGACTTCCATATACCACCCGGCCATAGATTGGGTTGAACCAAATCTCTCTTTTAGCCAATCACCATCGTGCCATATTCCAAGTGTGAATGTGGGATCTCATGGAACAAACCAAAAAAAACCAAACTAGGCCTTCAGAGGTCAAACCACCTCAACCCTCAACCAATGATTCCCCTCACGGTCAGACATCACTAACACCATCCAAATCAATCTTTACCGAAGTTTTTTAGGGCTCCAAAATGTTTGTTCCAACTGCGGCTCCATGAACTAATAACTCAACCGACAACCTTCCAAGCATCCAGAGCGTTTTTCCAACCTGGCTCCCAGGATTAGTAACTCAACCCACCAAGGGCTCCAAAGCGTTTGTCCCAACCTAGGTTCCAGGACTAGTAACTCAACCCAAGTTGTTCCAGGGATTTCAGAGTGTTTGTCCGAACCAACTGCTCTAGGAACTAGTAACTCAACCCACAACCATAAGGAACCTGAGCACCAATCATAAAACAACAAGTGGAAAAACTCACAACACCATGCTTATCCAGGAAATGGAAATTCAAGGCTAAAACCAATGTTAATCCAAGCAAATCTCCATACCAATGACAACACATAATCAAGAAACCACATACATGTATCATGCATGCCAAAACTAGAAAGGAAATCATAGACACGACCTATTACCTACAAAGCAATCCAGTTGTAGTTGTTGATCCACCTATTCCCTTGCGCTTGTCCGCTTTCCTTTGCCTTCTTTATCCAATCCAAGTGAGTACTAGAGTGCTCCAAGCATGCTCCAAAAATGCTCCAATATTTCTTTAAGTTTGCAAGAGTATGAGAGAATGGGAGAATAGAAGAGAGATCCAAAACTGAACTGACAGAAGTCTGTGAACTAGACATCTAAATCCTTTTTATCACTGGGCCTCTTTTTCTTCATTTTCCTTCATTTTTCCTTCAAATTCCCTCTCATGTAAATTTGTGACCTTTCATCCCCCTTTTCTCCTATTTTTCCTTTATTTCCATAAATAAATGCCAATTAATGCTTCTTTGCCTTTACCAATTTCCTTAGCCATAAATAAACCAAAAGTGACCCCACTAGGATGTCTTCCCACCATTTAGCTTGGAATACGTGTCCCATGACCTTTGTCTTATATTTTTTACATAGAAAATCAACGAGGGGTTGTTACAGTATTTGTCCCATCCCCATTTTTTTTCTTGACTTGGTCATTTTTCAAGTGAAATGTGTGTAAATACTTCACCACTTTGCACAATGCACATCTTCGCACACTTCCGCACCTGCACTACAATTTTTGTAGTTCCATTACTTAGTAATTTTTCTTTTTGTAAAAATGATTCATCAACCATTCTTCTGCACATAAAGTCTCTTGCACATTCAATCCTCTACACAAATATTTTTCCACGTGTGTTTCCGCACAACATACCATAAAATTTTCTTTTTGCTTCCATTCCATATGTAGTGAAAATTATTCGCCTACCTATTTCCATGCTAATTGAAATCTCATTTAAGGAAGTCTAACCCTTGAGGTGGAAAAAATTTCTTAATATTGTATTGCGTGAATCATATCCACCTACACCTTGATATTGTGTTATGTGAATTATTTATGTGTCATGTCCTATAATTGCACTATGAGGATTACTTAATAGATCACCTTGATATTGTGTTACGTGGATTAATTCCCACAGCATCTCTTTAAGACTTGTTGTAAGTTTTTAAATTCTACTGTCACTCTTGCATGGCCCAATGAAGATTGTACATGAAAAGGCAATATCTTATTAATACTAATAATAAATCGATGATTTAGTAGCTAAGACTTCCAATAAGGCATCATTGATCCACCATGCATATCCAAAATACATTAAACAAATGAGTAGTATGGAAACTAAAATAAGGAAGGAGTCAATTTGTGTAGACACATCCAACTCATTAGCTAGATAAGGCAAAAGTTTCCACCTGTCAATTGCATACCAATGGTACTAAAGCTTGGATCCAAAAGAATTTAGACAAAGAATAGAATCTAGAACATATGGTTGGTGAATGTTGCATGCATCCCAAAAGTCTCTAACTTCAAAGAGATAGTGCACTAGTGTGCGGACTAGTTTTATTTGAAGACTATAACTATTAAGCTCAATTTGGAGAAGAATCTAGTGCTTCATATACCAAAGGTTTTTAGAAGAATTATAAAGTTGCACGACCCTAATAGGATGCTCAGACTCACTGAAGATTATTATTTACGATACTCACTAGGTGATGAAATGAATATTATACAAGAATTTATACTTCCCTCTACACCCATCCCGTCTTGTCTTTCTTCCATAGACATCTATATTTTTGTTGAGTTGTATAGAGTTTTTTCTTGGTTATTTGCATGGGTTGTGGGGCATAAGTCAACATTAATAGTTTTTACATTATTATTGTAAGTTTTTTATACTTATTTCAAAATATACATTCAATTTCATTAGGTGGAAGTTATTTCCAATGAGATTTCATATCAATTGGTCAAATTTCAAAACACATAAAAAATTCCATGTGATGGCCTACCTAGCAATGGAAATGGTCTCATGTAACATATTCCACCGAATACCTTATAAGAATAATGTGAACCCAAATGCAAAACCAACTCAATTTTGGTGTCATATCTTGTGGAAGGACAAATCCCCATTTCATATTTATCGAGTCTAGGATCATTTCATTTGCGAGTTCAACCATATGTTGATACTAGATAGGGAAGGAGCCCAACATAATTTCATATGAAGCAATGGAGTTACTGATAGGAAAAGGGATATACAAGGACTAAGAGGATAATACTCTCATAATGATATATGGATATCAAGGTAAACCTTTACTACTCCCTAAGGTTGTTTTTTACAGACACTTTGTTGTTGAAGTATGCAGACAGTACCACCCTTGGATAATTCTATTTGATAAGAAAAAGAAAAGACAATTTATTACACTCCCTTTTACTGTAGGAGAGATTATAATAATAAATTCTGGCTATTTTTCAATTTTTGTTGAATTATTAGTATCTTTTAATTTAATTGATATTGATCCTTCCAAGGATTCGACCTATAAGCCAAATTTTCTAGTCAGTTGGCATCCATGATACATACCAATTTATTCACAATGATTTCATATAAAGTGGAGAGAATCAAGTTGGCACTTCTAAAACACCTAGCCCAACCTACAATGTTGGACAGAATCAATTACCAATACAAAAGGAAAAACGAAACAAAGAGGGAAAAGGCCCTGAAGCTCTCATCCCACTTAGGCACCACATACTGGACAAATTTCCTCTTATACACAAAGGAGAAAATAAACAATTTCTATGAGAGGAGACAAAAATTACCAACACTTTAGTGAGTGTGATGGAGAAGAGTAGCCCCCTCATGCTTCTCTTGAAAAATCACGTATAGTTTCAACATCTAAAAGTAAAAGTTCAAGTAAAAAATGGTATAAAAATGTAGAAGGACCCATGGACATGGAAGTACACAAAATTAAAGTTCCCAGATGGGTAATGAAATGAATGGTTGAATCCCATAAGCTTGTTGAAGAGCCCATCTCATGTGAAGATCAATCTTTAACCATGTTGGGCACCCATTATGATAAATATACTAAGAAGTTGCAGTGTAATTTGTGAAAATAAAAAAGTAGAAGGTATTGATGAAAATGAAGAGTGAAACAAATGTTTAAGGAGTTAGAACTTTTGGACTCCCAAAACTACATCAAACTACAAGGGACGCTCTTATTCATTTTGCAACATAGCAAGAAGTTGAAAATATAAGATTTTAGAAAAGGATACATGAGATTGAAGAAGCTCTTAGTGCAACACCCATGTTCATGGCTCCATCGCCTATTTAGGAACCTGAAGTAGCAGTAACCCTTAACACACCCTTTGAAAAAGGTTTGTGGATGACACTTGCGTCATCTGGTCTCATGGTAAGGAAAAGTTGGAGCTCCTTTTCCACCATCTTAACAATCAATCTATTTCCATAAAGTTCACTATGGAATGTGAAGCTGATGCTAGCCTACATTTCCTTAACATTCTTATTTCAAAAAAAGAGATGATGCTTCTTTCTCCCATCAGGTTTTTTGGAAGAAAACTCACACGGAGCAATATATTCATGCTAGTTTGCATCATTTCCCTGCCCAAAAGCTAGGTGTTCTCAACGCCTTAACAAATCATACATTAAGAGTTTCTAATGAAAACCGCCTAAAAGATGAAAAAACCCACCTCCCTAATGTTTTTAATAAGAATGGTTATAGCAGGTACCAGTCTCTTAGAGCTTTCCTTAAGGCTAAAAAAGGTCCTAGAAATAAAAAAGATCTTAAGGATCAATTTTCTGGAGTGCATCTTTCGTTTATCAAGGGGCTACGGATAAGATTGAAAGGATCCTGAAAAAGCATAAGGTTCCTTCGACATTTAGGCCCCTTAACACTATTCGAAACTCTCTAAGATCAGTAAAGGACTCTATGAACCCCAGAAATGGGAAAGGTGTTTAAATCGTTCCATGCTCTTGTGGGACTCCTTACATTGGTGAAACTAGTCGATCAATAAATTAGAAAATTTATGAGCACACAACTCACATCAAACATGGAAGGTCCCACCCCTCTACTTTGGTCGAGCATGTGGAAAATTCAACTCATCACATGTGCATCGAAGAGGATAGGGTCATTGCAAGGATCGGCCATTTTCATCACTGCAAGTTGAGAGAGGCCTTGGAAATTGAAAAGAGATTGATCAATTTGAATAGAGACGGTGGTTTGAGTATTAGCAGGTGTTGGATCCTTGCCCTATATTCCTAGGTTTTCCTTACTATTATTATTTTTTGTATTTTTTATTTTATTTTTTAGATTATGATTTTTTATTTTATTTTATTTTGTTATTTTGATAATCAATTAAGTTTGATTATATTATTTAATTTTATTTAGAAGACCTTCTTCTTCTTCTTCTTCTTCTTCTTCTTCTTCTTCTTCTTTTGTAAGTTAAAGTTCTATTCATTCATAAAAAATAGAGTACATCAGTTTCAAAAATGCAAGTAGTCTCACCCTGACCAGGTTTGTTGGCTACTACGATCAACATATGAAAAAGAAACAAAAGAGTATTCAGAGACACGATCCACAACTTCGGAGGCCAAAAGCACTAGAAAACATATAAAACAAGTAAAACACATGTAACCATGATCAGTCATCTGAAGTAATTGAGGCAGGATTGTTCGAAGCAGTCCCTGGAGGAGGGGGAGGGCAAAAGGAGCATTGGAAATGCTCCTCGAAGTGCGCCATCCATGACTCCATCTTCTCTACCTTATCTATTAGCAAATTCTGACCATGCCAAACCACCACAACCCGTTCCCAAACATGACACTAGAAATAACACATCTTATTCAACATAGCAATGAGCGCTACATGTTCTTCCTGTTGCACCCTCTCTGAGGTTTCTAGACGGTCTAGTATAGACCGCATCAGATCCCGACAAGTATCTAGACAATAATGATGATCATCCATGCCTCCATGCCCAGGTCGTCTCGCTATCCCTCGTCTACCAACTCCCCTTTTCCGCGACCCCCCACCCTGATTCGGAGTCTGCTGGTTACTCACTCCATGACTAGCCAACATACCACCATGACCAACCACTGAACCACCACAACCACTACAACCCCTGAAAGCTGCCCGACCTGCTCTTCAAGTGGTGCGACCACCCTGACCAGATTTTGGAGACACGTTTTTTGCCATTGCCACCTATAAATGAGCTCCCTGCCCTCTTGGATTGGTTGAGATTCACTTGGTCAGAGGGAAGGAGTGAGAATTGCGCAGCTCCGAACGCATTCTCAGCAAGACTACAATCTCCAAGAGAAGATGGAACAAGCAAATAGTTACTCCAGGGAATCCTCCTGTTGGTTCAATTTACTGGGTAAATTAAATAAGTCTTTTATCTATCAATCCAGGTTTGTAATCTTAGAAGCAAACCAAAGTTTATGGAGTCTTGGATTAAACTAATGTAGAAAATGATTGCTTAGATTTTTTTTTGGAAATGCATATTACAAATCTAAATTATTTTGGAAAAGAAAATATTCAGATCTATTTCAAGAAAGCATTAAAATGTTTGATCAATGAAATTAGTTTACTTTAGAAGATAGAGAAGAGGCTCTTTTCTAATAGTTCTGATTTGTCCTTCCACAATATTTCTATAATAAAATTGCCAAACATCTAAGAAAGAAGGAAAGAATGTAACTGTGAAGGCATATAAATTTAATCTATGAAAACAAATAAGAAAGTAAATCTTGTTTTCAGTTCAGTTCTAGCTCATGGAGAAGAGGCTCTTTTCGAAGAGTCTTGGTTGTCCTTTCACATAAAAGCTAGATACTGAAAAGAGAATTTATATAAAAAAAATTTGCTTAATCTAGGAAAGCATGAAAGTTAATCTTGTTTTCAGTTCAGTCCTAGCTCATGGAGAAGAGGCTCTTTTCTAAGAGTCCTGGTTGTCCTTTCACATAAAAAATAGCTGCTGAAAACAAATCAATCTTCACATAATAAAAACATGGCCATAACATGAATTCATAATGAAAATATCTACAAGTATCTACAACAAATAAATATGATAACCATAAAGAATAAAAACTAGCATATGCACAAATATAAACAGTATTCTACAACAAAGTGTACTGCTCAGTGTGGGGGCCCTCCAACCTTGACTGGTGCACCTATTAAAACCACTTAGCTACAACAATCCATTCAACTCATACGCACAAGAAAATGATAAAATTTGTCTTCAATTATCTTCAGAAAATAATAGTCTCAAGTCTCAAGTTTTTCACACTATCTCTAACTATGAATACCTTGTTTATATAAGCAAAAACCCTAACAATATAAGGTAAAAATTTGCAACAGCTATCAACATCCCTACTCCATCTCATGAGGTTGAAATTATCTGTTTGTTACACAAAATAAGGATGAATCCCACAAAATCATAAATCTGCCCCTGATTAAGGGGATTTTCTGAATGATTCATCAAGTTTGACCAGTGTTGACCAAGCTTATTCCTACTAATCTGGAGTGAACCAATAGGAATTTTTTCATCCTTGGTTCCCAAGCTTTCCGAATATGGCTTCAATTTCTATCCAAGTGACATGCACATATGACTTCAAAGGAGAAATTACGAGAAATTCTGTTCTAGTCAAAATAATTTTTGATACCAAATTTTTCCTAGAAATTATAAATTAAAAAGACATAACCATTTTTAACTTTAAAGTGTAATAAGAGGAAAAAATGTGGGAAAATTTCCATAATATGATAGAAAAGGATGATGATGGATGGAAAGTGTAACTGGAAAAAGACCAAAATGGAGGGCCAACACCCACAACCACACTAGGAGAGCAATAACCAACCTGACCAAGGTAGCCGCCACACACCAACAACCTAGACCAACAGTGAGATGACTAGCTAACAATTTGCAAACCCCAGCCTCTCACAAGAATGACACTAACCAGTTTCCCTAAGATCTAACACCCCACCACCATAGGAGAATTGTACAGATAAGGAACCCCAAGGGGGAGTCACTCAAGGGACGAAATAGATGACCTTGACGATGTAGAAGAGAGCCAAGAGATCGAATACCCAACCATCCACTACCAAGCTCGCAGGTCGACGCAATTACAGTGAACCAAACCCTTAACCTTCTAAGAGAGCTGGCAGCCACCTGCAAGAAAATAAAACAACCAATTCAATATCCCTAACGCCGACGAGAAGGCACCGATGAAGAAGCACCACCAATCCCAAGAAATATGCCAAACACAAGAGTTCACTTCGATATCTGAGCTCCAACATCGCAACAACCCACCACTATAACCAAAATGTTTGCCATAACAAAGGTTCAACACCTTCTATAGACCCATGACGCTTGTCCGCTCCCTCTCCCAACAAGGGTGATGGGAAATTCATACTCCTAACATTTACACTTCCTGCACTAAGATCACCGTGAGAGGATAGGGATGTTGGCCCCCGCACCATCGGTCAAGTGTGTGACATCATCATCCACTCGTTGGATTGATTGCTTTGTTTCTCACCCCCATCGAGGATTTTGATTTAATATTATTATTAGTAATAATAAAATTATTTTTATTTATTATTTTTTTTTATTAATAATACTATTTAAAATTAATTTCTTTCATTTTATATTTTAAATTTATCTATAGTTTATTTTATTTATAATTCAGAACAATTAAATTTGACCATTTAATTATTAAATTAGGACCTTCCTTTAATTATAACAATATATTATTAATAATAAATTTAATTTATTCCTTATCATCTAACCATTTTTATATTATAAATATATTCTTTATTAATAATAATTCTTGAGCCAAACTAGTTGTTATATTCTAACGGCTAGTTAACATTTCTCTACATCTACTTAATTTGATGCCAATATCTCGTTCTTCATCTTGTCCTGAAAAAGAACCACACTAGTTGGTTCGAAATGTGTCGACAATATTTTCTCCTATGTGATTATCACCGAAAGATTTCTTTTCATAAGAATAAGAACATACATTGTTGTGAATATTAACATGTGACTAGAAATTATGGAAGAAACATTGGAAAATTCTATACACGTGATAAATTTATCTTAGAGAATTAAATCATTTTTTGAATATTTACGAAGGGGGCTAAAGAATGATCAATGAATTTTTTGAAAATTATTCGAATATATTTGTAAATAAAATCATCTCTCGAAGTGAAATTTAGAGACATCAACAAGGCTTTCCTACTCCAAAGAGAATTAAGCAAATAAAAGCAGGTTGGTCCGTTAGAATTAAAATGTCAAGGATGCCCTTGTTAATTGTTCAAGCATTGTTGAGTGTAGAAGCAATAGTTTCTTTAATTTCATAAATATTAATGATGATCTGAAAGGCCCCTGAATGATTGGGGACTCCATGATGATCATTAAAGATGTTTTCAAAGAAGAATTAGATGTCATCAAATTATCATTAGGGGCTTACTTCAACAATTTGGTCGACTTTCCAGAAGCTTAGATCAAGAAATGGTTGGTCATGTTCGTTAATGACAATAACAAACAAATGGCTAATATTGTGTAGCTACAGCCAAATGGAAACAAAATAGAAGATGAAACTGTTAGAAACCACAAAAATACTGAGAGGGAGGGTGAATCAATATTGTAAAAAATAAAATAAAAATCTTTCACTAGTAAAGATTACTAGAACACCAATAAATACTTCAACAACAATTCACATGAGTATTATAAGAACCACAAAATATCACACATAAATTCTTCAAAAACTTTCTTCAATTTACTTCACAGAGGCAAGCTTCTCCTTGTTGTTACAAAGTTCTATGGCTACAAACAGAAGGAAGTTACTACTCCCTAATTTGTCAGCTACAACCCCTAATTTATCAACCACCATTGAAAGGAGCTTCAACCCCTAACTATTTACCAACCACTACTGGAAAGAGCTACAACTGTTGATCTGCAAGCTACTACTTGCTTGACCTCCTTAATTCATTTTTCATACCATTTTAAAACTCAAATCATGATGGCTACTTTATTTCATAAACAAGTAATTTTCTCTATAATCACACACCCCAATCACCTTCAACAATATTTGAATCACAATCTACACCAGCAACATCAATCTATGAATCTCTCCAACATCGTTGAACACAAATTTGATTCTGCTTATAAATAAATTTGAGCTAATATTTTTTGTTATTGAACTTGTAGTTAAGTTCAACTCAATATCATGCATATATATTTATTTTTGCATTGGTCCTACTTCAAACATGTATATTTAATGTTTTCTTTAAATATTATAACTCTTCTCCCTTGTATCTGCTAGAAAACCTAAGTTAAACTGCTTAATTCTGCAATTTTGGAATTTTTACAGAATTTAGTACAAGTTTTCTAAATTTGGTTGACCTCCATATTTAAAAATTATGTCGAATCTTCCTTTGAATATGTCAATTCTACCAATAATGCTTCCAACTCATCCATGCCTATTTTTGAACTTTTATTCCTCCACCAAATATGGTGTATAACACCAAATTTACTAAGTTGTCAACTTGTTCATCCATAAGCCTGAAGGTTTGAGATACTAACAATCAAGACTATAGGTTTGTTTGAGCGCTTAACCAAAATACCACTGCATACAACCTATCACTAGACCCATTTATTCCAATCCACAAGGGATTTATTCACCGTTCATAACCCTGGGTCTTTGCGTTCGCACAGAACTAGGTGCCAGCCCACATGTTTTAGCTCCCAACTTTTATTTCTTGGCAAAATCTCAATGGATTCATTACATTATTACCGAGTTTGTTTCCTTCGAGGTGGTGTTCTACCCATCCACCTTGTTTTCGTTGTGACTAATTAAATAACTATCGAGATGACCTGTCGACATGGGCCAATCAAAAAATTTATGAGATGATCTATACACCATGTCATATGCCATAGCGTCTTAGAGTTATTTTTCAAACTTTACTGCATGTACACCCTTTTTATTCTGAGAAGCTTTCCTCTTAGGTCTGAATTTGTTCTGAGATTTCCTCATCCTGCCACCCTACATTTTCACCTACTTGATACGTAGTCTAATCATATTTTAGCTGGGATTACTTGTCTACCACATCATCTCAGATTTATTTCTTGGGCTTTACTACTAGTGCCTCTCAGAATAACTTCTGAGATTTTTTTTTTTGGGAAAGTTTCTTTTGGGGTGATGTGACACTGCCATGAAAATTCGACCTGTATCTTCTAGTTGTTTGTCACTTCTACAAGGATGACACATGTCACTCACTTAGTGCTTCCACCTATCACCCATTTTTGGCCCACTTGGCCACCCAAAAATGTCGAATCTACATGCCACATTTCACACTCTGATTGGGACACATCATACTGCCACCATGTCTCATTCAGCTAATCATATAATTTCGACGTGTCTCGCATATAGGTCTATGTTATCAAGTCTCCAAGAAACCAATACAATAGAAATAGGTTCTCAAGTCAAAATCTTTAACAAAATTTTTTAAGGTCGGATGGCATATCTTGTTGATAACTCGAAGTATATTCTTGGAGAAAATTGCTGAGGAGTTTCTTCCGAGATTTCTATCTCCGGAAAAAAAAAAACCCTGACAGAACTCTAGCATCTGTCAACTGTTATAATTCTAGTGTAAATGGTCAATTACCATTAGAATTCATCAAGTAATTACCATTATAATATAATGAAATAAAACAAGAGACAAGGGACATCAGAGATTAGGCTTCAAACCAGGGAAAAACCCCACCAAGGGGAGAAATCTATCAAACCTTTCCTTACAGAGTCATAGAAAATCCAAGTCAATACAACCAGTGTCTCAAGTGCCAATTCAGCCCTCCACCAGACAACATATGCCTTCATAGCATTCTTCATAGGCCTAGCCATAGGTATGTCCATAGATTCCTTCATAGAACATCACAAAAATATATCACAGGAACTCATGTACTATTCAATAAAGGCTCCACAATGGCTCACATACTATTACAGAAAATTCTCCATAGTAGCTCACATACTATCACAAAAAGGAATCCATAGCAGTTCATATATTATCACAAAAAGGGCTCCATAGTAGCTCATATATCACAAAGATGAAGGCCTGAATTTCGTCTTTCACAGATGTCTAAATTATACTATATAAGATCCACAAACATTTTCCCAAATGGAGGAGCGCGCTAGCCAATATATTTTTGTTCCCATGTTCGAAAGGGTGCCTCATAGGGTTGAGTTGACCTGTCTCCTAAGAGGGCCAGCTTGGACACTTGGAGGAGAAATATTACTTATAAAATTCAAATTTTCTTTCTTTTCAATTGTCCAAATGGGACAATACAATTCAAATTTCCTATTTGACAAGTAATTGATTTCTTCATGTAATTATGAAGACCAAACCTAGTTACAATTTCCAACACTCCCTATTAATTAGGGAAGTATTCATAATAACTCATCCTAGTATTCTCATCTATAAGAAAGGATCTAGATTGATAAGCATCTTCATCATCATAACCAACATTATCAAAATACGAAGGCCTTGACAAGTACACTCTATCTCTCCACAAGATCAGAGCACAATGCTGGGAGGGATTCCATAGGACACCACATTGCCTCTTTGAGGCACATACTCCACCTAGGATTACCACCAGACCATTTCCCTCAAGGAAATGTTTTTCTACTAGACCATTCATTATCCAAGTCCATGTACTTAACTTAGGATGTCAATCCTAATTCGTCGTAGTACATGACTCAATAATGTATGTCCAATATGCTTATCTAATCCACCATTCTCTTAATCCATATCCATGTACTTGACTTACGATGTCAATCCTAATCCATCACAATACATGACACAAGGAGAACCATGTGTCTAACCTTACTCCCTCTCAAACTGAAAGAAGAAATCCATACTCACTCCCTCTCAAACATGGAGAGTACATCCACAAGCCTAAGCTTGCCATGGAAGTACACATACTTCCATAATATCATCTACTTGTTCAACAATGGATATCTTATTTTAGCTTCTTGACTCTCGTCTTCATTACATCTCAAATCACAATGTGTTCTAACCTTTCATTAAAACCAGGTTATCAGACCTTAATAATTTTCATACTTCCTTGATTATGGTCGAATCTAGCACACCTTGTTCATTAAACATTTTATGGGGTCAAATTGCTTCATGGATATCAACACAAGTCACTGTAGCTTTCTCTAATGCATCAAAAATATTTCATGTTTACCATAGCCAATTCTCAAGCAGAAACAATTAGTCACAACCATTAAAACAATATCGAGAATAATCAATCAATTGTACATGACATGATGGATCGAAAAATAATAACTTTAAAAAACATGTCTACAATTCGTCTCCGAGGGATCTTGATCACATGCTTCCTTCAACCAAGGAAATTTTTACCAAGTTTCTCTTTTTAAGAATTCAACTCCCTCTTAAGATTGAGTTGCGTAATTTTTTTTTTCATTTTTCATTCCCAAGATATAGGACTTATTTCAACATCAATGAATGTTTCCTTAATCATACTTTGCAAGGGTCAATATCCAAATCCCAAAACCTTACAATCTAATTGCAAGCTCTACAAGAATGCATATCTTAGTTACAAATTCCATATTTGCTGACCATATCCCTTCTATGGAGCTTCACTAATTATTTAGTTCACAAGAAAGGTTACTCCTATCCATTCAATATATCCTTCCAGGCCCTCATGTTTCAACAACTCTCTACAATATAATCAAGATCATTTCAACTTAGAAAGGAAACCTTAACAAATATTCATGCCTAGATCTTGAATAATGAAAAGCAAGATATGTACCTTGTCAATTTTACCTTTTCATACCTTAAACAGATGAATATCATATTCCTCTAACAGAAACACCTCAGACTTCTAGTCATTGGACCATACATAATTCCTTCAGGCTGTTAGCAATGTCCCTCTTGGTTCACATGGATTTCACACGCATAGTCATAACAGGGCATCAAACTATCAACAAGTCCTCACACATAAAGATTCTCAGAATTACAGAAAACCTTTCCGAAGTGGAATCTATAACTTTTTCACAAAGGTATACTTCGGGAAGACATAATCCTCAAGGATATTATGCATAAAAACACATAATTTTCCTTTAGGTATATCAACCTTATACACCCAACAAGAGGTTCCTTAGCAAGACACTAGGTCTTGCCCTAGTAAACAAGGTCATCAATTCAGACCTTTCTCTCAACTTGGACAAGAACAACTTCAGGTAAAGTTTGAATCTTAGTCTTCTTCAAACTTTTGTTAATTGTATGTTTACCACAAAGTTTACACACAAGGTTTCTTCCTAAAGATGATTCAGTCTCCTTATTAGAATATTTACCACATGGTGATTTTCCAAAGAGTCAAAGTAAATTGTCTCAAGGCCATCTTCAAATTCCAATAAACTTATACTCTATCCTTCTCATATATAACAAAGTAATGTCCTTCAGATCCTCACATGTAACTAGAAGATCCAACTTAACTCATAAGCATATATTTTTAAACTAGAAGATGACATTCATGATTGTCATGCAAAACATTTCATTGGATATGTTGTGATTTGTATTAGGGGTAATTAGTAAAACTTCAAACCAGATAAAAATTTGGAACAACTGAGATCGTCAACCACGGGAATCTCGATCAAGAATTAACTTCCTTCAAACTTTGAACTTCTTGATTCTAATCATGATATAGAGATATATACACCTATTTATGACTTATGGATAATTCTATGGATATATATTTAAACCATAGTGAAATTCCTCATTGAAAATTTTCCTACTGCTCCATGGATGGATAATATATCGCAAGCACTCTTTTTCCTGAAATTTGAACCTGTAGTTGTGGATTTTCTTAACAAAAAAATATTCTTAGCCTATAACTTCGGACATGATCTACATAGAGTTTCAAATATAATCACAAAAATTTCATTAACTCAGAAAGTTGTCATAGCAATAGAGAACCCAGACTGCCTTTTGAGAGTGTACAAACTTCGTACTCCCTTCATATTGGACCTTGAATAACTCTTGTTCTTAACATAGATTTCAAACCCTGTTAGAATTCTAGTGTAAATGGTGAATTATTTAACATGATAATTACTTATGATAATTATTATGGTTCTTCTTGGTTTATTAATCTTCTTCATCAAGTGATTACCATTAGAATACAATGAAATAAAACAAGATACAAGGGACTCCAAAGACTAGGCTCCAAGCCAAGGAAAAATCCCGCCAATGGGGGGAAACCAATCAAACCTTTCCTTATAGAGTCATATAAAATCCAAGTCAATACAACCAGTGTCTCAAGTACCAAGTCAAACCTCCAGCAGACAATATATTCCTTCAGATAATCCTTTATAGGTTTGTCCATAGTTTCCTCCATAGATTCCTTCACAGAACATCACAAAGATATGTCACAGGAGCTCACATACTAGTTACAGAAAGGCTCCACAATGGCTTACATACTATTACAAAAAAGTCTCCATAGTAGATCACATACTATTATAGAAAGGACTCCACAATAGTTCGTACACTATCACATAAAGGGCTCCACATTAGTTCATATATCTTAGAGACGCAGGTCCAAACTTCATCTTTCAGAGATTTCTGAATTCTGATACAGAAGATCCATGAAATTCTTCCCAAATTAAGGAGCACGCTAGCCAATATATAGTTGTTCCCATGTCTAAAAGGGTGCCTCATAGGTCTAAGTAGACCTGTCTCATAGAAGGTGTTATCTCAAATTGGTACATATGGGTTACTCCACCAGACAACCTAGAGTAACTATTTCAAACCATGTTTTGACTGAAAATTAGCCTCTTCATCCTGAGAGGGCTCTCTCAAAGTAACTTATGATTTGTTCAATGAGAATTCAATCAGATGGCGAACTCTATGATATTGTCTTGAATGTGTTTGATTGCAAGTGAAAAATGTATAGGTTTTACTACCATTGGGCTTATGGAGTCAGCGTTAGTAAATTCAATGACAATGGCTCTCCTTGTGGAAGATGAGGCTTGTAATGTTTCAATGATAGGAAAACATACACACAGAAATATTCAATGGCTTAATGTTCAAAGGAAGTCAGAGCATGAGAAACACGAATTCTGAGTAATTAAACATCAAGATATCAGAAGCAAAATATTTAGACACATAGGAAAAAAGCTCATTAAAACACCAAAAGAATCTCAGGTGAAGAAGAAAAACACAGCCACTGTATATTGTTGATCATAAAAAATAAAATAAAATAAAAACATTACAAAGTGGTAGTGTCAAGTAACATTCTCCAACCATGTATTCTTCGAAGTACTGCCTATTAATAGGATTTATTCATTTACATAGGATCTGCCTGCATGGCTAGATCATCGAACCATTTGTTTTGACACCTCACTTAACAATAAACTAGATACCTAGAAATAAAACAGACACCTAATGACTTTAGAATTTGAAGCCTATTATGACTCTACCTCCTATTTATTAAATTCACTAACTATGGAACTAGATAATTACATCAAATAAAGCAAAGTGCTAGAGTGGCATTCTGTGTGGTTGTTTTCAGTGTTAATGATCCAAACCCCTGCACCCGCATTATTTCTAGTGCATGACCCATCAAAATACATACTCCATAAAGGACTATCTTCGGTTTCGTCTGTTTGGCGATTGTCCTTTTTAACTATGGTGCCTTCTGACTGTTCATGATTAGCAGCACCCAATTGAATTTGTTTTGACTCCTCAAATTCTTCAATAGATTGAGGGATGATGCCAGAAATGTTAGGGGTATTTTCTGGGTTGTTAAGTCCTAAAAACAATGGACTCATAACCGGTAAATCAAGACCTATGCTTTGTTTACTAATGTTTTCACATGTGGCAAACTATTTGGACACTTCTGCGGTATTATCCTCTTCTTCCCTGTCGGCCTTTAATTCTGTTAAAGTGACTTGCTCACTAGGAGTTTCATTGTTAAACATGATAAAAGAATCAAGGCCTGTATTGACAGAATATGTAGGAGAGTTTCGTGGTCTGTCTTGACTTGTAACCGTGTATTGCATATGAGACTCCCTGTAAATTCTTCTGGTCTGATTGAAAACCAGGATGGTCGCATATGTCATGTCCATCTACATAGTCCCCTGTAACTTAGCTCCCCAGGATCTTGATAATAGCATTCCATACTTTGGGGGGACATCAGCCACAACAATGTCCATGAGTAAACATTTGGCTGGAACCTGGGCTAGGTTAACACAGAGGTCTTTGATCAATCCTAGACATTTTACTCTATTTGAGTCAAAGGAGTATAGGTCTTTGTAGGGTCTGGTAATTTCTAAACCAAGGCTCTCCATCACAGCTTTAGGCATTAAATTATGAGAAGCCCCGGAATCACGCATAGCGTTGTGTAGAATTTTTTCATGGATGTTCAAACTCACATAAAAGGGAGGAACTGGTCCCTCTTGAAACTTCCCTTCAATCTTAGGGCCAAAAATCAACTCTGGTAGGTCATCACTAAGATTAACTGTATCTCCGTTTTCCTCTATATTTAAAGCCTTCAAAATTTGGTTCCTATATACATGTTGGGCAGCTAACTCAGTTAATGGAACAGAGATTTTGATCTTTAAGATTTCCTGTTCAAGGCTGAAAGGGGTTTGATTCTTTGAAGCACTTGTTTCAACCTTATTAGCTGTCACTCTATCAACAATTACAGCTTGTTGATCTGTTTTACTTGACACAACTGTTGTAGAAGGAGTACTAGCTGAAGTGTTAGTACTGCTGATGTCTTCACTCTGTTTTTCAGAATTTTGAGTGTTTTTCTCCTTATCCTTATCAGAATTAACAACCACTGTTTTGTCTTTTTGTTTGGCTTTTTTGGGTTTAGCTGCGGTGTTGCTTTGAGAGGATTGTCAAAGGTTTTGGTGTTGGGGGCTTGTTGACTGGTCTTGCTTCTAAGGTCATATTCTCTTTGAGGTTCTATGACGACATTTTCCATGTCCTGGTAATAATTTTCATTATCATCTCTTTTGTCGTCGTAAGGTGTGTAAAGACCTTGTTTATTATCATAATGAACCTCAAAGTCATCATCCTCTTCCCCAAACATGTTGATATACTCTCCCTCTGTTATGTCTTCTGTTTCTTCAACCTCACTTACATAGTTTTGATGAAAGGGAGGGGTGATCTGTTGATCATCTTCCCTGGGTCTGTTTGGAGGTTGGTTCCTTCTAACATTCTGATTCTGGTTCCTATTTTGAGGAGCAGTTTGATTTTGATTTGCTTGTGCTCTCTTAATTATTCTCATCTCTTTCATCATTTCTTCCATCATTCTCTCCATTTTTGAGTTGGAAGTAGAAGGTGTGGATTCCTCTCTAAAAGATACTCTTTTTTCCGCTTTCATCCTCGCTCTCTTCTCCATAAGGTTAACTTCCACAGAAAGAGCACCTCTTTGCATATCTTCAAGGGTCGCAAAAACTCTTTCTCTGAGTGAATATGTCATGTCTGGATCAAACCCTTCAGGAAATTTGTTTAAAGCTGAGCCCTGAGGGGGTTTTAGTTCAGGGGAAAGTGCATTATAGACGCTGTTAAATCTGGTACAATAAGATTGTACACTTTCCCCAGGGTTCCTATGGAGATTGTTATAGTCAGCAAGGACTTGGAGAGGATTCTTTCTCACTTCCCATTTGTTTAAGAATGTTTGTTGGAAGGCTTGAGATCGTTAATACTATGGGGGGTTAAACCTTTAAACCATTTTCTTGCTTCTCCCCCCAAACTTTGAGAAAATAGTCTCAACTTGACAGAATCATCATCAATTTCGTTTCTGTCAAAGTAGTCATTCATCTTGTCCACATGTTGAGATGCTGTTATAGTATTACTAGCATCATATAATGGAATTTTGGACTGATAGTCCCGTGGAAGATTGCCTAATGGTACAGGAAGGACTAAGGGAGCATACCATGTTGCCATGGCAGGAGGTAGAGGTGGATTTACAGAAGGGAAAGTGGGCTGAGGTGAAGTGATTTGAACAGTGGATGAAGGGTGAGTAGAAGTGGATGGACCAGGAGTAGACTATTGAGATGATCTTGGATGAGAGACACCTAAATTGTGAAGGAAATGTAAATCAGGAGGTGTTGTTTCCCTGCTACCAGGATGTTCACTTGTTTCAGGAGATGAAAGTGAAGATTCAGAGTCTAACTGGATTATATCATCAAATGACCTAGTCCTAAATGGGTTCACTAAGTCATTTTGTGATTGTTGCAGAGCTGAAAGATTTTCAGGGACTGATTTAGCTCTCAAGGGTGATCTGAAAACAGTTAATAATTTAACCTTAGGAGACTTCCAAAGGATATTTTCTGGATTATCAACTATCTCAGGTGGGTTAGGGTCTGGGTGGGCTCTAGTGTGAATCTTTTTAGAAGCCACTATGCTATGTTGTTTAGACCTAAAACAAGAAAAGTTCAACCAAATATGACAATCTTGGAGAGGTTAACCAATCTGTTTTTACAATTTTAAATCCCACAGTCCTCTAACTGAGTTTGAATGATTTTATAATGATAAGGGTTCTCCCCAGCGGAGTCTTAAGGTCTGCTAGGATTGTGGAGTCGCCAAGTGGAAATTTTTAGCTCCTTTCAGAGGTAAAAGGTCTTATGGTCCAACACCATGTTTATTTAATTCCAATCTGAAATATTTTTGGATGTTTTTTGAATTGTTTTATTTATGGTTTAGAAGAATGTCCTAACTTTGCCTCAAAACTTAGCTACAGTTATGAAACAAAGACAGTCTATCCTTATGGCTAAGCTAGCTGATTTTCCAAGGTTAGATGAAAACTTAACAGAATCCTAGGGTTGACCTAGTTTGTCACTGATTCAAACAAGCTCCATCATGATTACCATTTCTTGGTAGTGCTTGAAAAGGTTGCTTTTTACTCTCAAAATGCTCTCGAATAAAGGGTTTTCTGAGGCCTCTAAAAGGTATTAAAAACACTGAGTCCCCAGTGGAGTCGCCAGAAATGTTAGGTCTCTGTAATTTATTAGCAAGATTGGGAGAGTCCAATCACAGAGTTAACATCATTTCAACCAAACTTTGGGATTCTAGGATCTAGCCCTCCTGAATCCGGAGAGGGATCTCTCCAATATGTGCAAAGATGGATATTTTCTTTGAAAAGCTTAAGGTAATGATATTAGGCTAGTTATGAAGGCCAAGGGTTTCGTTTTGTTTTGGATGGTTGAGCATGAAATGTTACTTGAGGGGAAAGTCCTAAGTGCAAAAAGTTTCAAAAGTGAGAAGTTGCAAGCAAATACAACAGTTTTGGCAGATAGATAGATATAACGCTGGTTTTTAGTCCATTGGGCTATGGAGTCATATTTGGGCTTTAATTGAACAACAACATCAAGTGTGATCCAAGGGGAAAGTCATCTATACCACAAGATTATTGAGATTAAAATGATGAAATGGAAACATTAAAATGTTGGAGGTGTGGAAACTGATAATAATTTCTCAGAGGATTTATAGTCAGTCCAAACAAGAAAAGCCACTTAAGTAACTGTTTTTTAAAACCAACCAAGGACAGGGCTAACCATAGACTTCTTGGGCAAGTTCTTATTAAAGCAGCTTAATTGACAAACAATCCAGTAATCCACATAATTACCTTCATAAAGTATGAAAACACATAAGAAAAAACAGAGTGTAACTTAAGATCAGATAAAGTACTTTTAAACCTAGTCTGCTTTCAGTCAACACCAAGGGAAACTTTCAGAATCTGCCTTTGGAGAAAAGAATCTAGGAATCAGGGCAAACCATATCTTCTCTAGACTAACTTTAATAGCAAATCATGGAAATAACATTCGAGAACAATGTTTGAGCAAACAGAAGGATGAGGGGACGCCAACATTCCTAACTGTTTAAACTGTATTGAATCATTCTTAAATAAACAAATCTGAAGAAAACATTAAGATAAATATTTCTCAGCCAGAGAAGGTTACTGCTATACAGAAAATCCCAACCCTGTTTAAATTGTTCTTTACAGAGGGAAAATGAACAATATGGCATACATAGAAGGAGAACGATTAACAAAGAAAGAAGCACTTCACCAGTGATAAAGACTAGGATCCCAAGAAACAGCTTTTATATTGATGTCAAACCAGTTACAATCTTCAAGTCCAATGTTTCAGTTCAGCAATCATCTTCACTATTCAACCTAACTACTCTAGCACAAACAGAGCTTCAAGGGCCAGTGAACACTATGTATAAATAGAAGTCTCGAGCTCAAGTGTATTTCAAAGTTCTGCAACCAACAATTTCTCATCTTCTGTAGAAGTACTTATAGGAAGATGAGGAGGTGAGATTTTAACAAAATATCTCAAGGACAATTAACGCAGAGTGAAGACTTCTCGGCCCTTTGAGAGGCTCGAGGGAAGAATTTACAGGTGGATCACTACATTAACTGTTTCACAATAAATATCAAAGCTCAGTGGAAGCTTTGTTTGACTTTGAGGCTCTGTGTATGTTTTGGAGTAACTCTGCAGATATTTATTCATTGGTCTCCTTGCAGAAATAACTTCTTGGCAATGCTGGAGGCATATATTTCTTCGAGCAATAACTTCGGCCTCTGTTTTGAATGGTTTGAGGCGACAGGTGGCTCTTTGGTAGCTGAGCAATCAATTTGCCTCAAGTTGTGGCGGTGGAGGCTTTCTGTCTGATAAAACACTTTAGGTTTTCTTTAAACTGTGTTTTGAGTCGGGGATTAGGCTTTTGATAACTGTCTTAGCCGTAATCCCCGTAATATTGTCTTCAATCTTCTTCTGTTGTGCTTTATTCTCAAAACTGATACTCTTTAACTGTTCTTTCGAATAAAACAGTGTCTTGTCGATGTGCAGGGCCGCGCTGGGCTTTTCGGCATCAATGCTCATGAAACATTGACAAATCATTGAATCCAACCGTGTGAATGGTTCCTTTTATTAGCTTCTAAGGCGCAGGAAACGTCTTTCCCAACCCTCGGCTTTTCTTCGTGATACAACGGAAAACCATTGAAAACCCTGCATAAAACAAAAAACAATTAAGAAATCCTGTGAAATGGGTTAGACTGCTTCAGAAGGCAGGAGAGGAGCGTAGCCGTCGGATGAAGGCAACCAACGGTGGAGATCTGCATAGAAAGGCAAAAGGATAGCGGAAGAAGAATAAGGAGGAGCAGTTTTGGACCGTCCGATCTGGACACGTGGACGGTCCAGATCTAATCGGAGGGTCTCAATCGGGGGTGGCAGAAAAGGGGATGCGATTGAAAATTCCAGCGCGATTAAGCACTGTCCGTTGATCTAAGGACCAGATCGACGGCGGGGAATGAATCAGAGGTAAAAACCCTTGTATTTTATATAAAACCCGAACTTTTGAAATAAACAAAGGTTTTTATGGATCGGGGTGGAAAAACATATATATAAAGCGGATAGGCGCCCGACTGCGGGGCTTTTGGATGTATGAAAATTGATAGGCTCGGGGCTTTATATATAATAAGGGCCTAATCGCAATCGGAATTGCGGGCCTGGTCTTTCCGATCAACCCATTGAAATTTCCCCGATTGCGATTGCGCGATCGGTCTTTTTGATCTAACCATTTTATTTTTAACATGTGACTTTGGCTCATTAAATCAAAACTTTGGAAAAGAGGGTTTTTGTAATTTACAAAGGAAAAATGGGTCGGAAATGAAATATTCACAAGGTTTAAGCACCGAGGGCGGGCTCAGGGTTATATGAAAATAATATGATCGGGGGTCTTAAGCAGCAAGGCTAATCGCAATCGGAACTTTTGGAGTATGGCAAAGACTTGCGTCCTTGATTCTTTCCGATGCGATTAGCACCTTAACATATTAGCAAGTGGTTCCAGACCCAAAGCGTATGGTGGGGAAGTGGTTTAGGGCTTAGCCCAAGGGGCTTAGGTCCATAGCAATGAAACTTTGTTTTTTATGAAAAATTTCAAGGTTTTAAATGGATTTGGGGGTTCTGGCATAGCTCAAAAAGAAGTTTTAAACCATGTCAAGAGGATTTTTATGAATGGAAGGAGAAACTTATGAAAAGTAGGGAAATAATATGGAGAAAAGGGGGAGTAAATGAAGGTTAGTTATGAGTGGGAGAAAGGGGAAAAATGATGGTTTCTTCAGCAGTTTCTTACAGGAAATCAGCAGAATTAATAGGGAAAGTGATGAAAATTTTGGACAGAGGCATGAGGCCTACAAGGAGTCTTCAAGAGCCAACAATTTTTAGTGATAAAATTTGTTCCTTTGAGGCTCAAAAAATATCTTAGCCACCTTTTGGTATAACAAAATATTATAGGTGGCTAACAGGTTGGACGACAATTCTCATAGATAACCCGAAGTATCATCTCACAAAAAAAAAAATTCCAAGGATTTTCTTCCAAGATTTCTATCTTAGGACAGAAACCTTGACAAAACTTTAGCTCCTAACAACTAAAATTCGCTACGCCATTTTGATGTAAATTGTTTAACCGTCATGGTTTTATGTGGACCCCTGAGTCTGGTTTGGTGGTAAAGGTGGAATAGGTCCCACTTTAATCTAGGCTACTGCTCTCATATTTGGTTGTTTGGATGATACCACGCATGGTGGAACCCCCCTCTGCATTAACCCTTTGGTGGGCATGGCCCTACGCAGTTTCTTCTACAAGGTTAAGAGGATGTGTGGCACACATCCATCACACAAAGTTTCCCACTTTTTAACATAGCTCCGCTTTGCCAATCGTTCCGCCGAATTTGTCCAATTTCCAAATTTGTCACCAATTCGACCCTACAACCATATTTAGGGTTGCAACGTTGACCTTGGGGCTTGTCATCTCTTACTAACAATAACCTGTGCTTCAAGAGGCTATTTGCAAACTTCAATATACCACTGGAAATTTCTTTCTGAGATCTATCCATCCAAGTAGTTTCCAATAGTACTTTAGATGATATTTTATACCAGAAATGGCTCCAACTTATATGCTCCTTTAACATTATTCTTGCAACCATGTGTGCCTTTGCAATCATCTTCTTTGTCTTTGCCATCAATGACAACATATTTCTAACATTTACTTTGAAAGTGAAGCAAGGCATAATTGTCTCACCCATGAAGGACCACATCCAAAAATGCTTCATGAAGTTGTTGAATAAAGTCATTAACCCACAATAATTGCCTGAGCAGTTAGGATAATGAAGAATAGAGGAGCCAATTCTATATAAATTCCTTCTACAACAACTGCATAAGGGAGAGAGGATTCATTCCACTTGTGATCCTTCTTCAACTTTGTGAGTGCTTTTTTTTCTTTGAAGAAATTCCATATTTTCTTTTCAATATTCAATAATTCGACTTTATTGAATTGTTGCATACTAAAGTCGATCCCTAACTACATTTCTTTATTTCTTATATGTACCTTTATCATTACTATTTGATCCATGGGAGCCCAATCCTAGTCCCTTAGGGACGAATGCATTTTATTTTATGTTTAAGTAACAAAATTTTGTGATTGTGCTTTAAGAAATTGACTTTATTCCAAATATTCAAGTCTGTGAATTATTATTTTGACTCTCATAGAGAGATTATTTCGGGAACACATGCCATTTGTCATTCTGAAACTTTAATTTTCAGATAAGAAGTAAGATTCTTGTGAATATTTCCTTGTGCACTTATGATTTTAATTATGTGGAATCATTATATAGTTCTCTAAGTATATGGACTAATACTTTCTATTTTTGTCTATTTGAATTTGCTTCAAATATGTTTCTTTGTGTGTGTTTATGGATGACAATGTGGAATGGATTTGTGAGTACACAATTTATTTTTTTATAATTTTAGTTTTACTTTCAAACAACACCTAGTCCACTAACACATGCATGCGCTGACATGTGTTGAATGTTTGATTTTTTAATATTCAAGTTATATGCATATCAAAGTGTGATCAATACATGAGTACCACCTCTATAAAAATTTAGAGGGAACCTGGAAACAAGCCCTAAGAGGTTGACAAATTTCCTTGTTAAGGAAATAGATCAACATCTCTTTATGCAATTATCAAGGGGTTTGTGATCACAAACTTATTTTTTCCTATGAATCCATAAAACTAACATAAAGTTAACTCAAGCATTGAATATAGAAACTATTGATAGATTGAAACACAATAAATGAGTAATCCATTGAGCTATTGCATTAGGAAAATGATTGGCTTACTCGCTTAAGGAGAAAAACTTGAACTCGCTTACCTACTTGGGAAGAGGAACTTAAATTGAATCACTCACAATGCATAAGTGTTTTAGTGATGAAGGCTCTCCTCCTTATTGGATATATACATCAAAACAATCAACATTGTTTGGGAAGTGCATAGTCTTATCCCGAAGCTCTATGTATAACCATACCCTATAATTCACACCAAACAAGTGAGAGATAAGCAATGCATAATGATCTTACAAGCATAGCACATCATAAGGCTTATCTTTATAATATTTAGGAAAATCAGTATAGGCTTTAAAAGAGGTATTTTGGTAGGAGTCATGGAATGTTGGTGTAACTTTCTCCTTTTCATTACTAATCTTTGATTTAGTATTCTTTATAGCCATCTCTTATGTAGCTTCTTAGAAAAGGAAACCCCCTTGGCTTGTTTAGTGGGAAAGGTTAGTATACTGTTTGAAATAGGTCCACCTACAACATGTGTATAAGGTAGGTTTGATGCCTTGCATCTATCATGAAAATGATAGCCCCTACTACAGCAAGTTAGAATTCATTTTTCATAACCAAGTGACATAGGAAAAAGAGAAAGCTTACCCTCTAATAAGACACATATCATATGAAAGTATTTAATACCAAGTGTCTTAATCTATGATTTTGGCCAAGGAAATAAATCCTTTATGTCAAATGTGTTTTCCCCTCATAAATGGGAGGGCCTTACTTGAATCTACCCACCCTCACCATAACATATTTGCCTAGTAGCCACCATCTACCAGAAAATCATTAATGCATGTATGTTCGTGAAGGAAGGATTAATCCTTAACCAACTAGCAAGTAAGTGAGAAATATTTGTGAGTTCAATAGGTTCCCTTACAACTAACTTGGTTGTGAAATGAAGTCACCCTAATATCACATATCCACACTACTAATGCAACACATAAACATTATATAAAGTGTCATGTGTAAGGACCTATTTATTGTAGCTACATCAGTAAAATCCCTTCCAGCATCATTGAGGGCTCTTGATATTGGGATGTAATCATTTTTTTTGCACAACACACCAAGGCCATTATTCCAACTTTTCTTATTGTTAACTAAGCCAACACAGGTAGAAGCATAGACCTAGTGCTTCAAACATAGATACTATTCAATATCAAACCCTTGAAAAGAAGATAATTCCAACTAGTGTTGTTGCACTACACACTCCATGTAGGAATAAAATAACCAGTGGCAAGGCTTTAAAGGAATTGATTGTTTCTCATAGATTCATATGTATATCATTCATATATTAAGGAGCTCAAAGGAATTTTTCTACTCCTTTTTAGTGTCATCCATACTTGAATTAAACTATTTGAAAGGGCATATGTAGGTATCTTCCCAAACACCCCAATTTCATGTTTCTGTTAAGGATCCATATTTACATGTGAAAGGTTCAAAGTTCCAACAACTGAATGGTACTTTGCATCATGACAATTTTGTGCACATGAAACAAAGATTAATAATGTGAGTACCTTGTAAATCAGCTCAGCTTCATGTTTTGGTTTAGGATCTACATTCAAAGGTAAAACATGTTGAGTTCCAACCTTGAAGCAATGTTGTTGCATTGCAACATCCCTAATCACATGAATATAAGACTAATGTCATGGACACCTTTCCAAACTCCTTAATTTGGTGTTTTTCTTAAGGATCCATATTCATAGGTAACATATTTTGAGTTCCTATCCCCAAGTGGTGTTGTTGCATTGCAACAAATCTATACACACAAATAATGATTAATGATGTGGGTACCTTTCTAGACACCCCAATTTTATGTTTTGGTTAAGGATTAACATCCATAGGGAAAAGGCTCGAGTTTTAATCCCCAAGCTAAGTTGATACATTACATCAAATCTATGCACATAAACAAAGATTAATTAACAATACCTTGTCTATAAACACCTCAATTTAATACTTTTATTCAATGATCCATATCCACTTGTAAAATGTCTTTAGTTTCAACCTCTAAGAAATATTTATTAATAACCACAATTCCATGCACATTAATAAAAGATCTATAATGTCAATATCTTGGCAAGCACTTGAGTTTAGTGTTTTGGTCAAGCATCCATCTCCACAAATAAATTCTCTTAAATTTGAACCTTCAAATAATAAAAAACTTGGCAAACACCTTATTTTGATTTCTTAACCAAGGATTCATATACACATAAAATATCTTAAGTTTTACCTCTCGAATAATGTCATTGCATTGCAACTATTTTATATAAAAAATAAAATAAACATGTGGATATTTCTATAAAGAATCCATGTTCACAAGTAAAATATCTCCATTGTAAAATAATTATAACAAAACATTGAATCTATCCACAAAAGACCAAACTCATGTTCAATGACATGCCAAAAAGAGAATGAAATTAAAAGTAACATAATATAAATATAATAACAACATGGAGAACACACAAGCAAGAGCGTAGATCATGCTTATATAAAACAACAATAATTGAATAGGAGGTGCTTGGGTTCTCAAAGATAGAATTTAGGGTCATTGAATACAGAGGACCTAATGGAAATGGAAGAATGGTCATTGGTGCCTATATATGTCAACTCTTATTTTACCTTAAAAGATGTTGTAAGTCTGCAAAAGGAGAAGATGCAAAGCTACCTTGACTCGATCTCTAGATATAGACCATGAGCATGATAAATGATACACCAATGATGTGTCCTTCTAGCCCTCTCATATTAGGGAAATGTCTTCTCAATGTTATATTGCTCACACTAGATACCAATCAAACTCTCTCATGATGTTTTGAACCCAACCAATGTATTGACATTATGAAATTATCGAAGGGTTCGTGATCATAGACTTATTTTTTCTTATGAATCTATAAAAAAACATAAATTTAACTCAAGCATTGAATATAGAAAGTAAAAATGGATAGGAACACGATAAATGAGTAATTCATTGAGATACTGCAATAGGGAGATGATCGAATTACTTGCCTGGGAGGGAAACTTGAACTCACTTATTTGCTTAAGAAGAGGAACCTCAATTGACAAGCTCGCTACACACGAGAATTTCAAAAATGAAGGCTCTCCTCCTTATTTTGTATATATTGAAACAAACAACATTGTTTGGTAAGTGCACAATCTTATCCTAAAGCTCTATGTATAACCTTACCCTCCAATTCACACTTGAAAAAAAGAGAGACAAACAAATCCCAATGATCTTACGAGAATAGCACATTATAAGGATTATCCTTATAATAATTGTTATTCAAATAATTATAGGCTTGAAACAAGGTATTTTGGTAGGATTTATGGAAGATTAGCATAATATTTCTCCTTTTCATTTCTAATCTTTGATTTGGTATTCTTTAAAGCTATCTCTTATGGGGATTCTTAGGAAGGGAAACCCCCCATTGATGGTCTATTGCGTAAGGATAATACAATATATGAAATATGTAGAAATAACTCGAAATTTGCAGTTGCTAATGAATTCATAATGAAAACAATAAGCACAAATTTCTTCTAATCGATTTGCAAAAGGGAAAACATACAATAGAAACACATGAAACCATTCAATCACAATGAACACATCATTTTTATTGGGGAACCCAATTAGGAAAATCCCTCTTCTTTTTGTATTATATCATATGAGAACAATGATCTATTACAATGAATGCTTCAATCTTTGAAGCTCAATTTGCACTACAATATTGATCTCCTCCTGAGTCTGGTCTGCCTAATACTCAACCAAAATAGGCCTCATGTTTGCTCCTATTTCCTTACGCAATTCTTGAGGAAATTATCTCCTAAAGAATAGGGAAAGCTCCTATTTTCTTGTGTAATTCCCAAGTGAAATGGCTCACCTGCTACATGCAAACATTGTACACTCACTAGTATACAATAATGATTACATTGATGCCTTTTTCCTCCACTCAACTAGGCAATTCGAATTCCATGCATGACTAGGGTTATTTTTAGTAAATTGAATAGTTAACTGAGAGATTAGTGAGTTAACAATAGTTACAACTACTCAATTGAACTCCTACTGATTATATTCATGACTAGAGCTCATATAATTGAGTTTCACTAACTATAACTCCACTAGATTGCTAGATATTAGCAATGAACTCATGCAAAACTATACTTATTTCCCACAAAATCGAATTGATTGACTTAACTAAGTGACTTGGCCATGTCACTCCTGCTAATTGCAGCTCAAGCCATATTGTTGATGCAGAAATTCAAATTTCTCCATTTGACTAAGGCACAATTCAAATGAATCCTTTTCTTGCTACAATTTAACACTCCTTGTTAGCAAGAAAATGATTCTGAACAACCCCAATATTTCTCCCGTGGAACTCGAACTTGCCTCTTGACAAAGCCTTTGTCAAGATGTCTACATCCTCCTCCTATGTAGGAATGTACTATAACATAACAATCCTCCTCTACACACAATTTCTTTGGTGATGGTACCTGATGTCTATATGCTTAGATCTATCATGAAACACTGTGTTTTCAGAGAGTTTTATACAACACTGGTTGTCACAGTGGATTAATGTAGGATCCATCCCCTGACTGAAGAGACCAACCAGGATCTTCCTCATTCAAATAGCCTTGCATGTTGTTTGACTGGCAGCCATATACTCAAACTATGCTAAGCTGAGTGCTACAGATCTCTGTTTCATGTCATACCAAGAAATTGTTGTTGACCCAACACTGTTTCCTTTTGTACCAAGAAATTGTTGCTAACCCAACACTATTTCCTGTTATACCAAGAAATTGTTGTTAAACCAACATTGAAGACTGCTCCTGATGTGCTCTTCCTATATGAGGGACTCCCTGCCCAATCTATATATGTGAATCCTTGGAGCTTCACTCCATCAATTTTCTTGTACTATAAACCAAAATTCGTCATGCCTCTGGGGTATCTAAGAACATGTTTTGCTGCTTTCCAATGAATATTGGTAGGCTCCTCCATAAATTGATTAAGTTGATTAAATGGAAAACAAATTGCAGGCCTTATGTTCACCAAGTACATCAAGGACCCTGCCAATTGTATGTAGATAATGGCATCTATTTCCTCTCATGCAGAAGCATCTTCTTTCCTCTAGTTAGTAGCTAGAGGAGTGTCCATTGGCTTGAAATCCTACATATGGAATCTCTAAAGGATTTTAGAGGTGTACTTCCCCTAACCAACAAATAACTCTCCATCTCCCTACAACACTTCCAAACCAAGGAAGTAGTGCATCAAACCCATATCCTTAATCTCGAACTCTCTTGCAAGGTCCTCCTTACAAAACTGGATCAACCTTTCATCTCTTGTCAGTATCAAATCCTCTACATACAAGACTGAGATGAGCAGACAACCATCTACCATAACACAATAGAGATTGGCATCTGATTCACTCTTAGTGAATCCCAATCCACTGAGAAGAACCTATGCAAGTGTACCAAGCACGAGGTGCCTGCTTGAGACCATAGAGGAGTATCATGAGCCTACACACATGTGTATCCCTATCAAATGTCTCAAACCCCTCAGACTGCTCAATGCAGAACTATTCCTCAACCACTCCATTGAGGAAGGAATTTTTGACATCCATTTGGTGGATCTTCCACCCCACCTATGTTGTCAATGCAAGTATGGTACTGGTAGGTGAGTATCTTGCCACAAGGGCAAATGTATCCTCATAATCAATTCCCTCCACCCGTGTGAAGCATTTGGCCACAAATCTAGCCTTGTATTTCTCAACACTATTATCAACTGCATGTTTAACCTTATACACCCACTTGGAACCAATAAAATATTTGTCCTCGGGTCTAGGAACAACCTCCCAAGCATCATTCTTCATGATGGATTCATACTCCTCCACCATGGAATCTACCCACACTTGTTGGGAAACTACATTTTCAAAAGAAGATGGCTCATAATCAATCAACTATGACATGAGGACCATATATCTTGTATATCTGTCAAGTGATCTCCTCTCTCTGTGCAAGGAGCTAGGAGCTCCAACCTGCTCTTGAGCTTCCTGCACCAACCTGTCAGCCTCCCTGGTTCTCTTCCTCCCTTCTCTAGAAGAATCTGTGTGAGTGGGTACCTCCACTCTTCCTACTCTCTGCTCCTCCACAACATCTTGTGGATTTGACTAAGGATCCTCCTTTGGTGCTAGCAGCTCCTCCCTTGGAAGTATGCTCAACTCTCATCTAGAGAACTCCTTATGGTTTTCTCCTCATCAAATATCACATCCCTCCTCATAACATTCATCCTGAGTGAAGGAATGTACACTCAATAACTCTGAGGTGTCTCTGTGTATCCTACAAAGATCCCCCTCTTTATAGTAGGCTCTAACTTTTTCCTTCTATCTTTGGAGACATGAAAATAGAGTATGGATCAAAAAATGTGAAAGTGGGAGACATCTCGCTTCCTCCTAGAGAAAGTCTCTTCAGGTGTAATAATTCCAATAATTTTGTGAGGGCTCCTATTCTACAAATAAACAATTGTATTGCATGCTTCTGCCCACAAGTATAGTGGAAATCCCTGGTCACACAACATTTCTTTATCAACACCAACAATACATCTATTTTTCTTCTCTATTACCCCATTTTGTTGTGGGTTGTGGGGTGCAATAAACTCCCTTCTAATACCCTCCTTGGCACATAATTATTTGAAGTCATTAGACACATAATCTCCTCCATTATCACTTCTTAGGGATTTAATTTGCTTTCCAGTCTCATTTTCAACTAAGGCTTTAAATTCAACAAACTTTGAATAAACCTCATCTTTCTTCTTCATAAAATAGATCCAACATTTGCAGGAAAAATAATCTACGAAGATCACATAATACCTGTGCTTTGCAACTGAGACTGTACAAAATGGTCCACACACATTTGAGTGAACTCGCTCCAAGATGGCTTCAACTCTACAATCTCGACCCTAGAAGGAGGATTTAACATATTTTCCAAGAGTGCATCCCTTTCACACATCATGTTGATCAAAGGTGCATTTTAGAAGTCCAATGGTGACCTGTTGCATTATTTTCAAAGCTCCATGGTGTAGGTGTCCCATGCGCCTATGCCAATGCTCTCCAACATCTCAACCTTGAACATGTACTACCTTGCTACTTAATGCAGTGCATGCATCCACCTCTAGCTTGTAGATATTTTAAACATAAACACCATTTTTTTTTACTTGTCCAATAGCAACATGCTTAAGATAATCTTTCCCTTTACTGAACACCACATCATATCCTCGATATTTAAGTACAATTACATAAATTATTTTTTTCTTCAAACTAGGCACGCACATTACATTTTGTAGGTGAATATGGGGCCCTCACTCTCTCTTAAAGGTGATAGTGCCAATTTCTTTGGTACTATGCCTCCCATCATATCTAAGCTCTATGTGTAACTGTAGGTCCTTCTCCTCCAGGCTGCTGAAGAACTCCTTATTTCCTGTCATATGAAATGAAGCACCAGAATATAAGTGCCATACATTGCCTCGTACAGTACTTTCCATGCATGCAATGAGGGTGAAATCAAACTCGAATTGTGATGTGAGAGTGTGTTCTCTTGCTGCTCCTGCAGGATTCTTACTAGATTTCTTGTGTGGACACTTGGTTGCATAGTGTCCATATTCATGGCAATGAAAGCATTTAATTTTACTAAGGTATTTCTTCTTATCATGGTTCTGGTTGGATTTTTCCTTGCCTTGGGCCTTCTTTCCCTTAGCTTTCTTTCCTTTGCCTGACAAAGCAATTTTTCCTTCCTCATCAGTTCTGGATGTGACAACATCTCTAGAGTTTCTTCTAATATTTTCCTGCACCAAGTCAGACTAAAGTCTCTCCCAATTTGGGAGCTTATCTCTTCCATTAACTAAATATGGATTGTTGTGCTAGGACTTTGGTATACCAAGGTGTGTTAAGCTCACAAGTTCAGATGATGGCACATTCTCTCCAATCCCTCCAAGTTAATCTTTGAACTGAGTGAATTTGGATAGATATTGAACAACAATTTCATTTTTTCCATTTCAAATGTTCCTGAGCTTATCACTCATTTCCAACTTCCTGGCGTCATTGCTGCTTTGGAATATATCTGTGAGAGTTTTACATGTTGCAAATGGAGTCTCCTTTCCATGCAAATTCGAAACCACATGATCCCTGACTCCCTTAAGAATAATCCTCCTGTATTTTTTCATGTCTTTCTTCCACTGATCAAGTTGTGCATCTGATGTTGTTGGTTTTGGAATATCATTTTGTGTGTAATCCAATACTCCATTGTCATTCAACACAACTTACATTCTATATTTCCAAGCACAAAAATTCAAGGTGCCCTCCAATGGATACTCAAGCCTCAATCCATTGAAAAAAATTGTTCCTGCACTGAATAAATTATGCACCACAAAACTATGTTATTCGAAATTTCTCTAAGAGAACATCAAGAACCTGGTTTTTATGTAATTTTCAATAGCTTTGACACTATGTAGAAATAACTAAAAATTTGCAGCTGCTACTGAATTCAGACTGAAAACAATAGACACAAATTTCTTCTACTCAATCTGCGGAAGGGAAAACATAAAATAGAACCACATGCAATCATTCAATCACAATGAACACAATATTTTTACTAGGGAACCTAGCTAGGAAAAAACCATCCTCTATTTGTATTATATTCGATGATAATAATGATCTATTACAATGACTACTTGAATCATTGGAGATCAATCTGCACTGCAATATTAATCTCCTCCTAAGTCTACTCTAGCTAATACTGAGCCAAATAGGCCTCCTACTTGCTCCTATTTCCTTGCACAATTATTGAGGAAATTAGCTCCTAAAGAATATGGAAAGCTCTTATTTGCTTGCGCAATTCCCAAAAGCAATTTCTCTCCTGCTACATGCAACATTGTACACTCACTAGTATATAATAATGATTACATTGATGCCTTTTTCCTCCACTCAACTAGATAATTCGAATTGCATGAATGACTAAGGCTATTTTTTGTAAATTGACTAGTTAACTGAGAGACTAGTGAGTTAACAACAATTACAACTACCCAACTTAACTCCTACTGACTTTATTCATGACTAGAGCTTAAATAACTGAGTTTCACTAACTATAACTCCAATAGATTGCTAGATCTTGCCAATCGACTCATGCAAAACCCTACTTCTTGCCCACAAACTTGAATTGATTGACTTAACTAAGTGACTTGCCCATGTCACTCCTTCTAACTGCGACTGAAGTCATCCTGTTGATGTGGAAATTCGAATTTCTCCATTTGACTGAGGCACAAGTCAAATGAAGCATTTTCTTGTTACAATTTAAATAAATATGACCATTTGCAAGGTAGGTTTTATGCATTACATCTGTCGTGGAAATAATAGTTCCCACATGAGCAAGTTAGATCCATTTTTCATAGCTAGGTGACATAAGAAAGAGAGAAATATTACCATCTAATAGGACAAATATCTTAAGAAAGTTTTTAGTACCAAGTGTCTTAACCTATAAATATTGGCCAAGGAAATATTTGCTAGCTAATTAAGGATCAATCCTTCCTTTGTATCAAATAGGTTTGCCTATCCTCAATGGGAGAGCCTTACTTGAATCTACCCACCCTAACCATAACATCTCTACCTAGTAGCCACCATCTACCAGAAAAATGATTGATGCATGTATTTTTGTGAAGCAGGAATTGATCCTTAATTAGCTAGTATGTATGTGAGTAAGCTTCACTAGTTCAATAGGTTCCCTTACAACTACCCTAGCTATGAATTGAAGCCACCCTAATATTACATCTCCACACTACTAGTGTAACACATGAACATGATAGAGAGTGTCATGTGTAAGGGCCTATTTGTTGTAGTCAAATATGGAATTCCCTTCCAACATCATCCATGGCCCTCGATCATAGGATATAATAATTTTTTATGTTACACATCAAGGCCATTACTCCAACTTATTTTAGTGACAACCAAGCCAACATAGTCTAAGGTGTTAACCTGATGCATCAAACATGGATACTATTCAATATCGAACCCTTGAAAAGAAGATAATTCCAACCGTGTTGTTGCATTACACACTCCCTGCAGGAATAAAATAAATTGTGGGAAAGTGAGTGGAGATAAAGCTTTAAAGGAACTTATTGTTTCTCACAAATTCATATGTATATCATTCATATATTGGGGGGTTAAGAGCACCTATTTTTTACCAGCATCCACGCTTGAATTAAATTATTTGAAAGAGGGGACATAAGTATATTTCTAGACACCCCAATTTCATGTTTTGTTTAAGGATATCTATTTAGATGTAAATGGTATAAAGTTCCAACAACCAAATGATGCTTTGCATCATGGCATTTTCTTGTACATGAAACAAAGATTCATAACATAGGCACCTTGCAAAGCATCTTGGTTTGGTGTCTTGGTTTAGGATCTACATCCATGGTTAGAAACATATCGAGTTCCAACCTTCAAGCAATGTTACCGCATTGCAACGTTCCTAGACACATTAATAAAAGACTAATGACATGGACACCTTGCAAAACACCTTAATTTGGTCTTTTACTCAATGTCCCATATTCATAGGTAAAATATTTTGAGTTCCTACCCACAAGTGGTATTGTTACATTGCAATGAATCCATGCACATGAATAATGATTAATGATGCGGGTACCTCGCTAAACACACCAATTTGATGTTTTGGTTAATGATTAAAATGCACAAGGAAAAAGGCTTGAGTTTTAAACCCTAAGCCATGTTTCTACATTGCATCAAATCCACACACATGAACAAAAGACTAATTAACAATACATTGCCTATAAACACTTTGATTTGATACTTTAGTCAATGTTCCATATCCACTTGTAAAAGGTCTAAAGTTCCAACCTCCACACAATATTTACTAATAATAATAACTCCATGCACATGAATAAAAGATCTATGATGCAAGTACCTTGGAAAACACTCAAGTTTATTGTTTTAGTCAAGGATCCATATATACAAATAAACACTCTTAAATTCAAACCTTCAAATAATGAATACCTTATTAAAGACCTAGTTTGATTTATTGACCGAGGACTCATATACAAATAAAAGATCTAAAGATTTACATCCCAAACAATATCAATGCATTGCAAAAAATTTACACCAAGAAGAAATGAAGATGTGGATGTTTGGGTAAAGAGTCCATGTTCACAAGTAAAATGTCTCAGATACAAAATATTTAAAATACAAGATCGAATCTATCTACAAAATACCAAATTCTCCTTCAATGATACGCCAAAAAGAGAACAAAATTTAAAAGTAACATAATATAAATAGAATAACAACATGGAGAAAGCAAAAGCAAGAGCACATATTATGTTTATACAAGAAAACAATAACTAAAGAGGGGGTGATTAGATTCCCAAGGAGAGAATTTAGGGTCCTTGAATACAGAGGACCTAGGTGGAAATAGAATCATGTTGAACGATGCTTATATATGTCAAGTCTTATTATGTCTTACAAAATGTTGAGTGGAGATAAAGCTTTAAAGGAACTAATCATTACTCACAAATTCATAGGTATATCATTCATATATCACATAGTTAAGAGGACTTCTTTATACTCTTTGTAACCAACATCCACATTTGAATTAAACTATTTGAAGGGGTGGACATAGGCATCTTTCCACACACCGCAAATTCATATTTTGGTTAATTATCCATATTTAAATGCAAAAGGTACAAAGTTCCAACAACCAAATGGTGATTTGCATCGTGGCAATTTCATGCACATGAAACAAATATTAATAACACAAGCACCTCTTAAAACATCTTGGTTTGGTGTTTTGGTCTGGGAATACATCCATAGTTAAAACAAGTCGACTTTCAAACTTTGATTAATGTTATTGCATTGCAACATCCCCATGCACATTAATAAAAGAATAATGACATGGACACCTTTCTAAACACCTCAATTTGGTGTTTTAGTTAATGATCCATATTCATAGGTAAAAGATTTTAGTTCCTACCCACAAGTGGTGTTGTTGCATTGTAACGAATCCATGCACATTAATAATGATTATTGAAGTGGATACCTCATTGGACACATCAATTTGATGTTTTGGTTAAGGATTAAAGTCCATAGGGAAAAGGCTTGAGTTTTAATCCCTAAGCCATGTTGCAACATTACATCAACTACATGCACCCGAACAAAAGATTAATCAATAATACCTTGCCTATAAACACTTCAAATTGATACTTTAGTCAATATTCCATATCCACTTGTAAAAGGTCTAAAGTCCCATCCTCCAAGAAATATTTATTAATAATACCAACTCCATGCACATGAATAAAAGATCTATGATGTGAGTGCCTTGGTAAACACTCAAGTTTATTGTTTTAGTCAAGGATCCATATATATAAATAAATGCTCTTAAATTCAAACCTTCAAGTAATGAATACCTTGTCAAACACTTAGTTTGATTTCTTGACCGAGGATTCATATACACATAAAAGATCTTAGGTTTTACATCCCAAATAATATCACTGTATTGCAAAAATTTTATACCAAAAGGAAAATGAACACGTGGATGTCTCGATAAATAGTCCATGTTCACAAGTAAAATTTCTCAAATATAAAATATTTAAAATACAACATTGAATCTATCCACAAAAGACCAAATTCTCCTTCAATGATACACCGTATAGAAAATGACACTTAAAATAGTATAAATACAATAACAACATGGAGAAAGCAAAAGCAAAAGCACATATTATGCTTATACAAGAAAATAATAATGAAAGAAGGGGTAATTAGATTCCCAAGGAGAGAATTTAGGGCCCTTGAATACAAAGGACCTAGGTGGAAATATAATCATGCTCAATGATGCCTATATATGTTAACTCTTATTCTATCTTAGAAAATGTTGAAAGCTTGTAAAAGGAGAAGATGCAAGGCTACCTTTACTCAAGCACTGGATATAGATCATGAGCATGACAAGTGATACACAAAAGTTGTGTCCTTCTAGTCCTTTCATATCAGGGAAAGGTCCTCCCAATGCTCTAATGCTCACACTAGATATGGATCAAACTATCTCATGATGTTTTGAACCCAAACCATGTATTATTTTTATACCAATATGAAAGGATGTGTAATCACAAACCTATTTTGTCTTATTAATGTATAAAATTGACATAAAATTAAATCAAGCACTAAATATGGAAACTGTTTATAAATTGGAATATGATAAATGAGTAATTCATGAAGCAATTACACTAGAGACAAGTGGCTTGCTTGCTTGGGGAGGGATGTTTAAACTCACTTACCTACTCAGGAAGATAAACCCGAATTGACTCACTCATAACTTATTTGCATTCCACAAATGAAGGTTCTCCTCCTTATTGCTTATATATTGAAACAATCAACATTGTTTGGTAAGTGCACAATATTTGCCTAGAGCATTATGTATAACCTTACCCTCCAATTCACACTCGACAAGTGATAGACAAAAAAAGCATAGTGATCTTACAAGCATAACACATTATGAGCCTTGCCCTTATAATAGTTGTTATGCAAATAATTATAGGGTTAAATGAGGTCTTTTGGCATGAATCATGGAAAGTTAGTGCACTATTTCTCCTTTTCATTTTTAATATTTGATTTAGTATTCTTTATAGCCATCTCTTATGTGGCTTCTTAGAAATGGAAACACATCTTGGTTGCCTTTATGGGTAAGGTTAGTATATTGTATAAAATAACCCCCCCTATAATGTGTGTGTAAGGTAGGTTCGATGCCTTACATATGTAATGAAAATGATAGCCTCAACCTCAACAAGTTAGAAACCATTTTTCATAGCCAACTGACATAGGAAAGAGAGAAAAATTTCCCTCTAATAAGACACACATCACAAGATAGTCTTTAGTACTAAGTGTCTTAACCTATGGATGTTGTCTAAGGAAATAAACCCTTTGTATCAAATATGTTTGCCTCTCATCAATATGAGGACCTTACTTGAATATACAAACCCTAACCATAACATCTCTACCCAATAACCACCACATACTTGAAAATAATTAATGCATGCATGTATGTGAAGGAATGATTGATCCTTAACTAGTTAGTAAGTAAGTGAGTAAGATTTACTTGTTCAATATGTTTCATTACATCTACCTTGGTTATGAATTAAAGCCACCCTAATATCACATGTCCACACTACTAGTCCAACACATGAACATGCTTGATAATCTCATATGTAAGGGCCTATTTGCTATAGTCAAATTAGGAATAAAATAACAGGCGAGAAAGTGAGCAGAGATAGAGCTTTAAAGGAAATTATCTTTTCTCATAGATCCATATGTATATAATTCATATATCGTGGAGTTAAGAAAACTTTTTCTACTCCTTTTTTGTGGCATCCACACTTTAATTAAACATTTTGAAATGATAGATGTAGGTATATTACCAAACACCCCAATTTCAAGTTTTCGTTAAGGGTCCATATTTAGATGTAAAAGGTACAAAATTTCAATAACCAAATGGTGCTTTGCATCGTGGCAATTTCGTGCACATGAAACAAAGATTAATAATGTAGGTACCTTGCAAAGCACCTTGGTTTGGTGTTTTGGTTTAGGATCTACATCCACAAGTAAAACATATTGAGTTCAAACCTTCAAGCAATGTTGTTGCATTGCAACATCTTCAAGCACATGATTAAAAGATTAATGAAATGGGTTATTGTTAAGTACCTTTATCCAATGTTTTGCTTAAGGATCCATATTCATATGTAAATTTTTGTAAGTTTCTACCCCCAAGTGCTGTTGCTACATTGCAACAACTCCATGCACATGAATAATGATTAATGATATGAGTACCTTGCCAAACACCCCAATTTGATGTTTTGCTTAAGGTTTAACATCCACAAGGAAAAACCCGAATTTTTATCCCAAGCCATGTTACTACGTGAACTCCATGCACATAAACAAAAGATTAATTAATGATACCTTACCTGTAAACAATAGTAAATGGTGCATATCCACTTGTAAAAGATTTTCAATTCCAACCTCCAAACAATATTTATTAATAACAACACCTCTATGCACATGAATACAAAATCTATTGTACAAGTACCTTAACAAACACTCCATCTTAATGTTTTTGGTCAAGAATAAATGTGCCTTGAGAAACACTCAAGCTTAATGTTTGGGTAAAAATAAATATCCACACATAAATACTCTAAAATTTGGACTTTCTAATAATGAATACCTTGTCAAACACCCCAAGTTTGATTTGTTGACCGAGCATTCATACACACTTAAAAACATCTTAAATTTCACCAAACAATATCATTGCATTGCAACAATTTTATATAAAAAGGAGAATTAACACGAGGATATTTGGATAGAGAGTCCATGAAATGTTTCAAATATAAAATAATTAAAACACAACATTGAATCTATCCACAAAAGACCAAATTCATCTTCAACGACGCGCCAAAAAGAGAACTATATTCAAAAATAACATAATAGAGATAGTAATAACAGCATGGAGAAAGTAAAAGGAGGAGCGCAAATTATGCTTACACAAAGACAATAATAACTGAAGAGGGGGTGGTTAGATTCCCAAGGAGAGAATTTAGGGTCTTTGAATACAAAAGACCTATGTGGAAATGGAAGAATGCCCCTTGATGCCTATATATATATATGTCAACTCTCACTCTTAACTTAGAAATTGTTGAAAGCCTGCAGAGGAGAAGCAGCAAAGCTTACCCATTATATAAAAACCGCCCAATTCAAAGTTGGGCCCTTTCCTACTTTATCCTTTGTGGAAAAAGGAATACAAAGCCCTTTGATGTGATTTGTGCCATCGTGGTGGCATACATTGGTCGTACTGAGTGTCGGCTCTTATCATTCAAGCCCCCTTTCTCGTTTTCCATTTTCAAATGTCTATGGGGTCACTCTCACCATTGCCAAGCACCCAAGAAGCGGAGGAGGAAGAGGAGGACCAGCGGAAGGATCAGGCCAAATGTTAAAAGCAGGCAGGAGCTTCAGACCCACAAACCCATTTGGTATTTTATTGAATTTTCAATGCTTTTTGACATCACCATTGATAGCTGGATCCATGTGTGAAGCTTTAGCAGTTCTGTATTCTTATAACAGAACACCCATTTTCGACTATATGATTGGAATTTATTTTCATAGCAGACCCATGTATGGATTAGAATAATCAATCTCAAACACAATGAATCAGAACACGAGCTTTCGCAGACCTCTATGGGAGACTGCATTCACAACTTAAAATAGTGATTGATCAGGGAGCTTCATCTCAGTTTTCCGAGACAACCAATATTGTATTGATCACCTTTTGCTGGACGATTACTTTTATTCATATTCTAAACCATTTAAACATCTGCGGCCGCTTTTTCCTGTGGGTCGTGTCTGCTTTTTTATGGGTTTGAGGGCCATCTACTTCTCCCATCCACATAGTACATCCCCCCAGTTCTACATTTTTTCTGTAACATTAATGGTTAACAGGAGGGCACATGGTGAGGGTCCGAATATCTCTGCCTACAGGCCACCATTGGCATTAGGGCCAATAATCCGACTTCATCCAAAAGTTTCCCATCATATCTGTACCTCTTGATTGGGGATAGAGTGAGTAGTTTTATGATGGTCTCGATTCAGTGTATGAAGGGACTTGGTTATTGAGTACTGTCTATTGTCTGTGTTTGTTGCAGACTTGCAACACATAGTTGAATGGCTCCCACAGTTCGGTTTAAGAGTCAAAGTGATTGGATACATTTGTTAAGTGTGCACATGTATCTGTGATGGAAACCAATGCTTATAGATGGCTGAATTGGGCCTCAATATTTTGGCGAGTTAAAACTTGTTTCTCGATCCACTGGCAAGTTATATCTAGGTTACCCTTTTTGAACCTCTTGATGACAGGACAACATCATAGCAATAGAGCTTATGCCTAGTATTGGTCGGTATAATTTCTCATCTAATTATCAGACAAGCCTATCCTTGTCTGTTCCTATCAGTCCAAATCACCGCATCTGTGTTTGGCAAGCAAAACATAATTGAAAGTTCTTCTATGCAGGGAATTCGTTCATATTTGGAGCAAAAACTTTCAAACATGTATAACATTCGAATACAATAAGAGAAAAAGGCTCAGTATAGTCTCTTGAGCAACTGATGAGGATCAGGTCTTCGATTGGCAATGTAGCACCCGCTTTTAAGATCTTTGTTTCTCATTAGTTCCTTTATCATTTGAAACACAACATGAGCTATAATAACGAAAGAGCTTTTCTCCAGAAATTTGGTGAATTTATGGAATTCATTTGACAGAGGTAAGTGTTAGCCAAAACTAAAAGCAATTTGGTGAATTTATGGAATTCGTTTGACACAGGTAAATTATAGCCAAAACTAAGAACAACTCGAGTTCGAGAGACTTAATAGTTTTGGGCATAGGCTATATTGGACTTGTCAACAAGGGAAATTAAGGATGGAAAACAAGTAGAAGATTAATATTCTCTTGTTTAGAACATGGTTTATTGGTTGAGTTGCTGTTGTTTCTGACCTGTTTTTATTGCACCACTTACATTCAAACTGTAAAGATTGTATAAAAAGTGGAATTTTTGTAAATGATAATTTCACAGGAGTATTGACATCACTGTTTCATGGCATAGATATACAATATTTTGGATCAACCATGGCAAATTCACTGGGAGCGATATATTTTTTGGATGGGGCCAAATAAAAACAGTGAAGGAGATTTATGAATAGGCAGTGTTATGACCACACGAGTCGAAGAACACCTCATGGATGCTTTTAGCTACGTAGACTGAAAATAGTACATCTAATCTGATGGCGAAATCAGAGACATTAGAAGGAAGTTTGAAATGCTTATCAGAGGGAGGTAGCTCAAAAATGTCATCAGGGGCAGAAATTTCTCAAGCAGCAGAAGAAGATAGCTCTGAAAAATTACCTTTTCAAACAGCTTCTAGAGCAGACGGAAGTGTTTTGAATAAACAAATTAATGGAGCAGGTAATTTGGCGACGTATAATACACCTAGCCTGGCAAAAGATTTACAGGCAGCAAGTGCAATTCATGAAGTTGAAGCAACTTCTATGAAACATTCATCAAGGGAAGCAGGCATTTCTCAGTCATTAAGAGCAGGTGCAGCAGGGAAATCTACCTTGAAAAAACCATTGAGGGTTGGTATTTCACGGGCACCTGAAGCTGGCACATCAGGAACGGTCACATTGAAACAAGCTTTACGAGGGTTGACTCTTGCTCAGGCTTCAGAATTAGCTTCTTTGAAACGTCATTCAAGACCACCAGGCAGTTCTCAGTTATCAGATGCAGGCGCTATAAAACAACTATACAGAGCTGTAGTCATTCCTGAGATATCAGAACCAAGCACTTCTAAAAATGTATCCCGGGCATGGGGCACTTGCCAGGAGTTAGAAGGTGGCAGTTTAAAGCAATCACTGAGAGGTAGTAGTCATTTTGAAATGTCAGAAGCATGTCTGTTGAAGCTATCATCTGTATTTGGTACATCCCTTACTTCTGTAGCGAGTACATCAAAGACAAAAGGTGAACATCAATCTGGGGAAGCTAGACCAGTGAGCTCATCAGAAGCTGGCACTAGCCAAAAGAATGAAGGGACACATGAACGTGGCAATGAAGATACAGGTGATGCTTCCTTGCCAGCCAGTGTTAGTCTTAGCTCTCAGAGCAGTGTCAACAACACTGATTTTGTCATTGAGGCAATTGGTAGTGAAAATTGTAGTGGTGCTAAAATTAGCACGGGCAACAGCAGTGAGGGTAAATTTAGTGTAGTAAAGACTATGCAAGGTTTAAAAGCCAGTGACAGGGCAGAGTATGTTGAAATTTCGAAGAGTAGTGCAAGCAGGGGTAGCAATAGCAGTGGGGTGAGTGATGAGAGCACTTGCAGTAGTTTAAGCAGCAGTGGCAACAGGCCTCATATGTCAAATGATTCAAGGTGGGAGGCTATTCGCGCTGTTCGAAAGAGGGATGGATGTTTGGGGTTGAACCATTTCAGGTTAGTGAAGCGATTAGGCTGTGGTGACATAGGCAGTGTGTACCTCACAGAATTGGATCGTACAAAGTGTTATTTTGCCATGAAGGTGATGGAAAATGGGCCTTTAGTCAGCCGGAAAAAGATGCTCAGAGCCCAGACTGAAAGAGAAATACTTCAGATGCTGGATCATCCATTTCTTCCAACATTATACACTCACTTCGAAACTGACAAGTTCTCATGTTTAGTTATGGAGTATTGCCCAGGGGGAGATCTCCACATACTCCGACAGCGGCAGCCAGGCAGAAACTTCTCGGAACAAGCAGCACGGTATGAGATTTCACTCTTGTGTAATTCAGCAAATTTCTTGTTTTATGTTTCTATTCTTATTGTGGCAGAGAATCATTGTTACTGGACTTGACTCGGTGAAAAATGCACCGAGACAAAAGAGTCATTTTTGATTTGACTGAGGAAAAACTCTGCAAAAACTTGTCAAGTACAAAAAGGCAAAACCCATGAATATAACAATTTTGGTTCTTTTCTGGGCTTATATAAGTTAAACTAGTGAGTTTTTGTGTGGGCTGTGGGTCAAGCCAATTGAACCAAGTCAATGACTCATAAGTACTTATGGGTCAGTGCTGGGCTGACTATTTGAACATGCTGATGAGTTGCAATGACCCATTTTGCTGGCGGGTTGGGTCAAATCTGCAGGTCATGGGCTTGACCCATGAGTCTTATTAATACTATGCAGACAACTTCGGTCATCTAAGTTCAATTTTGTGACAAACATAGCTGAAATGCTTGCAGTATGGCCTCCTCAATTGGAGCTCTAAATTTTCGAGAAAGGTATTGTATTCCTTTCAAGTTACAAAATAACCAATTCTTGGAACCAGGGGCGCTTCTTCGACAACCAACATTGGCCACTAGATTCTTATGGCAAGTCTGAACCTTTTTTTAAGCAAAAAATACTTGAAATTTGTTGTGCAACTATTCATCCTAATAAAAATCTGAATACTCTGTAAGCTTTATCAACTACTTGTAAGCTTGTTCTACACATGAATAAGTTGGCACATGGCAGTTCTGTTTTGCTTACAATCAGCCTTATTGTCATCCTTGCCTTTTGTTGCTAGTCACTTGGAAAAGCTATGGTGGGTAGCTATTTAAGTTTCTTTTGAGTCTATTTATAAATTTTCAGGGATTCTATCAGATACTAATAACTTCAAAATTGAGCAGGCTGATTTAAGCTCTGATCAATGTTGCTAACTTCTTGGATATATAAAAAGCTCGGATATATAAAAAGTTCCATTATAGGATAATAATTCATACAGTTATCTCCATATGATGATAATTGTCCTTCTGCCAATATTTAGTTAAAATTTTAATCCTAGATGAGAACCCATAAAGGATTCTTCATGCTGAATATCCATGGGGGAGAGCCCACGTGTCTACCCATTTATAAACTTTGGAAGGCTCTCTGTAGCTCTATTCATTCTATTCACGAAATGATATCAAGAGAATCTTGTGGGATTATTTAAATTGCTTGTATTGAGCTGTCAAAGCTTCACAAAATTGTTTTGCTGAAGTTGTCAAATAAACTCTCAGTAATTATTAATGTACAATATGTATAATGTCCACAGCTCTCAGGAACTGGATTGCTGTTTTTTGGACCTTGCCACACTTGTTTGTTAACATACCATCACATTAGAATGACTGGATAAAATTAATTTCCCTGGGAAATATATGATATTAAGGACATTTAGCGCCTGTGTTGCCCATTTTCAGAAGGAATGGTTGTTTCCTTCACAGGCTACTTCATACAGGCCTAGAAAACTATATTTAGGTCCGAGATGGTTTGCACACAACAGATCGTTTTACATGGTGGTCTTATTTTTTCGTAATACGAAAAACTACATACTTTTTAGTAAAATAGGTTGGCTATAGGCATGCTGATAAAAGTTCAGGACTATATTACCACATCCTTATGCTGAATTCAAATGCCACCTTTTAGGATCCTTGAATCCTCACTTGCTCTCTTAGGATCAATTTTCAAAGAGGATCCCATGAAGGAGATGAATCTCATGATAAATCTTGTCATTCGTGTTTGACATCGAGTATACTCCACATAAAAATCTAAACGAAACATAAATGGAAAATTAAAATAACTTTGGGGATAGGTGGATAGAGGGATGAGTTTTGGGGATGGCTAGACTCTAGAGAGACTCGCCAACTTTCACAGTTTGACAATAGAAGGTGGTACAAGTTGTTGAGAATTCGGAGGGCTAGTGATTAATTCAAAATTCTCTTCTTGATAATTACTTGTGAGGTTACTTGAGTTACTTATGTCTTCCCTTTCTTAGCTTATTAAATCTTTTATCAAGTCAATTATCAAAAGACACGAGACACAAGAATTAGGCTCCTAGAGCTAGGGCAAAACCTCTCCCTCTTGAAGAGGAAAACCCACGAGAAATTCTTCTTAGATCTTCAAATGACAAGTACCATGACCAAGACTTAGACCCTTAACCTATGGATGCTTCCAAGACCTTGTTATTTCTTCTTTGTCGATCTTCAACGCTGACCTTTCTTTCTTGCACCAATACAAGAGAACTCGACTTTTAACTTGTACCAATTCAGATATTAGCAATGTTCCACCGAGTTTTCTGGACGGGGAATCGCGGGAGCGATGATACGCACAAAGGGTATGTATCCTGGTCAATAGGTGCATGTTGACTTTTGGTCTTCTTGAAAAAATTGATTAGTGCCCTGTACATTTGGCCATGCGGTCTTCAGGTTCTGCTTGGTGCAACCAAGCAGATAACAAACCTCACACTTGGTCTTCAGGAAGTAGACCCAAGTCTTCTTGGAAAAGTTATCTATGGTTGTCACAAAGTACAATTACCTTGTGATTGATTCCACTGACATAAGACCACAAATGTTTGAATTCACCAAGTCCAACACACCCTTAGATTTGGTCTTGCTTTGAGGAAACATAACCTTGGTTTGCTTGCCAAGGGCACACCCCTTACACATTCCTTCATGCTCCACCATGATTTTGGAAAACTTCTAATCATTCTCCTTTACATAGGAAGAGCCCTCTAGTGTAGGTGTCTCATCCTCTTATGCCACAACTCACTCTGGTTGTCACTCTGATGTACAGGAGTCTTCATTGGCTTCCATCTCAATAGATAGAGATTCTTCTCCCTTCTCCCAATTACTCGCCTCTTGCTGGGATCTGCTCCTTTCGTCCTAACAACCACTTCACTTCTCATGAAGATGACTTCTAGTCGTTTGTCCTCCATTGCCAAAATTGATAGGTGATTCTTCTCCAAACCCGGTACAAACAACACTTCATTCACCTCCATGAAACCTCATGAGTCCATCTAAAAATCAATGTTACCAATGCTCTTTATTGCATACTTGCTATTATCAGCAAGTTCTACATGTATATCTCTGGGATCCTTGGTCATGTTGGTGAGAATTTCTCAAGATACCGTCATGTGACGAGATGCTCCACTGTCCACAAACCAGATACCTCTTGTGATAGTTCCAGAAAGGCATGACACTAAGGCGAAGTTCTTCTTGAACTTTTTAACCAACTCGTCCATTTGTGTAGTGTCTATCGTGGCTGTCTTTCCCTTGCGCTTCTTCCTATTTGGACACTGGTTGGCAAAATCCCCCAACTTGTGACATGCAAAGCACTTTATGAAATTTCCATGAATGCATCAACTGCAGTTTAATCTTCAAACTATTAGCAGTTTATGTGTTTGCGACAAATAATGATTAAATCATTGATGCATTCTTCACAATAAAAATGCTGCGGAATTATAAAATCAGGAATTGAGAAATAAATGCACACATAAAAAATAGACACCAATATTTTTGGACTAAACATCCCTGGAAAACCCCCGAAGGGAAAACTGGTGCAACAAATTAGGGTTTATTTTATTATGCAACAAATATGATCATTGCAATCTGGATGCCAACTAGCAATCCTCCGATAATCGATATCAACTGGAAAATATTATGGGAATTACTTTTCCCTCAACAAGTGGATCTGGCCCTCTATGACAAATTCGCACTTCCCAGCTAATTCACACAGTTGGACTGGAAATGCACACTATCTGCTTAGAATAATTCAATCTGCCTATGGATCACTTCCAGATGGGTCGTCCCTGCCCTTCTTTGCCCTTGGAACCAATTCGCTTTGTCTCCGAGATGTACATCTGAGATCCTGCACTTTGCTCTAGCTCTCACACTCGCAGTTTTTGGGAAACTGAGTAACTTGCACTATAGAGTTTCGGCATCCTCCTATAATCGATATCAACTGGAAAATATTATGGGAAATACTTTTCTCTCACAGCAAGTGGATCTGGCCCTCTATGACAAATTCACACTTCCTAGCTAATTCACACAGTTGGACTGGAAATGCACACTATCTGTTCAGAATAATTCAATCTGCCTCTGGATCACTTCCAGATGGGTTGTCTTGCCCTTCTTTTCCCCTGGATCCAATTCGCTTTGCCTCTGAGATGTACATCTGAGATCCCGCACTTTGCTCTAGCTCTCGCACTCGCAGTTTTTAGGAAACTGAGCAACTTGCATTGCAGATTTTCGGCCTCCCTACAAGATGATTCAACCTCCCTTCCCTGGATCTGGAAACTGGAAAACCCCTTAGAAAGTCTCCCCGCTGCAAACCCCTTGCTACATTCCTTCTTCGATAGATTTGCAAATTGGGTAGCTCGATCTGCCTTGATCATGCTGATCTCTCTGATGCAACTAATGCTTTCTCCAAGCCCTTCGACCTGCTCTTATAATCTCTCGTTGAGACTTCAACGACCACAATTTAATCTCCATCGATGGCTAAGATTATTTAGACTTCATCAATAGAAGTCTCTGGAGCAATTTCAAACATCCTTAATTAATTATCTTTAATTTACCACTTTTCCTAAGTTAGCTTAGGAAGTATTTTAATTATGGCAAATTAATTTAATTAAGGTGCTTCCCAAGGCTATCTCGTGAAACCTTTTTTGGGTTTTGGAGATCCAGTGTTCCTTATCCTCTTAGCATCATTTGAGACTAGAACACCCGTTCGATGCTATCATAAACTAACACTCCCTTTTAGCAAGGAAGGTGTTCTCCACTATACCCATCTATAAATTGAGTAACTTTGTGGGAACATCCTGTAGCTGGGCTAACTCGCGTTGCTGGTGTTTGACATATGTGATACAATTGTCTCTCACTGTCTGCCAAGCTACCACGCAAACTCTGGTTCACTGCTAACTCTGTAGTTGAATCAATCTCTGACATCACACTGCTGATGCCTCTGCGCCACTGTTGCATTGCTGCAACTACTACTACTATGTGTACTGATCTCTCATGATCTCCCTCTAAATAAGAACTGGGAGGTCTCTTTTCCTTTCAACAAAGCCTCTTTTTTGCAACTTGCACTCCTGTCTGCATGCCAAACTAGATTACGTATTTTTGTTGCAGGAAAATCAATCTTGTCTCTGAAAACCCTTTCCGATAACTCTACCTCCTGCTACTCACTGACACTACTTGCTCTTCCTCCAGATTACCTCTCGACACTGGTACACAATTTGTAGCCTCTGTAACACGAACTAACTGACTGTTTCTGGCTGGAACTGTGCCTTGCTCTCTACAACTGGCCAATTTGCACTACCTCCCTCGTTTTTATCTGTTGGAAATACCTTAGCCTCCTTTCCTCTTTTGAAAAACTGGAAACCTCTTTGGCTGGAATTGTGCCTTGCTTACTACAACTGGCCAATTCACATTGCTTGTGTCACTGGCAACTACAACTAGTTCTGCAATTGTCTCTTGAGTATTTTACTAGCTCTACTGTTGCCTATTTCACTGCATCCTGCTGACACTGATCTCTTGCTACTCAAATACTGTGGGCTCCCTTGGCAAATGTATTGGTCTATGTGAAGAATGTACAACAATTGGATCTGATCTATTGATCAAGCCTGCCATGGCTAGATCTAGATCTCCTTCTGCTCCTCCACGGACCCTACCCATCTGGCACATTGGAGTCTCATACTCCTGAGTCTAGTATTGCTATATCTCCTTTCGAGTCTTGTCCCTGGCTGGGACCCTTCTTCGCTTTGCAACTCACACTAGACAACTCGCACTCCCTTTAGCAACTGGAAGTCGATCTACTGTATAGATCTATGTTTTGGCTAACTCGAACGACCTCTTCTGGAAATCTCGTACAACCATCTCAGGAAAGTTGAAAAAATATGCGATACTAAAATAAAGTTGGAGAAATTTATCTCACTCCAACTGACCAATTGATTTGGAAACCCTCAGCTTCCTCTATAGAAACTAGCTCAACCTCTTCTACAAACTCGCACCACTCTGCCTGCAGCCTTGCACTAGATCCTGCAATTTGTATTGCTCACTGAGAGATGCTACCGGACAATAGATCCGACGAATATACTACCTTCTTCGACCTCTGAAACTATTTGAACCTCCTCCGAAAAATAGATCCGACAACAAGAGATGAAATTACTGCCTCAGATCTTCTAACTGGGTAATCTGGCTATTCGATTTGCTTGCTTTGGCCGCCTTCTGTAGAAAATCTACCTTTCTCTGACTCTCAGAATACTGAAGAAATGAACTTGGAAGTCTCCTCTTTTCGGCAACTCACTTGACCTTCTCTCTGCTACAAACACTTCCTCAGGAATGCACCTATTTGTTCTTGCACTTCCTTAGGTGTCCTTCCCGAAACTTACACTGTTTGCTACTCTATTGAGCAACTCGCTTAGCCTTCCAGAAGTCCTCCTCCGAAATTTGGCACACGTACTACTGCGCCTGAAGCACGCACTAGCTAGACTGGCATGTTTATCACGACCTTCTGCTGTTGGAAATCACAAATCTCCTCCTAGAAATTGGAAACTGGAAACCCTTTGAGAAATAACTGGAATTCTCCTGCTCTGTGTGTTTTTCTCTTCCTACCTTGCGTTGATTTGCTGCTGCAAAACTTGCTACAAATCTTCTGCGCCTAGATCTACTCGACGAATCAAATGAGGTGCTCACCGAAATCGCTTCTCGACAACCTCATTGTTTGCAAATTCTGCGTCTGAGGTTATTCAAAATTTTCCTTCGAGCTAGATCTGGAAATCGAATTACCTACCTTTGTAATTCACATCCCTGGCTTGGCCTATGCAGATCTAAACTCTGTGGTTCAGATCTTCGTTTGAAGTTGCACGATCTCTCAATCTTTCGCCTCTGAGCCTTTGATTTGATCAACTATGCTCTAATACCATGTGAAATTTCCACGATTGCACCAATTGGAGGTTAATATTCTAACTTTAGCAGTTTATTTGTTTATTGCAAATAATGATTAAATCACTGATGCATTCTTTCACAACAAAAACGTTGCGGAATTAAAAAATCAAGAACTGAGAAATAGATGCACACACATAAAAATAGACACCAATATTTTTGGACTAAATGCCCCTGGAAAAATCCCGAAGGGAAAACCAGTGCAACAGATGAGGGCTTATTTTATTATGTAACAAATATAGAGAATTACAATCTAGATGCCTAACTAGGAATCCTCCAACAATCTATCTCAATTGGAAAATAATTTGGGAAATACTTTTCCCTCATAGCAACTGGATCTGACCCTCTCTGGAAAATTCACACTTCCTAGCTAATTCACATCGCTGGATTGGAAATGCACACTGCTCAAAATAATTCGATTTGCCTCTGGATCACTTCCAGATGAGCTTTCCTGCGCTTCTCTGCTCTTGGATCCAATTTATTCTGCCTCTGGGATGTAGATCTGGGATCCTGTACTTCGCTCTAGATCATGCACTCGCAATTTTTGGGCAACTGGCAAAATCGTAGTGCAGATTTTCGGCCTCCCTATAGAATAATTCGACGTCTCTTTCCTAGATTTGGAAATTGGAAAACCCCTTGAGAATCTCCTTGCTGCAAACCCCCAGCTACTCATTCCTTGACTCGAACTACGCCCTCGCTAGATCTGCGAACTGGGTAGCCCGATCTACCTTTATCACGTTGATCTCTCTGATGCAACATATTCTTCCTCTAAGCCCTTCGGCTTGCTCTTATAATATCTCGTTGAGACTTCAACGACCACGATTTTTTAAATCTCGATCGATGGCTAAGATCAATTAGACTTCATCAATAGAAGTCTCTAGAGCAATCTTGAACATCCTTAACTAATTAACTTTAATTTACCACTTTTCCTAAGTTACACTTAGGAAATGTTTTAATTATGTCAAATTAATTTAATTAAGGTGTTTCCCAAGCTTATCTCGCGAAACCTCTTTTGGGTTTTGGAGATCCAGTGTTCCTTAGCTTCTTAGCATCATCTGAGACTAGAATACATGTCCGATGCTACCATAAACTAGCACACTTGACTTTGCTCATGTCCTTCTCCTTTTTATTTTGTGAAGGTCTACCTCCACTCTGGTTTTGGTTGGCCTTCCCTTTGCCCTTTTTCGCTTGTGCAACAAAAGCAACTTCCTCTTTCTTCTCACTACTCCTTTGCTGTCCTCCAGTGAATGAATTTTCCCAGATCTCCTTCTGGATAAATTCATCCCACAACTGGCTCCAATCCAAAAGTTGTTGCCAAGCCAGGATCCCCTCCACAAAGGTGGTCCAATGCTTGGCACATCCTTTCAGTGCTGCTTTCACAATCTTTGAATCATTCATAGTCTCTCCAACACCTGAAATCTCGTCACGAGCTTGCTTGATCCTTGTTAGGTAAGATGTTACGGTCTCCGATTTGTTCATCTTGATGTTGTTTAAATTTTCCCATAACACCATCTTCATGTTTTCGTTTGTGCTTTGATAAAGACTAGTTAGGGCTACCCACATTTGGCGTGTTGTGTCCTTCCTTGATATGCGAGGAATTATGTGATCCCTTACAACATTTAAAATTATACCCATTACTTCCACATCCTTTTGATTGTGCTCGACTGATTGGTTTCGATCTGAACAACATGCATATCTGTTTTCACAAAATTCCAAAAACCATTCATTTTTATAACTATGGTTATCTGATCATGATGCTTCCATGGATTGAAGTTAACGGCCCCATCCACCCTGTCTTCATATCGCAAACTACTCAATGATGCCATCTCACAAATTGACCTTGGCCACAAGACCCCAACTGCAAAATTTAAAATAATTTTTCTATTGTAAAAAAGAAGAAATTCACTGCTGCAAACCCTAGTGATCCTAGATCTCTCCTTCATAATTTTCTAGAACTCTGATACCATGTTAAATCTCCTAATACTAGCCCAAATTTATTTTCTCGCAACAATTATTTATTTTGAGCTATTTATTTTATTAACCAAATATATTTTGAAATGTTGAAATTAAAATCAATGGTATTTAACTTCTAGAAATTTATATGCAATGAAAATAAAATCATAGAGATATTAATCACACATTACAACAAATAAATGCCTACAACAATTCTCATTCATTAATTAATCTTAGGAAAGTCGAGGTTTCGACCAACAAAAATTACAAGGAAATATGCATTGACTAGAAGTTGCAACTTGACCCTACTGAATGAATTTGGCCCCAGGAACTTCGACCCATCGGAAATTAGCCTTTAAATTTGGCCTGGAGAATTCAACCCACCTCTTCACCAGCAATTCAACCCTGCACTTTAGAAAATTCGGCCCTGGAAAATCGGTCTCTCCAATAATTCGACCTCCTTCTCGCTTCATCAATTCGATTGTACAATCTCCAACAATTCAACCTCTTAGAAATCTCTCGAATCAACCTACACTCTTCCTCCTTTGTTGTTACAGTCTTGTAGAGCCTCTCGCTCTAAGCGAATCGCTTTCTCCACTTCTTGTTGTGTCTTCACCTCTCAGATTATTTATAGTTTTCATCAAGCCCAAATCCCTAACCCTAATCTCCCTTCTAGAAGATCTAGGAAATTAATGGTTGAGATAATTTCTAAGTCACTTGAATAATTATATTATTTATCCTTAGAAATCGACCTAATAGTCCATAATAATTAATATTAATTGGCTATAATTATTGTACTTTTCTTAAGTTAGACTTAGGAAAGAATACATAAATCACTTACTCCATCAAGAAAGCACCTAAAGAGGTAATAAATCATCTTCTACATGCTAAGACACCAAGCCCATGTAGAAGACCATCCAAAGCTACCATAGGCTTCAACATAAGATGACCAGATTAGATACCATGACCAGTTATCTCACTAAGATCACTCAAGCATGTTATGGGTTGGCAACTGTTGGGGTGGTCGTGATAGATGAAGAGAAGGTCAAGATGGCCCTAAATGGTTTCACCAAGCCCCATTCATTGAGTGCATCATTGCATGGGAGACACTTTCGAAGTTTGATATACTATGGGATGTTTTCATTTAGGAGGATATTTAGGAGGAATCTCTACATGCCAACAAAAGGGTGATGATGAGATCCTTGCCTTTGCCAACCAAGCAAGAAAGGGCAAAGGGAAGGTCAACAAGAATATAGGTGGAGAGATGACTTCACAGTTTGGGAAGAAGAAGGATTTGCGCAAAATAAAGCGTTTTTTTGTATCGCAAGGGTGGACACTATGCCTCACAGTATCTTGAATGGAAGAAGGGTAAGGGAAAGTTGCAACAATTAGCAGCATTTGTAGAAACTCAACTCAGTGATTTGTTACGAAGTTCGAGAAGGAGTTCTCACCGGTATCTTGTGTTTCTGGTAGAGTTTCCAAAGGTGCTTGGTTAGTGGACAATGGTGCTTCTCATCACATGACATGATCATAGGAGGTATTCACCAGTTTTTTGAGGAAGGACTTAGATTTGCAATTGGATCTTGGCGACAATGTCGAGTATGATGTAGAGGGAGTTGGAACTATTTTGTTTTAGCTGGAGTTATGTGGTTCTCTAGAGGTGAAGGTTGTTTTGTCTATTTCGGGGCTAGTGAAGAATTTACTCTCAGTCTTAGCCATGGCGGATAGGGGTTATGTTGTCTATTTTTAGGATGGACAAGTTCTTATTCGATTGAGAGATTCTAGCCTTGACTCAATACAAGTGATTAGAGGCAGAAAGGTTAATTTGTATATGTTGAAAGCTCAACCTATAATTTGTTCATGACATTGTCAATTTGTGTGAGCTTTGGCATAGGAGGATGGGTCACTTGCATCACAAAGCATTGCCATACTGAGGGAGATTGTCGCTGGTCTTTGGAGTTCACTGTCGAGCAATAAACTATGTGCAAGCAATGTGCACTTGGCAAATATGCCAAGGCTGCTTCTCCAAGCAGCAAGAGGAGGTTCAAGGGGATCTTGGATCTGGTACATACATATGTTTGTGGTACAATGTCAATAGCATCGATGGAGGGTTCTAGTTACTATGTGACTTTCTTTGATGATTTCTATAGGAGGCCATGGATCTACTTAATGTGGATCAAGGATGAGGTCTTTAGTTGATAATGGGAGTTTAAGGTTCTCGTGGAAAATGAGATACGAAGGAAGATTAGAGTCTTGAGTGTTGAAAATGTAATTAGTATCGCTCTTCACAATTATTGTCTAGCTCATGACATGATGCAATTTATATGTATTTGTAAAAAGGAGAAAAAGAAAATTAGTGTAAAGGTCAAAAGAAAATTATTTATAAACATGGGTTTCATTCTTTATGTATTTTGTTTCTAGGTCAAGACTCAAGTCTCCATTGAAGGCTTCTAGGGTTGAGTCCCGAGTCATTATACTTGTCATTATGTTCTAGACCTATATTGGGCTTCTTGTATTAAAGAAATAAAATTATTATGATGTAATTTGGTCATCTACACCTCCACCATCAAGTCGGTCTGGATGGTGGAGACTATATATAGACAATTCATTCAACCTAATGTGGCATATTCTCAAGCATTCGATTCTGCAATAAATAAAAAGATGTGAAGGTGAAGGAAGAGGTGTGGAAGGGTTTGAACAAGCAAGGAAATCCTAGCGAATATGAAGTTGAAGAAGCTCCTTTTCTTGTGTTTTTGGCTCACACACGTGAATTACAAAAGTAATTAGGTTTACTACAGGACTGAAGTACTGCAGGTCGAAATTTCAGAAGTGCAGAGAGGCCCGAGACCCTGGTTGACAAGTATTTTGGAGAAGTGATTTGTGTTGACTTTTGAGGAGTTGACTAGAGTTTGACTAGTTTTCTTAGGAGGCTGACTTTATGGATTGGAGGAGGTCTTTATCTTGGTCAAAGGGTCTTGGTTCTATCATTTGATTTGGTTCATGAAGAAGAGAAGAAATTTTGTATGGGTTTTCCCCTAAGAGGGGTTTTGGCCTGACTGAGTGCTTGCATCTTGTGCATAGTTTTCAAAACGGGCCGATCTAAACTGGAAACTGGTCAAACCGATCGGTTCATTAGCCCTAGCCATTAAACCAGTTGAAAAACCCAGTTTTCTAAGTGACCCACTGGTTTTTTGGTCTGACCAGCCATAAACTGACTGCTTTATGAAGAATCCGTCTGGTTTTCCCATAAACTAGTCGGTTCCTTCATAAACTGGCCGATTTATTGCCAGGCCAACTACAGACTCCACAGAATGCAGTTTTGTGAGTTTTGATGCCGTTTTGAGGGAAATTTGGGGTTGTTTCCCTCCAAAAACAACCCCTCTAAGAAAAGCGTGCCTCCCCTCTCATTTGCCTCACACATCAACCCTAGCAACACTAGCAATCAATGGTAATGTTAAATTCTTAAAGTAAAATTTACTTGACTTTTTAACATTACCATGAAATGACTCAGGATGTTTGAGAGTAGTTTCAACCTCATTGGATTTCATATGGAGAAACTAGAATTTTAGAGTTCACTCAAAATTCAATAGACTTAATGGTTTTCAGGATTTCATGGTTTGGGGATTTGCAATGTTTCCATTTGATTCTATCATGCTTGAGCGTATAAGATTGGCGTTTGATCAAGAGCAAGAAGCCCTTTAAGAACCTTGATGTTGGTGGCATCGATTTTTGAACTTTGTTGATGTTGGTGGTATTGATTGTTGAGCTCCTCTACCATGGCCTTAAGAAGAATGTACCCTTCACTCAAAGGAAAATAATTGGTTAGGCATGCTAATCTTTTTCTACCACATTATAAGGTTGAGGAGATGAACCCTTCACTCAAACCAAAATCACTGGTTAGGTACGTTAAACTTTTTCAATTTTGATCATATTATAAGGTTGAGCAATCCAAGTCTGAAGACTTTGAGAGAGATGATGTTTATGTATCTCTTGCTGATGATCCCATATTTAGTAGCGCTGAATCAATGATGAGTTTCATGAGTGATCACGTTGATCAGTGATTTGTAGTTTTGATGTCTATTTCTGTTGCCACTACTACCACTACTGCTAAGGTTGCAGAGGAGTTTTAGGAGTCCTCAAACACTCAGCCAGATTATTTATGTAGCTCATGTTGATGATCCCTTGTCTAGTAGTGGTATGAGTTTGATCATGATGAGAAGTGATCATGCTGATCACTGATATGTAGACTTGTAGTAGGCCAATGACCCTGTAGCTTATAACATTGTTTTTGGACTCTAGAGGCCATTTAGAGCCTCATTGATTATGTATTTTGTTGTTGATATGTATTGCACTCGGTGCCAATTTGATACATTCACCTTTACCTGGTATATAGATGAGCAAACTTTGCATATTTTATCTCTATTGGTTTGGAATCATGGTTTTAAATCTTAGAAATAGATTTTTATTTATTTATTTTTTTGTTCATTAAAAAGTTAAACTAATTGTTTCATGTATTTTTTAAATATCTGTTCATTGAGATCTGACCAGTCCTGGGTTGAAACCCGGTTTGATAGGTGGACCGGTCCGGTCACCAGTTTGGTTTTTAAAACTATGATCTTGTGTTCTTGTCTTTGTGATCTTCATAGTTTTGGCAATTGTCTCGATGATAAGAACTTAATAATAAAACAGAAATAAGAAATTACAAGTAATTGTCATGTTAAAGAGAGATCATATTAAAGAAACCCTAATAAGCTTCCCTAAAGGATTTCTCAACATGGTATCAGAGCTATGGTTAGTGATATGGGAAGCTGGAAGGTCACATCTGATATGAAGAACTACAAGTCTACCAAGAGGATTGAATTCAGATCTCTGTGCATAGGACCAAGCTCTATGAAAAAGTCGCAGTCTCTTTCTTGGTGGCCAAAATTTCCGTGGTAGGATGGCTGAAATTTTCCAAGATATTCCCAGATCCGATAACTTGTGTCAAGGCTACAAAAGGGTCACCTTAAATACAGACTGAAGGGAAGAATATCTCTGTGGTAGAGCGAAGAAGGAGGCATTACAAAAGGCCAAGATCTATGTAGAAAAGAATTAGGCCGAATTCCTTGAATACTGAACCTCAGGAGCATTGAAAAACGACCTTATAAGTTTGTATAAAAGGACCGAAACCTACAGGAAGAAAAGACCGAGACTTCTATAATAATAAATAGAACTATAACTATAGATCCGGTGAAGTAAGCATCTTCAGAAGGTATGTTAAAAAGTCTGATTTGGAAGACGTCTTATGGTAACATTGTGAATGAACAGAAGCATTGATATAGCTCTACAGGAATGCCTAGTAAAGTCTTACATAAAAGACATATACGGTGAATAGCGTAATGCCCTAGTTTGAGGGCTAAAGTCACAAAAATACCTACTTCAAATGGGTCTTATAGAAAGCAGTCTATACAAAGAAAATATGAGTCCACTGAATGTAAAGGCTTTGGAATATCAGTGACTGTGCTAAGAGGATCAAAGGCTGGAGAAGGTCATTTGATGCCAGATCTATTCAAATTTGAAAGAACCAAAAGTCACCTTCAAATTCTGAGAATTACGTCTTTGAAAGGATCCGTAAGGAAGAAAAAAGATCTAATCTAGATCACAAGCTCTATGTCCTTTGAAAAGCAAGCACTGTAATCTTATTATCAGATCCGAAAAGCAGAATAAGAAGCCTTGTCTATCAAAAGATCAAGATCCTGGAAAGAAATAGTCATTCTGTTTAGAAAGAAGAAGATGACTAGAGTAAAAGGCTTTTTGGGCCTATTCTATAAACATAAACAGTAAAAATGGGAAGTCCTAATCAAAGTATTGGATACCTATATTATCACTTGGATTCAAGAATACAAAATTGGTAAGAGTAATATACTTGGTTGAAAGGTTGCTCCAGAAAAAGACAACGATGATCTGTGGTATAACCTTCAGAAGATTGAGACCGTCAAGAGAAAATTCCAAGGATAGTGACAAAAAGTAAAAGTAAAAATACCTAGAAGTCAAATAGAAGGCTTTGTTGCAGACTAATATGCAGAATGAGAAGTTAAGCAGTCCTCATGCCTTGAAAAACATGATCAATACAAGATCAAGAGGGAGCCTCCACCCTTCCACAAAAAGATAAGTATTCTGTTCCTTATTCCTTTCATTACATTGCTGATGATTTCCTCTTTATATCTAGCATTATTTTTGTTACTTGTTTATAATCCTTTCCTTTGTAAGAAGATTTGCAGACGGTTTCCTCTTTATATCTAGCATTATTTTTGTTACTTGTTTATAATCCTTTCCCTTGTAAGAAGATTTGCAGGTGTATTCTAAAGAAAAAGGTTATGACTAGATTCAGAAAGAGACTTCAAAGAAAGATTCAAATCTTAAAAGAAGCTTTGCTAAGAGAGCTCTTCAAGGAGCCATTCAATGTATGTCCTTCATACTGAAATTTGAAGCAACCCTACTCCATTATGCATATAAATCAAGGAAGGTGTTATCACTCAAAACTTCCTCTTGGTTGTGGGAGCGAAATTCCTAAGGTAACCTTTTCAAACCAAGCTTGTAGATTGAAGGCTAGCCCATTCAATCTAGAGAGGGCTCTCTCTGACAGTTTAATCACTAAATATTTAGCAACTAACTGTATTCCCAAACAGTGGCTAGATCTTCAGTAAGGTGGTATCAAAATAGGCTTTGGTTGGGTAGGGTTGCAGAAATCTCAACTATTTGGAAATGGAGTCAAATCTAAGTGTTCATAAATAGCTTGCATGGTTAATGTTGGGCCCTTGGATTCCCGATGTGGCTCGCTTTTAGCTTGATCGAGTTAAATGAGAGGAATAATAGCCCAACAACTAGCTTAGGTGGCTCCAACAACTAGTTTGACCTTTCTTTGAATCCCATGTGTGAGCTTGCATGCCTTTAACTAATTCTGAAGACTGACTGACGGAGAAAACACCCTGCAAGATTAGTCCAACATTTTGCTGGAGGAAGGTGGGCCACGTCATGAGGATTCCAACAGGCTATCAGTTTGCCGAATTTGGACCTAGGATGTTTCCCACTTGAATTGTGGCATGTGTGAGGTCGATTATGGCTTGCATGGTTAATGTTGGGCCCTTGGAATCCCACGTGTGGCTTGCTTTTAGCTTTATTGCGTTAAATGAGAGGAATAATAGTCTAACAACTAGCTTAGGTGACTCCAACAACTAGTTTGACCTTTCTTTGACTCCCATGTGTGAGCTTGCATGCCTTTAACTAATTTCGAAGACCGCCTCATGCAGAAAACGCCCTGCAAGATTAGTCCAACGTTTCGCTGGAGGAAGGTGGGCCATGTCATGAGGATTCCAACAGGCTATCACTTTCCCAATTTGGACCCTAGGATGTTGCGCACTTGAATCTTGCCACGTGTGAGTTGGAAATGAGGTCAATTTTGGTTTGCATGGGAAATGCCTTACTTGACTGATGGATTTTGGCATTTGGGTTTTGTTTGAAGCACGATTCCCTTCAACTTTGATGTAAAATTTGTTGATTCATGTCAAGGAATGACCTTCTTTAGCCATTTTTACCCCCCACGTGGCTAGGAGAGAGTACGACCACCTTGGAGGGGTGATTTTGCTTAATGCCCTTTTCATTTGCCAAAATTTTAACGTGGCATGTCAATTATGAATCATGTTGATCACTTTGAGCTCTTGTTAAATTTTCGCAGCTGAGACCTTTGTGCATTTGGATCCCTTGTAGTGCCCCATAAAATGGTGAATGTTGTGAACTGTGAGAATGCCATGTGGAGAAATTGAATTATATTGTACCATGGCCAATGAGATGCATACAAACTCTGATAAATGACCATGTGGAAAAGACAATTGCACTCAAGACATGGGCCAAACAAGCCCTACATAGTGTGATCACCCCTACAAAACAATGGCTCTAGAGCAGGGTGCCCTCGACCCATTTGATTACCTCCTAGTCCCATAGGAGCAGTGAAAGATCTATTTAGAGTTTCTTTCCTTCAACCTTGAATGCTAGGAGTATCCTTCACTCCTACAACTCTCCCAGGGACATATGGCCGAACCTATCGCTAGTTCCAGAGGACTTCGAAAGTGAGCCAATGCCTAGTTCACTTCCCTTGCCATCGATCATTCGACTTAGGAGCCCTCGACATCTTTAGCTCCATCGCCATGTCTTCCTATCCTTATCTCACTCTTTTGTTTTCAGCAGACTATTGATTATTTTGTATCGTGCCACTTTTTTTTTTTTAATATATACATGTTGTGACAACACTATCACTTGTTTCTTTCTTTCTTCATGTTATTTTCAACATTTCCTAGGAGCTACTCTTGCACTCCCACATTGTATTTATACTAACTATACTATTCTTCAGTCCCATTGGCCTACTTTTGCGGTCATTTGTTGGATTTATCTTATCTTATTCAAACCACGTGTCTCAGTAGATCCATCTCAAAACCTCCAATCCTATCCAGGATGAAAGGAATTGCGAGTGGGAACTTAAGGGATCATGCATGGCAGACCATAATGGGCCTAGGACACCATATATATAATCATCACATGGCCTATAGGGCTTTGGGACTAGCATCTCATTGAACTTATAATGTTGTTTCCATGAAAATATATAGGGTACCTCCGAAGAGGTAACATGTCATATAGTCATATGGCTCCTCAAAGCTCTTTTCTTTTTGGAACTTTGACATGTAAGGTTCTCTAGACAATTGACTTTGCTATAGTTAAAAAATTAAAATGTATCAAAACTTGGTATTGACAAAACCCTTTTGAATTTTTGATGTGCTACACTAGTGATCCCTCAATCTGTTTTTGTTGACATGGTCCTTAGGTCTTCACACTCTCACAAACTTTGTGGCTCTAACTACGCTACAATATATAGGGTACCTCCGAAGAGGTAACATGTCATATAGTCATATGGCTCCTCAAAGCTCTTTTCTTTTTGGAACTTTGACGTGTAAGGTTCTCTAGACAATTGACTTTGCTTTAGTAAAAAAATTAAAATGAATCAAAACTTGGTATTGACAAAACCCTTTTGAATTTTTCATGTGCTACACTAGTGATCCCTGAATCTGTTTTTTGTTGACAGTGGTACCATATGATATCATGGAAATCAAGGACATAAAGGAACCAAGATGACTCAATAGTGCATTGCATAAATGAGAAAGCAAAAGCTTTCTTATAAAGGTTTACAAGATAGTTGAATCAATCCACTTTAAGAATGTGGGATTGATTGAGAAACACACTAAAGGCCAATAAAGCATAAAAAAATGACTCTCTTAATTCCTACGTCTAATATCTAATGGATCTTTATAATCTTTCGTTTACTTTAACATTTTCATCCTCATTGGATTCCAACATGTTTCCTTAATCGAAAACCTCTACTTATTTCCCATGTACAATTTTGCAACCCATGTACAATTTTTCAATGGTATAAATGTTTTGATGCACATTGACTTGGTGACCATGTCTTGCTGAAATTATGACAATTAATATCCTTCTTATTTTCAAATGTTGAGCTTTGTTGATTATATTTCTCATTTTGATGTGATTGAACATATCTCAATTTTTCTTCATTTGAATTTTGTAGTGTTTTCTTTTGAATAGGATATTTTTGGTCATACATTTGACATGAATTGCATAACTTCATTTCTACTATTTTTGCCTTGCTTTGGCTTTCTCCATGGTTTTAATACTGGACATCTCCATTCTGTTCCTTGTGTGAGGCTCTAATCTAGTCACATAAGATTGGAGTAACTGATCTTGCAATAACCCTAGCACTCATTTTGCAAATGTTCCCATTCACTTGTGTACTTGTGAGCATCTTGTTTTACCTTCATAAGTTTTACTAAAAAAATAATTTTCTTGTATATGTTGGAATCTTTCAAAGAATGCATCTTTAAATGTACACTAGTTGAATGAGATGTATGGCAATGAAGACTTCTACCACATGTATTAGTGGTCTGTTGGGCCATCAAAGTGCATGGATGATATTTTGATTCTCTCTCTTTTGTTTTGAAGACTTTGTATATCGAAAGATTTTTCTGCCTTGTTTATATATTCCATGCTTTGTTTTTCATTCCAACAATTTGACCTTCATCATTTATGCTCACATTTATCTTGGTCAGTTAGTGTTCCCCTATGGTAGCAATTGGACTATTGAGATGGCAGTTGTGGGTAAATCAAGTGGAGTAACATTTTGGTTGGGTCCAATGCTTGCACGAACAAGCAATAAATGTTTTTGGAGTATGAGCGATTTTAATTCATCCTATATTGGCACATAGATGTCCTATTCAAGATTTTTCTTTAACTCATCTTGGCTTTGTATGATTTCAACTTTGAATTATTTCTTGCCTACTTTGCTTCCAACCCATTTTGCTTAAATTGCCCACCTATCTTTTTAATTTTCATTAGTGGAATTTTGAGGTATAAGATGGCCCTCTTAACGAAAAAAATGAAATAATAGTTAATATAATAAAATAAGGGTTATGAATTTTTAAAAGAAAAGAAAGAAAACAATTGTTTTTAATTGTGTTTTTAGCTTATCGCCTCAGGGGTTTACTTAAATGTCAAGTGTGGGCACCTATAGGATCCGAAATTGAATGTTGCATCCAACAAGTGCTCACTCTGCAAAATTTTGAGTGAACCCACACCAAAAAATAATTATAAATACATAAAAATTTAAAAAAACTGCATCTAGTGAGTACCCACTCTAAATAATTTTGAGTAGACACTGCTGAGAAATCAAGTGTAATGAAGTCTAGCACCTAATTTCTCTTCTTAATAATTACTTGTGAATATTAGATGTCTTTTTATTACTTCTTATGTCTTCTTCATTAAGCAATTATACAAATGTTCAATCTTTCAGGAAAATATAGAGATCACAAAGAGACAAGAGACACCAAAATTAGGCTGCTAGCCAAGGAAAAACCCACAAGGGGAAAACCCAACGTTCCTTCTCTTATAGAATCAGATCAAAATGAGAGATTTCCAAGACCAAGATCAAAACCAAACTGCCACCAAGATACCAAGTCACCTCCAAAGTAAAATTCAACGCTTGGTCAAACTGCTCCAAAGTTGGTCAAACTTTAGAATTTCAGACATGCAACTAGGGCTGAATTTTGGCCTCTTTCCACATAAATTTGCTCTGCACATGTGTGAGCTGATAAAAGTCAAAGATTCGGTCAAAGATGCTAGATTCTCTTTGTTTTTACTTGTCTTTCTCTCTCCTTTGACTCGACTTCTTCTCTTCTTTGCTTGGTTCAAAAATGCTTCTTGTGATTATGAGTGAATATGCTCCAAAGGGGTCGAACTTCTCTCTTATATATAGTTGTCCAGGAGGGTCGAATAGGTGACACTTGGAGGGCTAGGCCAACTTGTCCAAGGAAGGGTCGACTTGGTCATCTTGTGATCTTATGACTCAAAAATAATATTTAAATTTTCTTTCTTTTAAATGTCCAATTGGGACATGACTCAAATACATTTTCTTTTGACTTATAATAATTTTTTTTTGACTCTTATTGATTGTCAGCATGAAGAACATGCTTTGTCAAAATAAATATAATAAATACATCAATGATAAATTTACATTATAAAGACCAAACCTAGTTACAACTTCAATAGACCCACACTGGGAAATATTGAAAATACATGAAAAATGTTAATATAAAAAGGAAACACGTTTTTTCATGTATTTGCAATTTTTTCCGATTTGGGTCTACACAAAATTATGTAGAGTTGGTACTTGTTGGATGCAGGATTCATTTCCGTATCCCACAAGTGCTCACGCTTGACATTTGAGTAAACTTATGAGGGGATAAGCCAATAATGCAATTAAGAAAAATATTCTTCTTCTTTTCCTTCCAAAATACCTACCCCTGGGGATGACATCATCATTTTGAGTCTTATTGGTTCTTTTAAAGTTGATTTTGTTAGTACATTTTTGTTATGAGGCCCATTTTTTACTTCAAAATTCCCCTAATGGATGTTTAGTCATATTTCGGTCACTATTTTCTTCTTTGTAGAGTTTAACATCTCTTGACATGATTGTTATAAGGTAGTGTTATGGTATGACAATATCCACAAGTTCTGACTTATGCATATTTCAACCTCCACAAATTCTAAACTCCACAAATTTAGGGTTTTGCAATTTTGGGCATCCACAAACACTGATGGTGATTTGCAATGGGTTGTCATAATGGAAGAAGGCTAGGATTGGCTTTGATACCAATGTTATAAATGATAAGTATATACTTCCAGTTAGAAAAATAATGTGTATGTGTGTGAAAGATTACAGTGAGCCTTGTGACTGTATAATTATAACTATAAGCATTGCCTAGTCATGAAGGTGAAGAAGGGCGTGTTTTTGACGTGACCTGTCACATATTAACTAATGTGAATTATTATTTTTATTATTTATATATTTTTGTAATGTTCCTTTTCGAGTGATCACTTCTAGAGAATGACTAAATAGCCTATTGATTCTTGCAGGCTATATTCAGTAAAAAGGAGTTCAATAAATTTAATTGTTTAAATGTCATTTGGGTGAAAAAACATGTAAAAGTGACATTGAATAATTAAATTAAAAAGGTGTTATTAAGTGACTATTGGTAACCCCGATCAAGGTGTGATCCAGTTGAGGATGCCAATTGTTGAAAAGTGTAACTAGGATCGGTCTTCATATTGACTATGTAATTATGAAAAGAAGAAGACAAAGATAATAAAATGTATTTGTTGTACTTGCTTCATGGGTTTCATGAGCAAGAATTTTATTATAGGTTAATAGACTTCTTCTTGATGTCTATTTAGGGTTTGTCTTCTGTTTACAAGTGTAATTAGAGTCATGTATATGAAGAGCGTTGTCATCATTAAAAGCCCCAAGATCTTGTCATGAACCTTGTAGAAGAAAGGCTCTAACAACCCTCAAGGCAACTCTCTTTCAAACACTGGAAAAGATGTAATAAAGATGGCTGATAAACAATGATGAAGTTGGTCTTCATGTCGGCTAGAAATTTATTGTGTGGTCGTCCTAAAAGGAGGAATAGATGCTCTATAAATACCTCGACCTACGACTCAGTTGACACAGGCAATTGCGGATCTTTCTGTGATTCTTATAGTGAAAATTGCGAACCATTCTGTGGATGAAGTGTGGATTTCAGATGATAACAAAAGCAGATTTCAGGAGGAAAAAGAGTGCAGATATAAGTGCGGATTGATGGGATTAAGTACAGGGTTTTACTGCGGATTGCGGACTCATCTGAGGTAGCTCAACCTCCATTTTCGGATCGTAACTCAGGAATAATTTGCGGACATTACACTGAAGTTTTTGCATACCGAGTTATGTGAAGAACCCACATCACGAGCAATGTTAAGCGCTGTTGACAAAGACTATAAGTGCGGATCTGTTTAAAGAAGGACTTGTTAATTGTGCCAAGGTTAGTTTGCAGATTAGATTACATCTACCATACGTGAAGTTAAGACAATAACATAAAAGGAGAAAGAAGTCTTAAAGGTTGGAGCAGAAGAGAAGGATCAGTGTTGAAGGAAGTCAAAGAGGTAATGACAAGGTCTTGGAGGCTCTCATAGGTCAAGGGTCTAAGTCTTGGTCACGGTACTTGTCATTTGAAGATCTATAAGAAGAATTTCTTGTGGGTTTTCCTCTCCAAGAGGGAGAGGTTTCACCCTGGATCTAGGAGCCTAATTCTTGTGTCTTGTGTATTTTGGTAATTGACTTGATGAAAGCCTAAATAAGATAAGGAAGAAAAGACATAAGTAACTCAAGTAAACTCACAAGTAATTATCAAGAAGAGAATTTGTATTAATCACTAGCCCTCCAACTTCTCAACATGGAATCAAAGGTAAGGTGCTGAACTCAAGGGCTGCTTGACGAGAAGACACTCCAGGAAGCAAAGATCAAAGATTGGGGAAGTCAAATTAGTTTGCAAGGAAGACTCTCAAGCTATATTAAGAAAGATCTTCTATCTCATTCAAAGGATCAACTCATTCAAGAAAATAATCTTTGCCATCAAAGATTGACATTCAAGACATTGTTAGAAGAGGACATCATCTTTTGAAGACATCCTTTATCATCAAGGATCCAAGATCACTTACATTGAAGATTTCTATCTTAGAAGAAGCTCCTAACATCATCAAGATAGCTGCAAGCTACTCTACTCAAGTAAGTATCTATGAGCTTACTTAAATATGTCAAGATGATTTATTTTAAAGAGAGCAACAAGCTAGTTGGGTCATCAAACTTTAGTGCATGGAAGAAGAGGACAAATTTGAATTTAATTGAAGGCGAAGTTATGGACTACATCGAAGGATCGACAATTCAACCACCAAAAGAAGATGCTCTAGCTCATGCCAAGTACATGAAGGGAGAAATCAGAGCCCAGAAGATTCTCATAGAATCCATTAAGGACTCACCGATTCCCTATGTATCAAAACTAAAGTCTGCTAAAGAAATATATGAGAAACTGGTGGAGCTATTCTATGTGAGTACTGCAGGAGAATCAATCTCTTTGAGACAAGAACTATATAAAATGAAATTGTCAAGGGAAGAAGGAATCACTCCATACTTTATGAGGATTTCTGAAATAAGAGATCAACTGCAGGAACTGGAAGAAGTAATGTCTGACACTGAGATGACTACAGTGGTGTTGAATGCTCTACCTACCAGAAGAATGGGGAAACTTCACTTCAAGTTTATACAGGAAGAAATAAGCCACACCATTCCATGATTTATGGTCTCTATGTAAAATAGAGGAAACAAGACTGGAAGCCAAAGCTGATACAAGACCAAGTGAAGGGAATCAAGCCTTTGCAGCGATTTCCATGAAGAAAGGAAGATTCGGTAAATTTGGTCCTCAGAATAAAAGAAGAAATATGGACAAAGTACGATGCTTTGGATGTAATGAACTTGGGCATTATAAAAGTGATTGTCCTAAATCTGAAAAGGACAAGAGAAAAAGGGAAGAAGCTCATATCTTAGATATGAGGGAAGAACCTGATGCAAAGAAATCTAAGAAAGAAGAAGCGAAGGATCTCTACTGTGATTGAGATCATCTTTTCCTTCAAGTGATTTCTGTTGGTTGTAAAATAGAATGTTAGGAAGCAATGTATATTGATGGCGTCATGATAAAAGCATGGTAGGAGCTCTTGGTGAAATAGCTCCGGAAAAACCTCTCTGATAACATTACTGATGGAAGGCAGTGATCAAAGTTCAAGGGTCATCATAGAAACAGGTGCTAACTTTTCTAATGGAGTTCTCTGTGAATTCACTGATTAGAAAGAAAGCATAATGGTTTCATCAAGAATTTAATGCTACAGAATTTTGGGATGTGATGACATATTGATAGAGCAGGTCAAGGGAATGAAGATCTTCATTCTAGAAAGACTGTTACAGGATGAATCAAATGAAAAAGGTATGAGGTGTGTATATTTTTATTTGCTGACACTGGATGCTGTGAAGTCATGTCATATGGTTGCAGTTAATAAACTTCAATATTTAGAAGTATGATCTATGAAGGAGGATCTCTCGGTGCACTGACAAATGACATCAACATAATATATATCCTCATATGGAATATGAGGTGGTTGTATATGAACGAGGAACTGGAAAATTTGTAAGTTCCTGGGAATGAAGAATGTGCAGAAAGGAAGTGATCATGAAATGCAAACATGTCAAGAGGTAGTTATCATCCGGAAGCCAAGACGATGTGACTAGGAGATCTCCTGGGAGGATATGTAGACTCTGACAGAAGTTTGGTAAAGAAGAAGGCTCTTGACAAGACATATCCTTAGGAGATGTGTCAATCTGAATAGAGGATGTCGATGCCTACAAAAAGATGTCATGGTGAAAGATCATCACTGAGGTAACTTTTGATTTATAAATTCATATGTATATGTTTATCTGGATAAGTTTATGCAGGGCTGGCAATCATGTGGAAGGATATAAGATCCTTGGAGATGATTTGAAGGAAAGCAACATGGCATAAAGGTGAATTGGATGAGAGAGACTGATGAATCACTTTTTGATGGTTGACATGACTCGTGATTGAAAGTGATGGATGATCTGCTATGAAGCCAAAGGTTGAAGATTCCTCAATATCGAAATCCATGACATCAAGGGGAGGAATTCTTCATGAGCAACTGGGTGTCTCACCATTGCTGCTGCAGGACCCTGGTTGAGAGGGAGCTTGGTGGTAAGTTTCTTACTTGGAAGAAATTTGAAGTATGTCCTTCCTGAGTTAAGAGGGAGTGACGTATGTGATTCTCTAATACATGTGTCATGCACTAGACCAGGACTAACAACCGTAAATCTTAGTGAAGGCCATGTGGAGAGAATGGATAGACACATCATTCTGGTCTTCACCTGGAAGACAGGATGGAGGATTGGCTAATCATCTGGCATTCGATACTCTTTGAGAATGAGATAGGGCATTCAAGATAAGAGTAGTCGAGGACCGATATTCTTTGAGGGCTGGCTACCCAAGAGAAGAATAGTCCAAGAAGGTCATACTTTGGGAACACCTGGGTGGAGTATGTACCTTGGAGAGACAATGACTATGGTGTCTATAAGTCATGTGTCTTGCCAGCATTGTAGCCCATTGTCTCGTTGAGAGATGGGGTTTTTAGTCAAGGCCTTGAACTAGGACAATGCTAGTTGATATGATGCTATACAGATGCGATTACCAATCTGATTCTTCTTATGAGATTCTTCAGTTTGAAAGTGACCATGTACCAATATGAATACCTCCCTAGTTAAGAGGGAGTGTTGAAAAGTGTAACTAGGATTGGTCTTCATATTGACTCTGTAATTATGAAAAGAAGAAGACAAAGATAATAAAATGTATTTGTTGTACTTGCTTCATGGGTTTCATGAGCAAGAATTCTATAATAGGTTAATAGACTTCTTCTTCATGTCTATTTAGGGTTTGTCTTCTGTTTATAAGTGTAATTAGAGTCATGTATATGAAGAGCATTGTCATCATTAAAAGCTCCAATACCTTGTCATGAACCTTGTAGAAGAAAGGCTCAAACAACCCTCAAGACAACTCTCTTTCAACAGTGATGAAGTCGGCCTTCATGTCGGCTCAGTTGACACAGGAAATTGCAGACCTTTCTGTGATTCTTACAGTGAAAATTGCGGACCATTTTGTGGATAAAGTGCAAATTTCAGATGATAACAAACACAGATTTCAGGAGGAAAAAAAGTGCAGATTGATGGGATTAAGTACAGGGTTTTACTGCGGACTCATCTGAGGTATCTCAGCCTCCATTTTTGGATTCTAACTCAGGAATAATTTGCGGACATTACACTGAAATTTTTGCATACCGAGTTACGTAAAGAACTTGAATCGCAAGCAATGTTAAGGGCCGTTGACAAAGACTATAAATGCGGATCTGTGTAAAGAAGGACTTGTTAATTGTGCCAAGGTTAGTTTGCAGATCATATTACATCTACCATACGTGAAGTTAAGACAGTGACATAAAAGGAGAAAGAAGTCTTAAAGGTTGGAGCAGAAGAGAAGGATCAGTGTTGAAGGCAATCAAAGAGGTAATGACAAGGTCTTGGAGGCTCTCATAGGTCAAGGGTCTAAGTCTTGGTCATGGTACTTGTCATTTGAAGATCTTCAAGAAGAATTTCTCGTGGTTTTCCTCTCCAAGAGGGAGAGGTTTTGCCCTAGCTCTAAGAGCCTCTAATTCTTGTGTCTCGTTTCTTTTGATAATTGACTTGGTGAAAGACTAAATAAGCTAAGGAAGAAAAGACATAAGTAACTCAAGTAAACTCACAAGTAATTATCAAGAAGAGAATTTGTATTAATCACTAGCCCTCCAAATTCTCAACACCAATGGGGATCATGATTATGGTAATTAAGACGATGTCTACAAGACAAGAGGTTGGTCAAACCGATGACAGATGGAGTGGGAAGAGATACGGAGATGGCTGCGTAGGAGAAGGTGAAAAGTAGGTGAAGCGTGCCATCATCAAGGCAATTGGGAATTTGGGTTGCAAAAGTGGTTGTTTGGTGAAGTAAATAGGGTCTGGCTCCTTTAGTGCTGCATTCAGTTTGTGGCTCCTCGTTGGAAGCTAGCAAGCGGGAGCGCTCGGCAAATGGACTTCGTCGACATTTGCAACACCACAATTACAGGGTATGTGACGTTTTCCTTCTCCTACAGTCAAGTGAATATGGAGATAGTTTGTAGGATTCTAGTTTATATAATTCAATGGAACTATCAGTATGGGAAGACAAATGTCTTGCTTTTCCGTAATTTTGAGGGGCATTCTTTCTTTCATGCATTTGGGATGTCGGTGTCAGTCTCAATTTTGTATGGAATTATGCTTCAGAGAATGGGAAATATATCTCTGGGTTTGGGGGGCTATGCATGTCGTTGTCCTAGCACTGCATGGGATGCAACAAAATCCATGAGGATGAAGAATGGCTTTAGTCTGAATGATATTGCTGTGTTTTGCTTTGTGGTATTGACCAAATTTCGAAGGCTCTTTTCTGCGAGATGCGGGGTTATGTCAAATGTCTTTGTTAGAGCCGTGCCTCAAACCGCACCTTTTTCTGCAATGCTTCAGGGTGTTGGAAAGTGTAACTAGGATTGGTCTTCATAATGATTTATGTAGACTTCTTCTTGATGCCTTTAGGGGTTTGTCATCTTGTCATATAGAGTCGTGTATATGAAGAAGTGTTACACTTGTGAAGAACTATCATTGATGTAAATAATATGCACCAAGGCCTTGTCTAAATTCTCCTTGCAAGTCGGCTCAAATATGGAAGATACACCTCGTTGTCAAGTCGACCTTCCAATGGAGATCAAGTCGGCCTAGGATAGGACAGAAAGTCTATATATAAGAGTGCACTGTGGCCTCATTACACCATCAAGTTTTCGGATCAAGTTTGAAGTTGAAGTGTGAAGGAAGGATTGAAGTTGGTGCGAAAATAGAAGGAAAAATAGCGAAGGAAAGAAGGAACAATATACCTTTGTCTTGGGTCTAAACTATCTCGGTCTAATTCTGTGATAAGAGCACGAAGTTCAGGATCATAGTGTGAAGGGACAAGACATATAGTTAAGCATAGCATCGTGGTAGGGTTAAAAAGGATCTACTATACAGTGCAAAAGAACGCTGTCTAGGCAATGTATAAAAGGACTTTGCAAGAAGTGCAAAGTGAAGATAATTCAGGTCTCCATCTTGATCACTATATCTTGGATAAACTTAGAAGATAAGACCGAAGGCATAAAGGAAGTATATTACAACTAGTAAAAGATATTAGTCTTGGGTGCAGTAAGGAGGTCAAAGAAGAGTCTCTTGGTAACCGAAATAAAAGGAATAGAAAAACATCATTTGGGTAGCTAGATTAGGGACTGAGTCTCCCTAAGTGTTGGTGCAACATGGTGCAGAGAAAGAGTTCAGCATAAGGAGCCAAGAAAGAGCAAGAGACAAGGTCTTGGAGACAAATTGGTGTTCATGGTCCAAGTTAAGGTCAGAGTATTAGTCAACTGAAAGTCTATAAGAAGAATTACTTGTGGGTTTTCCTCTCCATGAATCTGGCCTTGGCTTGAAGAGCCAAAATCTTGTGTCTTCCGTGTTTTCATAATTGACTTGATGCAAGACCTAATAAGCTAATGAAGAGAAGATCTAAGTAAAAGAATTAAGTTCACAAGTAATTATCAAGTAGAGAATTGAATTAAACTACGCCATACCAAATTCTCAACACGGGGGAAGAAGAGTATGAGGGTTATGAATTGCCGCGTGAGAGGAATTTGCTTGTTTCATATATTATGCTATAACTGGAATGCTAATGTTACCTCCTCCTTGTGCATGGTCTTGCCTCCTGTCACAAAGGAAAGTTTCAGGAGCGTAGGCCTTTTCCCTTCTAGGTGGTTGATTATCTGGACATTGTGGGAACACCTGGATCTTACATCCTCACAAGGGCTGATGGCGCGAGAGAAAACTGTCAAAGAGGAAGTAATGGCAGAGGGACGCAAGAAAAGTCGGAAGAGAGGTTCGCGAGGGGAGAAATGAGAATCTTCCTCCCAACAACCGAAAAGAGTTGGTTGTAAGACTCAAGTCCAACATAACAAGGACGCCGCGCATGCCTATGTGAGGGAGATCCTGAAATAAGTTAGAAGGATTATTGCAGGGTGGGAAGAAGATCTCACCCACCAAGCTGAGGAAGAAGAGCAAGATGTGGATTGCGAATTCCTGGTCCTCGATATTGGTAATACTTGAGGCCGAGTCTCCCAATATAAACAAACCATCCACCTCTATTGGATGATGAAAAATCTGGTGGCTAAAGCCATCATGCATACTTCTGACTACGTGTAGATCGACCCTACCCTTCAGGAAACACAAAAAGTTTTTCAGTTGTTGCAGTTTTAGGTTCAGCACCAGAATGTCCGCCTGGGCAGAATTGTGCAGCACCTTTGGTGCCCACAGTACTTGGAAATGCCAGGGTCTAGTGCAAAAGACCCTGCGCCTATTGAGTCCTGTGAGGACTATTCAGTTTTTTGTTTAAATTTTGATGATGATCATAACGATAGGGAACTTTAGATTTAGAATGAAAAACTTATTATGGAATTCTGACAGTAAGGTCTATCTAGCCGAATATGACAGATTGAAAACCTTTCGATTTATCTTGATAGGTTGAGGTCATGGAAGTTTTATCTTGATGTAACCTGCTCCTTTTTTGAATGAATGAAAGGTCCTACTCAACTTACAAAAAAAGTGACTATTGTTAGTTTTTGTAGCATCGGACGTGTTCTAGCCACGATATTTGGTGGAGAGGCTAGAATACATGTATTCTCCAATACCCACAAATCGTTGATGGAAATTCCATCTACAAACGACTTAATTATATTTATTAGTCAGTTTTTAATATTTCCTAAGTTTAAACTTAGGGAATATGATTAATTAATCAGAATTATTTAAGTCATGGTGTGAATGTTCTAGAAACTCAAATGGATCGACGGGGAAATAATTTGGGCCATCGATTATGTTTTAATCTTGGCCGTTGGTGCTCCAACAAAAAATTATAAGAAGAAGTCGATGGGTAGATGGAGAATACACCAATGCAGTTACTCAGCTGCCTAGACAGATCGATTTTATCAGTGGCTATGATTTAGTAGAGGAGATAGATCCAAAGGGTGAGTAGCAGGTGAGAGAGAGGGTAGCAATAGAAGTTCAGAAGGTAGATTTCTGAATTCAGGAAGAGGCAGTGTGAGGAAGAGCATAGTTCACTAGAGCTCTGCGTAGTCATTGCACAGAGAGTGACGCAGAGGCACCAACGTATGGGCAGAGGGTCCATCTCGGGGTCATGAAGTCGCTGTGGAGAGTGAGAAATTTCTCACAAAATTTCTCTCAGTATTTTTCCTCTTTTTAAATTGTCATAATTTTTGTACTTTGATTTGCTGCTGAGGATTAATAAGAAAGCCCTCATCTGCTGCACTGGTTTTCCCAAGTTGGGTTTTTCCGGGGACAATTGTCCAAAAATAACTGTTAATGTTTTCTACGTGTGTGCTAGAATTTCTCTATTTCCAGCATTTTATTTTCCGCAATAATTTACTGTGAAATTTGCAGTAGTAAATTAATTCGATATTTGCCGTAAAAAATAAACTGCATAATCAAATTGACCATTTGAAGAATATTTTTCAGTTATTGCAATAGATGAAATTTTCACATGGTGTCAGAGCAGATATGATCAACCGGAGAGCTCAGTAGCAGAGAAAGGAAGAGGTTCGCTCAAATGTATTGCATGTGCCTGGATTGGGTATGAACCTAATTTCAGTATCCCAATTGCAGGACAAGGTGTATGATGTCCACTTCGTAGGGAAGAAAGTGTATGCCAAACACTCAAGCTGGGAGAAGGTGAAACAAATTGGAACTATAAGCAATGAGTTATACATGTTGCAACTCGACTCTCCAATGGCACTAATAGGCAGTGACAGTAGCAATGGGAAGGCGCTGAATGAATTATGGCATATGAGGATGGAACATTTACACCATGGAGCACTCAAGATGCTCAAAGAAATTGTAGCAGGGGTTCCAGTTCTTAATACGGAGCACGGCGATGTGTGTAGAGGATGCGTACTTGGGAAGTACGCGGAGGAAATATTCCCTAGAAGTGACAACAAAGCAGATGGCGTGTTAGGATTAATACATTCAGATATTTGCGGCCCTATGTCCACTAGAGCTCTTAGTGGTGGCGAATACTTCGTCACCTTTATTGATGACCATTCTAGAAAGACCTGGATCTATTTCTTAAAGACCAAAGATGAGGTATTTGATTGGTTCAAAGAGTTTAAGGCTCTTGTAGAGAAAGTAACATGGAAGAAGATTAAGGTGTTTCACTCAGATAATGGTGGAGAATACTTTGATAGAGATTTCATAGAGTTCTGTGCGAAGCAAGGCATCAAAAGAGAATGGACAACTCTATATAACCATCAACAGAATGGAGTAGCAGAGCGGAAAAACATAACGATAGTTGGGGTTGCAAATGATATGTTGTATGATCAGGATTTGCCTAGATGTTTATGGGGAAGAACTCCTTATAGAGCATTGGGGAAGAAAACGCCAGAGGGAGTCTTCATAGGAAAGAAGCCTAAAGTAAGTCACTTGAGGATTTTTGGGAGTGTGGCTTATTGCCATGTGCCAGATGAAAAACACAACAAATTGGATCAAACTGCAAAGAAGGGGTTCCTCGTCGGGTGTAGCGAGACCTCAAAGGCATGCATGATCTACATTCCTAGTAGTAGGAAGATTGTAGTGAGACGAGACGTAAAGTTCATGGAGGACAAAGCTTTTAGGAGATCGTGAGAGATGCCTGCAGGGGATCAGTATCAGTTAGCAGAAGTTTTGTTAGTCCAGCAACAGGGGCAACTACTGGGACCAGCAGGAGGACAGTCTCAGGGATCAAGTACAGTGACTAGTACCAATATTATCTCAGGGGTAGGAGATCTAGGGAGTTCTTAGCAGGGACAGGAGGAGGAATTGATTGAACCTCCCACCACCAGTGGTAGAGCCAACAGGGAAGTTCGTCAGACATTGAGAGATGCAAAGGAGTTTATCGAGACTCCTAGGACAGACAAGAGACAACACATGCAACCTGACAGATATCGAGCTTTGGTAGCTTAGGTTGCAGAAACCTCCAGCTTTCATGAAGCCGCACAATATCAGGTGTGGGTGGATGCCATGGTAGAAGAGTATAGTTTTATCATGACAAATGATGTTTGGGAGGTAGTGCCTAGGCCGTAAGACAAATCAATTGTAGGTTCTAGATGGATTTACAAGATCAAGTATGCTACAAATGGCAGTGTAGAGAAGTACAAGGCTAGGTTCGTGGAAAATGGGTATGCACAGAAAGAAGGAATAGACTATGAGGAGACCTTCGCCCCAGTTGCCAGCTATACATCTATCAGATATGTTATATCCCTAGCAGCTCAGATGGGATGGGAGATTCACTAGATGGACGTAAAGATAACATTCTTGAATGGGGTGATAAAAGAAGAGGTGTATATAGAACAACTAGAAGGATTCGAAACTCATGAGAAGCGCACTCATGTGTGCAGATTGAAGAAAGCCCTATATGGGCTGAAGCAGGCTCCCAGGGCATGGTATGGTCGGATTGACAGTTACTTGCAGCAGTTGGGATTTGTTAAGAGTGATGCAGATCCCAACCTCTACTATTTAATTGTAGAGGGCGAGCCACTCATTCTGGTTTTATGTGTGGATGATCTCTTTTTGACAGGATAATCAGGGTTCATAAAAGACTACAAGAGGAACCTTGCCGCAAAATTTGACATGAAGGATATGGGGTTGATGCACTATTTTCTAGGATTGGAAGTATGGCAGAAGAATGGGGAGATCTTCCTTGGGCAAGGGAGATATGGTATAGATATTTTGAAGAGGTTCAGAATGTAGTATTGCTGACCCATGACTACGCCCATGATCACCAATTGGAAGAAGATAGATGCATCAGGGGACAAGGAAGTCGATCACACCTTGTATAGACAACTCATTGGGTCTCTTATGTATCTAGTCAACACTAGGCTAGGCATTTTTTTTGCTGTCAATACCCTTAGTTAGTTCATGGTAAAGTCGAAAAGGGTACATTGGGCAGCAACAATGCACATTTGAAGGTATTTGCGCGAAACAATTGGGTATGTGTTGAAATATACTCGAGGAGATGACGTCAGATTATGTGGATTCATAGATGTAGATTGGGCAAGCAGTTCAGTGGATAGCAAAAGTAGCTCCAAGCACTGCTTTAGTGTTGGATCAGGGATGGTTTCTTGGTGTAGCAGGAAGCATAAGTGAGTAGCATTGAGCTTAGCAGAAGCATAATATATGGTAGCCAACACAACTATGTGCGAAGCTATATGACTTAGGACGCTGCTTGTGAGCTTGTTCATGCAAAGGATGGAAGCGACCAATGTTTACTGTGATAATCAAAGTTGCATAAAGCTCTTTGAGAAACCAATGTTTCATGACAAGTGGAAGCACATAGATATCAGATGTCATTTCATCAGATATTGTGTACAACATGGGTCAGTCCAAGTGCAGTATGTTCCTACAGGAGAACATGTAGCATACATACTCACGAGAGCTCTAGGGATGGCTAAGTTCATCGAGTTCAGGGAACATATGGGTATGGTGGAGAATTCGTTTCAGTAGCAGGGACCACGTACTTTAGATGTTTCTCAGTTCCAAATGTTGCAGTTGCAACAGTAGCAGATGAGAGGGAGTTCTAGTGCAAATGTAGTGATGGCAGCAGTTCTGCAGGGTCAGCAGCAGCACAAATGCAGTGCAGTGGTTGGTGGGCAACAATAGCCAGACGTCAGCAGCTTGACAAGAGATGATGCAGAGACAGGTTGTTGTTTCAGTGAGTTGCAACACTAGAACACATTCCTCGCTAAGAGGGAGTGTTAGTTTTTGTAGCATCGGATGTGTTCTAGCCATCAGATTTGGTGGAGAGGCTAGAATACATGTATTCTCCAATACCCATAAATTGTTTCTGGAAAATTCCATCTAGAGACGACTTAATTATATTTATTAGTCAGTTTTTAATATTTCCTAAGTCTAAACTTAGGGAATATGATTAATTAATCAGAATTAATTAAGTCATGGTGTGAATGTTCTAGAAACTCACACGGATCGACGGGGAAATAATCTGGGCCATCGATTATGTTTTAATCTTGGTCGTTGGTGCTCCAATAAAAGATTATAAGAAGAAGTCGATGGGTAGATGGAGAATACACCAGTGCAATTACTCAATGGCCTAGGCAGATCGATTTTCTCAATGGCTGTGATTCAGTAGAGGAGATAGATCTAGAGGGTGAGTAACAGGTTTGAAAGAGGGTAGCAACAAAAGTTCAGAAGGTAGATTTCTGAATTTGGGAAGAGGCATCATGAGGAAGAGCGTAGTCCACTAGAGGTTTGCGCAATCACTACGCAGAGAGTGACGCAGAGGCACCATTGTATGGGCAGAGGTCCATCTCGGGGTCAGGAAGTCGCTGTGGAGAGAGAGAAATTTCTCACAGTTTTTTTCCTTTGTTTAAATTGTTAGAAATTTTGTACTCAGATTTGTTGCTGAAGATTAATAAGAAAACCCTCATTTGTTGCACTGGTTTTCCCAAGTTGGGTTTTTTCTGGGTACAGTTGTCCAAAAATAACTGTGTTAATGTTTTCTATGTGTGTGCTAGAATTTCTCTATTCCCAACATTTTATTTTCTGCAGTAATTTATTGTGAAAATTTCAGTAGTAAATTAATTCGATATTTGCCGTAACAAATAAACTGCATAATCAAATTGACGGTTAGAAGAACATATATATATATATATATATATATATATATATATATATATATATATATATATATATATATTTTTTTTTTTTTTTTTTAAATTTTTTTTTTTATTGCAATAGATGATTTTTTCACAACTATGGGAGAAAAAACAAGGAAAACTTTATAAAGTCGCTATATATTATTTAATTGAACGGGAAAAGGGAAAAAGGTAAAAGAAACTGTCAAAGGGAAACAAATGTTATAAAAGAGAGATCCATGATATTATGATGACCCATGGTATTTTGATGATAAAAGAGAGATTATAACCGACTTATTGGGCATTCCTAATTATTTTCTCGAGTAGATTTGGAGAGTTCTTGTAGCTTGTGTATGTAGGGGGTAAAACCAGTATGAGAATTGGTTTTGGTGGTGAAACAAATCCACCCTAGCTAATCATAAGGAAGAATCACTTAGATTCTTCACAGGAATTCATTGCTGAAGAAGGAGATTCATCTTTTTGGCCAAAACAAAGGTTCAACTAGAATTCGCGTGGATCGATTTAGCTATCAGCTGTTCGTGGAAGCCAAAGGAGGCCAACCTTATCGGTGTTTGTTTCAGAAGGTTGTGTGGGCCGATTTAGCCATTAGCATTTCATGGGAATCAATGGAGGTTGAATCTATCAGATTATCAACAAAAAATCGGGGGTTTTGGTGAGCCATACCAGCTTGATTTTATTCCATAATCCGAATACTGTTTCTCCCAACAAACTGAGCCAATAATTGCTGGGCCATGGCATCAAGAAGGGAGGTCGAATTAGTTCAAAATTTTGTTTCGGAAAAGTTATTTTCAGCAGTTTACAAGGGATATTTCAATGCCGTCATCTTCATCTCTTGTTCCCAACAAAAATGTGCTAGGTTCCTAGAAATCAATTTGTATCTTAAAGAGCTGCTTAGCATGTAATTTCATGGCCCGATTAAAAAACATATTTGATTTCATTTAGCTGAGTTTGTTGACCCAAAATTTTGTTGTGAAATATTTGTAGTGTTGTTAGTGTGCCAGAAGGGTTTTTACAGTTATTGTAGTGCTTGTGGAACATTTCCTGTGTTGTTGTCGTGTTAGCTATGCTTCATATTTTATTGCAAATAAAGTATTTAACGAAATGTTTGCAAGATAAAAATCAAGAAATTGCAATTTTGGTTAGTATATTTCAGCAAGGGCCATTACAATTTTATCCATATTTATAGATGTTTTACTTTGTTCTTCATAGGTGGTTGCTTTTATAGGCCTCCTCGTGGGCAATGATGATGTTTGTTTTTTGAGGCATCTTTGCTCTAATCTGTTGGCATTTCCATTGATCTTCCCCTCCCCACTTCAGATACTCTCGTAATGTTTTGGGTTATCTCATGTACCCCAAGCAGGAGTGGAACAAGGTGATTAGAGAGGATATTTACAAGCAATACATATGGGTCATTTGTATTGCCCCTCCAAGGACCGTGGTCCTAAGTTGACTTTCTATTTTAAGCATTTCATGAAATTGAGAGATGACCTTATCCGAATATGCTTATAAGCATTGGATGCATACCAAGATTTCTCTGGGCAAGTTCATATTTTTTCACATTGACTTCATCTTGAGACAAATCATCACATTCTGAGATTGGAGGGGCTTTGTCATGTATGTCACTTGCAGGACATCAAATCGAATGAGAACCTAATCTTTTGTTGTCCCATCTATTACGTGATAAAGAAGAGGTTCTGTTGTCTTTAACTTGGGAGGATCTGTCACTACTTGCTTTGGATACTTGGAATAGAGGTGTCTAGCTTCCTCGTTGAGGGAAGTAATGTTGATTTTTGTAGCTTGGGAGGTACTCCAAGCCCTAGGGTTCAGGGTTTGGAGGGCAAAGCGCCACAAGGGTCACTTGTGGGCTTGGAACCCATGTATGGGGTTTTGCACCCCAATCGTGTTTGGGGCATTTCCGGGAGCACATTTCTACATGTGATGGCATGAGACGATAGAGGGCGGAAAGGAGAATCCAACGCTTCGAGAATTGTCGAATTCCAAGTTGTAGAAGTGGAGAAATGATTTTTTGAAGTTGACAAGTAATTATTGGTTTTCAAGTCATGTAGGCTTGAAGTAAAAATTGTCCAATAGATGTGTCTCTTCACAAATTCATGGAGCCCTTGTATTGGATATAAATACAAGGTGAATACATGTCATTTCATCATCCATCTTGTGCAACGTTGCCTCTAGATAAGGATTCATTGAAGAGGAAGAACTCTAGCCCTAGCCGCAACAAAGGAGGAGACATGACAACGAGTTTAGGAGGTCTGTTTGGGGTTGAAACATGGTCTGAGGTTGCTGTCCCAAGTGCCGAGGTGGCTGGCTGCTAAGCTGAGAGCTTGAAGGACAAAACACTGCTGGTCCAAGGTTGTTTGGGCACTGTTTTTGGAGGGCTATTTTGCTAGGTCGCAGGCCATAACACACAACTGGGTTTGCGTAAGGGTTTTCAAGGGTTGACATATGCCCTAAGGAAGCAACGTGGCAAGGGAGGAGGTCTACTCAACCCCTAAAGTGTCTGTTTGTTGACTGTTGGATGGATTTAGGGCTGCAGCAAGTGCCCTAACTAGGACTGTCACAAACAACGAAGTGCAAACATATATGTGCAACAATGTTTTGAAGGGATGTTTGGTCAAGGAGTGACCAGTTTGGATCGTTTGTTTATGCAGCATGTGGGAGCCAATTTGGAGGCTTGTTTGAGTTACCATAAGCCTTCATCAGTGCAGATTCCATAGTGTAGTATTGGGTGCCATTGATCTGGTGGAGGGCAGTGTGTTGGCTAACCAAAGTAGCCCTAGACGAGCTATCTCGACGTGACAAAGAGGAGCTGAAGGTTGGGTGAAGATTGGTGTTGAAGTGCAACACTTTGATGGACTAAAGTGGCTGCTATACTGGCAGTTGGAGCTCGGGAATTAGGCCTACCGAGAGAGCAGATTGGATTAGCCCTTGTACACTCTATAGAAGTGATTTGCAACAGTGTTAGGTGGCATCCCTCCTGGAGTCTCGATGTGTTGTAACCTTGATGGACTAGGGCACAACTAGTGAGCAGTATGGAAGCGAAGGACCGATAGGACGAAATTCAACATTGAGTTTGTCATTGTATCTTGTATACCATAAACTGTTGTATTATTCAAATTTTGGTTTAATATAACGAACATTGCTGATTGTACATTATTGTACAATTTTGTTAAAACTGTGTATATTTGTGCATGTGTGATTTACTGCTTTATATTTCCACTGTGCAAAGTAGTTGATGGTTGAGATTCTGGGTTTGGTAGCGGCAGTGATTTTAAGACTCTAACCTAGACCCAAGGTTGTGGAAATTCAACAAGTAAGAGGATAGGGAACATATTTTACAGGACACACCCAAGACAAACCCCTATTGATCTAATCACTTCCTTTTTCCCTCCATCTTGGTGGTAGATGATTGCAAAATGATATACAGATTACCATAGGATTTTAGATACTAGATTGGTGATAGCCTGTACTTCTTCCTGACCTACAACTAACAGATCCTTTCACACCTAGGTCGTGTAGAGTTTTTGCTAACAACAAAGTTTATCTACCCTCCAATCTTCTTTCTTGAGCATCTGGAGTTATAATCACCAAATTATTTACAATGCCCTTGAGTGTTAGGGGAATTTCATTGGACGATTAGTTTTTGCCTAGGATTACACGTCCTGATCTGCTCAGTGTAAGGTTTTAGTTAGGCGATATTATTTGACAACGTATTGGCTCATCCATGGTTGATGATTCTATTAGGATGTCATCTTCCTCCTCAGATTCAACTTCTCTTTGTGGTGCACCTTGAGATGCTCCCTCATCCCCATTTGGTATTTGGTTTAGTTGACGATGGGAAGTGGTGTTGTCGTTATCACCTTATGTTTGGCATCAACACTGGATTTGTATTGATTCTGGTTACTTTTGTTTAGCCTTTTTACCTCTTTCTAGTTTAATGGTAGGAGCTGCTTTCACAACTCTCATTCTGCATTTGCACTGCATTCTACTTTCCAGTCCCATTTGGCATTGACCTACTTTTGTGGTCATATATTGGACATTGATAAAATTATCTTATTATCAAATCTTGTTTATTATTAAAGTTTTCTCTCCATGATTCAAATAGGATATTGTACCCTTTACATCCACATAACTAGGTGGAATATTATCAAATTTGGTCTATGCTTTCTTTACATAGCTAATGTGCGATATAGGGTGCATTTTTGCATGAGCATTTATTTGTATTTTGTAATTATTTCAGTGTGAGTGATCTGCAATGCCTCATATTAAATTTAATGAATCAGCGAGAAGAAAGAATCCTATTGGATTTTACCCTTTGATATCCCATTGCCTTGTCGCCAACTTGGAAAGAGCTTAAAGTGCAGTGTAATCCTCATCCAACTTTGTGCTTGCTTTTACCTTTCCATATTTATTTTTTAGCCATTCAATTCATTATACATCCTTTGCAGCATTTCCATTGAGATTTGGGTCTTTCACTTTCAATTCTAAATCCATGGAAATCAGTGTTCCAAGACTTTTTTTGCAAGGAGTTACACACACTGGCACATGCCTACTGTTATAGAAAGAGATTTCCACATATGGAAGCCTCTTCCCATAAAACAGTTGCTCTATAGCTCTCACCAATCACATAAGCTCTTCCCAAAACAATTGCTCTATAACTCTTTCTATTTGCACATGTATCTAGGAGTAGTTGTCACTGTTGAAGGCTAATTATGTGCACAAATCCTTAAACAAGACTTGAAAATTTCCTTTAAATTTAGTTTCTCCACACACAATATCTTCGGGAAGGCCATACCTGGAAACACTGAAGTTATAAATATATTAGTAATATCTTCTCCCTTGCTTGTGATAAGGTGAGAGATAAATATAGCCATCTAGGTTAGTCTATTATTTGCCACCAAAATCTGATCAATGTCTGCTTGTCTGAGGCGAACATGTCACAAAGTCCATATAAATACTCTCTCATTATGATGAATAGGTAATCCTCTTTGAAATGTTTAATAGATATATCTTGGATCTACATAGTTGGGTATCGAGTTGTGCCCTTCTTCATTGTTCTGGTAGACATGGGAAATTTCAAAGTGCTAAGTCTACGAGAAGACCAAATGTGCAAAGGTGGAGCAGATTCATCAATCACCTTCAAACAGGCTCAACCACCCAAGGGGTTGAGGAACTCAGACCATGTAGATGATGCCTTTGAATCCTATGTTATTTTTGTAGCATTGGATGTGTTCTAGCCAAGAAATTTAGTGGAGAGGCTAGAATACATGAGATCTTTAAAACAACCCAGAAATTGTTTCCGGAAACCTAGAGATGACTTAATTAGATTATTAACCTATTTTTTAATGTTTTCTAAGTCTAAACTTAGGAAAACTGGTTAATTAATCAGAATTAATTAATTCAAGGTGAGAATAGTCTAGAAACGACTTCAAGATGATCCTAACCCTTGATTAAGATTTAATCTTGGCCGTTGGAGTCCCAATAGAGGATTATATGAAGAAGTCGATGGACACTTGGAGAAAATACACCAGTAGTGCGAGTTCCTTGGCAGTTCGAGCTATTCGGCTGCAGAGGTTGAGCATGGAAGAAGAGTTTGAGCCAGAAGGGCTGCATGTGTCAAGGGGGTAGGGATAGTGATCCGGAGGAGTATTTTCAGATCTGGAGAGGTAGCAGCAAGAGGCTGAGTTATTCCTAGTGCGGGCAACACGAGTGTAGGCAGAAGCCTGAGTACAGACAGCCGCGCAAGTACAGGCAAAAGCCCGAGTACTGGCAACTGCGGGAGTACGGGCAAAAGCGCGAGTACGGGCAGAATCGTGAGTGCAGGCAACGTGAGTGTCGGGGTTGCTTCTGGATGAAGGGAAATTCCCTTAGATAATTTCGGCCAGATTTTCTTGCTGTGGAATGCCAATTTTAGGCATCCAGATTGTACTCATAATTTCATTGCTGCTTAGTAATAAAAACCCTCAGCTGTTGCACCAGTTTTCCCAAGTTGGGTTTTTCTGGGGCCATTTGTTCAAAAATAACCGTGTTGATTTTTATGTGTGTGCTAGCATTTCACAGTTTCCAGTGCTATTTTTCTTCTGCAGTTTATTTGTGAAGATTGCAGTGTGTTTATTTCAATGTTGCCGTAGCAATAAACTGAATAATTAATTTATCAGTTAGAAGAAATAATACCAGTTGCTGCAATATGATTTCAGTTTTCGAATTTTCACACCCTAATGTGGTCCCTTTGATGATAAGGATCTGGGGACCCTTAATGATGTGGAAAAGGAGTGAAGAACACACCTGTTAAACAAACAATTATCATAATGAATATTACATTAACACTTCATTCCTCCCTCATATGGGACTTTAAGGTTTTTTGCAAAAATGGGGTGCCTTAGGTTGTCGAAGAAATATTAAAATAATAAAAAAATTGTAACTACTTACTCGAGGGCTAATTTGTGTTGCTTGAGATATTAAAAACTAGATACCCATACCTGAATAATTACAAAATTATACAATTATTGTTACACGTGTTGTTTCCTCCCAGCTTATGAAGAAGTTGTAATTAATTTCTCGAAAGTGTTGTTCAAATGTAGCCTGGGTTATCTCTTTGGCTTGAGATGGCATGTTCCCTTGTGTACCTTTAAATATGATTTGGTTTGCCAATTCTGTGTTGAATCTGTTGATATAGTTTGGGGGTTAAATAGTATGTTCTCTGAATGCGGAGCTTGTATCTCTAGGATTGCATTGTGTGGAATCATGGATGTAACATGTGTACCTCCTCCAACTGTGAGGGTTCAGAGAGGTTGATGTTATTAACATTTTACATTGAATGCAATACATGCTAGATTAAGAGCTAAATAGAGGCATTCGGGCCCACAATTTGCAGAATTGTGTATGGCTCAATATTGAATGATTTTGGGCATTGGTGGTGTTGTTTCTTAAACTATCTCTCGTCAAGATGAAGCTAGATTTAATCGTTCACCTAAAAATTGTGATGAATTTGATGCCTATTATGTAGAGGCTTAGAGCTTTATATTTTGCTCATGTTTAATTTGTATGTTCTTTATATCTTGTCTGTCTTGGATTTGTATGTTCTGCCACCCATGTGCAACTTATATTTGTTTTGAAAGTTGAATTCACTGTAATTTGCTTTACAATTATGATAACAAGATCACCCCAAGAAAATTTCACTGTATTTGATGGGTGAGACATCACAAACCAATGTCAATAAAATTTTCAATCGCAAATGTGATGAAAATCTTCGTGGTTGAGTTGCCTGTTACTTTTGAACCATCCCAAACTGTAGGGCTGTGAATGCAGTTGTGGGAAGACTTATTGTTGTAACCAAGTTTTGTGATGCCAAGTTTGTCATCTTGCCATTGTTGATTTTTTGTTGAACTAGTTGATCCTTAACCTCGCAATTTTGTGAAAAAAGATGTTCTTTATCATTGGAGTATTAGCCAGTCATTAAGACCCATTGCAGATTGGGCCCTTGCAGATTAGCAGTTTCAAACATAGTTTTTAAACTAGGCCAGTCTGACTCGGACTCGGCCTGGTTGACCGGTCAGAACTTCCCACGCGTCCGACTAGGCCCTTGATTCGGTTTGGGGACTGGTCTGTTACCGAACCGGCTGAGTTGGTCACCGACTCGGCCGATTCGGTAATAGATCAGTCAGATCAGCTGAGCCCGATATGAACTGGTCCAGCTCGGCGGTGAAGAAAAAGGCGGGCTGCGGACTTCAATTTATTTATTTATTTATTTTTATTTTTTTAATTCAAAATCCTGCCCCTCTACCCCTCTCCCACGCCTATAAAGGTAACCTAATCCCATCATATTTCCTCACAGCTATCTCATTGCATTTGTGTGAGCATTTGTGAGCAATTGGAGTTGGTTTTTGGAGCAGCATTGAGGAGGTTCTTGGGCGATCTTTGGAGCAGCATTGAGCATTTGCCATTGAGGAGCTGACAAATGCACTGGGTACCATTTTGACTTAATAGATATATTCATGAGCATACTTTGATCATATGTTGTCTTCTCTATATTACTCTAATGCTTTCAGTTTGGAAACATGAATGAAAATCTTAAAAAATATGTTTTTCATTAAAAATTAAATATTTAATGTACTTTTTACAAAGACCGAGTCATTGGAATCAACTAGTCCGAGTCAGAGTCCAAGTCAAAGTTTACCCTCGGCCGGTTCTGAGTTGGAGTCCGAGTTTTAGAACATTGGTTTCAAGCATTGTCATCTACCTTTGCCAAGGAAAATTTTAAGGATGGACATTTATCTTAATGTTTAGAAACCTGGGCAAATCTTACTAGTCCCCAATATGTAAATTGTAAAATTTTTGATGTTATTTTTGTAAAAATATTTAGTTTTCTAATAATTTTATATTAGTATATATAAAATTTTGGCGATTTTTAGGGTAAAATAATTTTATATTATAAAATTTGGGTGAATCAATTTTAAAAAAAATGGAAATTGGCAAAACTTTTTTTTTGGAAAAAACATAGAAAATTAGCCCACCTGCGAATATTAGCCCCTAAAATCCTAGCCTTGAGCTTTTCTGTTTACAATACTTGAAAGTTGAAACAGCAACACATCTTGTGATAATCAAAGTAATTTTGTGAAGGTTCTTCACTGCTCTTGTTGATCCCTCTTGAAGGTGCAGTGATGGGCATCACTTCTTTAGTAGGGGAGGTGTCGGGTGATTGGAGCTTCTGAGGCACTGACTGAGGTATTGATTGTGCTGGTGCCTCTTATGAGTTTAGCTTCAATTTTGAGGGTTATCTGAAAAGGTTGCCTGAGTGAGGTAATTGGAAAGATCTCCATGTTCCATTGGATGTGAGAGAAGAGACTGCCAACAAATCTTATCTATGAACATTGTTTGGTTCTTTAACTTCCATTAATTTTTTAACAAGCTGATATATTGGATCTGATCAGGGGTTTGGGAAGATGAAGCCAAGCCTTTATAAATTCTTTGCAAGACTTGTAAGGGTAAAAACAGTCATAAAAGGATACCTCTAATTGTTCCCATTGTTGTACATGAGATTGCTGACTATTCATGAGGGTTCATGTCAATGCTTGCCAAAATGTATGTGCTCAATCTTCCCTCTGTATTCATGAATTTTTGAGCATCTGTAAATTGGGGTTGTATTTGAAAGTACACTTTCAAACTTCATAGCCATGCATCATATATGTTAACACTGGATTATTTCCTCAGCTGCATTATCAATTGTTTTATCCTCAGCTTTCAGTTACACTCTCACCTTGTAACTTTGGTTTGTGTGTCTAAAATTGTAGCTTCCTACATATGCCTTTTCGATGTGGTTTTTGAGTTTTTCTTTTAAATATACCTTTACATTTGCTTCTCCTTCTACGTGCAGCTTCCTACACCACCACCTTTTCATCCATTTGATATTCATCTTTTCCTATGTGCTTGGCCTTTTCTTCAAGGTCTCTTGTAGAGCTTGCCTTGAATGCCTATATTCATTGTTTCCAAACAAACAGTAAACTATATTCCAATCCTACAATTTTACTCACATACATTTTTTCAAGACATAGGGAGCTCTCCATCGTCCTTGAAGTTACCTTAATCTGAATGCTTCCCAATTTTGTTTTTTACAAGTCCCATTCCCAAATATTTGTAACAGTTAGACTGCTTGAGCTTGTCACTATAAGTGAAATATTTGTTTTTTGTTGAGAGGAGAGTCTACCTATTTTGTTGTAGTGGTGTTTTGATATCATTTTGGTTTCCTAACAAAATATGTAAAATGTGCAAGCTTTTTGCTGGAGAGAAGAATCTGCCCTTTTTAGTTGTAGTGGTATTTACTATCATTTTGGCTTCTTAACAGACTACTTAGAAGCTGAGTAATGGTTTCGGGATTTTCTGTTATTTGTTCCATAACAAACTATCATTCTTTCCTTAAGATAAGCCTCTGATTGAAGGACTCGAAACATTGACTGATATATAACAATTTGCAGAAAATCCTGAAACCATTACTTATGATCACCACCGTGAGACTTCCTCCCATTCTTTTGTATGAAAGCTGCCAGATGCTCCTTAAAGATGCATATTGTCCTGGTCATGAGTAGCATATTATCTATTTTAAGTGTCTGGCATATTTGTAGATGTTGATCCCCATGTCACCTCTTGTCAACCAGTCCTTGAGCTTGTTAATGTAGAGCATATTGACAGGACTAGGCAATCTTGACTAGGAATTGCTGGTTTGACTAGACTAGACCTCCTAACCAAGATGATATGACCAGATGGAGTTAGTTTGGTCCAAGACTAGTCAGGCCTTGCCAGGTCCAATCAAACCAATTAGACTGGAGTTGACCTTGCCAGTGCTAGACAAATCTGGCTAGGTTTGATGGGTCAACTCATGGGTTTTGTCTCTCCAATGAGTCTCTTTCTTTTTTTTCAGTTGTTTCTCCTTGGTGCTCTGAGCAGGTTTGTATGCGAGCCTACTAGATTTTTTCAAGCAAGATGAGATGGAGACCTAGGGTTGGCCCCTTAAATCTTGGATGATATATATATGTATATTATGTCATGATCGGACAGTTTTCCATTTTGGTTCATAAATTCATGCCATGGTCCATTGTGACTAATTTATATGATATGAATTATACAAATACCATTTTGGGATTCCACAATACAAATATGTTATGTTTGCATTATATTTAGTGTAATATTTTGAGCTTAATCTACTTTGAATGCAAGAAGTTTGTATTCTTCATGATATTCTATATTTTTTGTACTTTTCTTTACATATAGTTTTTATTGGGTTGATTGGTGAATTTTTTCTGAGTCATGAGTCAAGTTTGCCTGGTGGGCCAAAGTAAGTCTTGTGCTGAGTTAACTTTGGTGACTTCGATATAGAGCCTGCACGAGGCGTTTGAAAATGTTTAGCCTTGGTTTACTCTTCTGTTGTTGTGGAATTATTCTTACAAATCCACTTTCTCTTCATTTTAGCTTCAACTCTACCAGAGTCTGTTCTAGCTCATGTCTTATTCTCATGCAGATCTTTTTTCTGAGAATTGTTTCAAAGATGTTTTCAAAATTAGCATTGATGTAGTGCTCTCCTTGTTTTGCATTCCTACCTTCTACAAGATATCCTTAAGTTTCTTGAGTGATTAATGATCGGGTGCTTTGGTCTTAAGCCCTACCTATTGTTGATTTTTGGGTAGCTTCGGATGTGCTCTAGCTCCGAAACTTTGTGGAGGGGCTAGAACACATGAGATCTCCAAGACCCAGAAATCGTTTGAAGAAATTCCACTTGGAGCTTAAGTTATTCAAATAATTAATTATTTTAATGGAGATCGTGAGTATAACTTAGGAAAATTAAATAATTAAAGTGAATTAATTAAGACGGTGAGAATGTTCTAAGTGACGAGAATCAAGTTTTTTCTAATCTTAGCCGTCGATTAGAGATTAGATCACAACCGTTGAATGTTCAACAACAAAAGTAATAAAGGAAGGCTTGGGTCAGTTGGAGAACACACACAGAGTGACAACACTTGAGCTAAGTCAAAATTCTGGGGTGTGGTTTGCTGAGAATTTTTGAGTGAGCTTGCAATGCAGCGAGGGGCAGTTCGACAAAGGAATTTCTGAGTCCAAGGCCGAGAACACAATATCAGAGAGGCAGATCCGTACCACAGAGTAGCACAGGCCCAAGAGGGGTGCCGCAGAGGCAACATAGGCCCATGAGGGGTGACGCAGAGGCAGTGTAAGCCCAGGAGGGATGACGCAGAGCCAAAAGGATTCACGCAGAGGGACGTAGGCCCAGCCAGGGTGACGCAATCACTCAGTGACCAATGCTGGGGTTTTAGTGGGCCAGATCGGGCTCGTATTCAACAGATCTAAAAGAATGATGCGACCACATTGAAGGGTGACGCAGTGACTTCATAGGCACTTGTGGAGTTCTTTATTCTGAGCTGACTCAACCATAATATTTGTCTCCAGAAATAGAGGTACATCTGCTGGGATTTTCTTTGTTGGGTAAACCACTACTGATACCCTAGTTTGTATTCAGAAATTTGCATAATAATAAAAACCCTCAAGAGCTGCTGCACCGGTTTTCCTGCATTGGGTTTTTTCGAGGATATTTGTTCGAAAAATCTTGTGTGTCCTTTGTCGAATGTGCTTAATTTTCAGCACTTGATCTATATATTTGTGTAGGCTGCAGTGTATTTACTTTGATGTTTTACTGAATAATTCAGAAAAATAACTTGTTAAGTAAATCAAACAAGTAGAAGTAAATCAAATTACTGCAGTCGGGTTTTTGTTTAGTAAATTCAGATTTTTTCACATGGTATCAGAGTGATTGCAGATTAGGGAGAGCTGGAGCCATCAACGAAGAGGTGAAGTTTTTGCTGCAGGAAGGCTGCTGTGACAACACATATCCAGGAAGAGGCAGCACAACACCAGAGGGATAGCGTAAGCCCAGGAAGGGTGACACAGAGCCTGTCTAGCTCATGCAGAGCTGATGTAGAGGCTCACGTAGACTTAGAGAGGTGACGCAAAGGCAATCTAGCTCACGTAGAGTCGACACAGAGGCTCACACAGGCCCAAAAGCGTGACACAGTCCGAGAGGAGGTAACACTGTGCCAGTTGTTGTGGCTGGAAGTGCAGTTTGGTTCTTCGGAAGTTGCAGGTGGGGCATTGTTCTGTCGGCGCAAAACAATGTCTAGCAGGGTTGACAAAGTGATGGGAAGCAGTTCCTCAACATAATTTCTCGCCAAGAAGTCTGAGATCTGATCAGTGGAGTGATTGGAGAGGGCTGATTCGACAACTGTTGGTGGAGGATTTCCGGGAGGGAAATCACTTGTCAGAGGTAGCGTATTCTCTAGAGGGTTTCTAGCGCCAAGAAACCCAGGTTCGTGTCTTTTGCTGAGGGTAGCAACTGAAGTAGGGAGAGGAGTTTTCATCTTCGACAACTTCTGAGGAGAGATGGCTGCACATGGATTAAGGGATCAGGGCAGGTTGGATGGAGTATCCAACTTCGTCGCTTGGAAGGCCAAAATCCGGTCAGTTCTAGATGAATATCATGTCAAAGATCATGCTGAGAAGGTTGTAGCTGTTCCTGTTGATGTTGACCCATTGAAGAAGTATGAGGAAGCACAAGCAAGGGCCAAGCGCTTAATTATGGATGAAATCAAGGATCATGAGGTCCCACACATTGCTGAAAAGAACACAACAAATGAGATGTGGACAACACTAACTTCAATGTATTAAGGGACTTTTGTCCAAAGCAGAATGCTTCTGGAGAATCAACTTCTACTGTTTCAGATGCATAAGGGAGAGGAAATCGACCCCTTCCTCATTAGATTGAAGGCGATTCGTGATTAGCTGGCCATTATGGGGCCCACTCCTAATGAGGGTCTATTGGTCAGGATTGCCCTGAATGCAGTGTTTGAAGAGTGGGAGACCTTTGTCCAAGGCATTTTGGGCAGGGCAACACTTCCAAATTGGGAAGACATGTGGGCATCTCTTCGACAAGAAGAAATCTGGAGGATGACCAAGGTGGCCAGCACCAACGACAGAATCAAGATCAAGGAGGAGGAGGAGGAAGATGCGGCTCTCGCATCTATGGGACAACAGGGGCAACGAGGGAAGAAGAAGAGATACCTTTCAAAGGTCGGGTGGTTTAGATGTGGTGTACTAGGACATTTCGCCACTACTTGTCCTCAGAAGAAGGGCAAGGAAGACTCAGATTCAAAGGCTGCAGCAGTTATGGGTGATGTGGGAATGATGACGATGTGGCTATGAGTGTTCATGTGCCTCAAGAGAAGAGGTGGGGCAACATGGATTTGTAGATTGATCTATGGATAGCGGTGGGGGGAAGGATCCTTGATGTCCCCAAACTCTTGGATCACATACGAGCTACGGGAGCCCTTAATGACTGTAGCAGGATGACTGGAGTCAGTTGGAGCAGACGATTATGGAGGCACATTGGCAGTGCTAGGGCGCTGAAGACTGGAGCAGCACAGAGCAGAGGCAACATCAACGTAGAAGCAACATCGTAGAGTTTGATGGGATTTCAGCGGCGTAGAGGCAATGCTTGCATAGTGCAGAGCAGCAGCAGTGCAGAGGCACCAGAGGGTCAGTGCAGATTAGCAGCAGAGGGTGTTTTAGTATCGAGATGTAGCTAGATTGACTCGTCTGTCAGAATTTTGGGTGATGTCCTTCATTTGCTTACTCTCAACAACTTAGTTGCAGTGTAACAGTTAGTAGTGGCAATGCTATGGGCAACATTTGAGAGAGAGCTGCAGTACAGATGAGGCAGTGACTGTGGCAAAGTCATGGGTAGCAGTACAGAAAGTAGTAGCCTGGAGGATCAAGGGCAACATCCCAAGCATCATCAGCGCAGGGGACCGATGCCGTGGATCAAGGTGATGCTTTAGGTTGAAGTATTGCTAGAGCACATTCCTCGCTAAGAGGGAGTGTTGATTTTTGGGTGGCATTCGAAACTTTGTGGAGGGGCTAGAACACATGAGATCTCCAAGACCCATAAATCGTTTGGAGAAATTCCACCCAGAGCTTAAGTTATTCAAATAATTAATTATTTTAATGGAGACCCTAAGTCTAACTTAGGGCAACTAAATAATTAAAGTGAATTAATTATAAGACATGTGGGTGAGAATGTTCTAAGTGACGAGGATCAAGTCTGTTCTAATATTAGCTGTCGATTAGAGATTAGATCACGACCGTTGAATGTTCAACAACAAAATTATTAAAGGAAGGCTAGGGGTCAGTTGGAGAACACACACAAAGTGACAACACTTGAGCTAAGTCGAAATTCTGGGGTGTGGTTTGCTGAGAAATTTCGAGTGAGCTTGCAGTGCAGCGAGGGGCAGTTCGACAAAGGGATTTATGAGTCCAAGGTCGAGAATACAATAATAGAGAGGCAGATCCATACCACAGAGCAGCACAAGCCCAGGAGGGGTGACATAGAGGTAGCGTATGCCCAGGAGGGGTGATGCAGAGGCAGCGTATGCCCAGGAGGGGTGACATAGAGGCAACGTATGCCCAGGAGGGGTGATGCAGAGGCAGTGTAAGCCCAGGAGGGGTGACGTAGAGCCAGAAGGGCTCATGCGAAGGGACGCAGGCCCAACCAGGGTGATGCAATCACTCAGTGTCCAGCGCTGGGGCTTTAGTGGGCCAGATCGGGCTCGTATTCAACAGATCTGAAAGAGTGACGCAGTGACTGTGTAGGCACCTGCGGGGTTCTTCATTTTGAGTTGAATCAGCCGTAATATGTCTCCAGAAATAGAGGTACATCTGCCGAGATTTTCTCTTTTGGGTAAACCACTACTGGTACCCTAGTTTGTATTATGAAATCTGCATAATAATAAAATCCCTCAAGAGCTGCTGCACCAGTTTTCCCGCATTGGGTTTTTTCGGGGACATTTGTCTGAAAAATCTTGTGTCAGAAAAATTACTTGTTAAGTAAATCAAATAGGTAGGAGAAGTAAATCAAATTACTGCAGTAGGGTTTATGTTTAGTAAATTCAGAATTTTTCACATGGTATCAGAGTGATTGCAGATCAGGGAGAGTTGAAGCCATCAATGAAGAGGCAAAGTGTTTGTTGTAGGAAGGCGACTGTGACAACACGAAGCCAGAAAGAGGTAGCGTAGCACCAGTGGGACAATGTAAGCCTAGGAGCAGTGACAAAGAACCTGTCTAGCTCGCGTAGAGGCTCACGCAGACCTAGAGGGGTGACACAAAGCCAGTCTAGCTCACACAAAGCTGACACAGAGGCTCACGTAGGCCCAGAAGGGTGACGCAGTCCGAGAGGAGATAACGTTGTGCCAGTTGCCGTGGCTAGAAGTGTAGTTTGGTTCTTTGGAAGTTGTTGGAGCGGCATTGTTCTGTCGGTGCCAAAAAACTGTCAAGTAGGGTTGACAGAGTAAGGGGAAGCAGTTCTTCAGCATAATTTCTCGCCAAGAAGTCTGAGATCTGATCAACAGAGTGATTGGAGAGGGCTGATTCGACAGTTGTTGGTGGAGGATTTCCGGGAGGGAAATCACTTGTTAGAGGGAGCCTATTCTCTAGAGGGTATATAGCGCCAAGAAACCCAGGTCCGTGTCTTTTATTAGAGGGTAGCAACAGAAGTAGGGAGAGGAGTTTTTCAGCTTCGACAACTTCTGAGCAGAGATGGCCGCACATGGGTTGAGGGATTAGGACAAATTGGATGGAGTATCCAACTTCGCCGTCTGGAAGGCTAGAATCTTGTCAGTTTTAGATGAATATCATATCAAAGATCATGCCGAGAAGGTTGTCGCTGTTCCTGCTTATGTTGATCCGTTGAAGAAGTATGAGGAAGCGCAAGCAAGGGCCTAGCGCTTAATTATGGACGGGGTCAAGGATCATGTGGTCCCACACATTGCTGAAAATAACACAACAAATGAGATGTGGACAATGCTAACCTCAATGTATCAAGGGACTTCTGTCCAAAGGAGAATGCTTCTGGAGAATCAACTTCGACTGTTTCAGATGCATAAGGGAGAGGAAATCGACCCCTTCTTCATTAGATTGAAGGTGATTCGTGATCAATTGGCTGCTATGGGGGCCACTCTTGATGAGGATCTATTGGTCAGGATTGCCTTGAATGCAGTGTCTGAAGAGTGGGAGACCTTTATCCAAGGCATTTTGGGTGGAGCAACACTTCCAAATTGGGAAGACATGTGGGTAGCTCTTCGACAAGAAGAAATCCGAAGGATGACCAAGACGGGCAGCACCAGCGGCGGAATCAAGGTTAAGGAGGAGGAATATGCGGCTCTCACATTTAAGGGACAACATGGGTAGCGAGGGAAGAAGAAGAGAGACCTTTCAAAGGTCAGGTGCTTCAGATGTGGTGAACTAGGACATTTCGCCAGTACTTGTCCTCAGAAGAAGGGCAAGGAAGACTTAGATTCAAGGCTACAGCAACTAAGGGTGATGATGCTAGTGATGACGATGTGGCTATGAGTGCTCATGTGCCTCGAGAGAAGAGGTGGGGCAACATAGGTCTATAGATTGATCTACGGATAACGGTGGGGGGAAGGATCCTTGAGATGCCCAAACTCTTAGATCACATACAAGCTACGAGAGCCCTCAATGATAGTAGTAGGATGACTAGAGTCAGTTGGTGCAGAGGATTATGAAGGCACATTGGCAGTGCTAGGATGTTGAAGACTAGAGCAGTGTAGAGCAGAGGTAGCAGCAGTGCAGAGGTTGATGGGATTTCAGCAACGCAGAGGCAGTGCTTACGCAGTGCAGAGTAGCAACAATGCAAAGGCACCAAAGGGTCGGCGCAAATTAGCAGCAGAGGGTGTTTCGGTATCGAGATGTAGCCAGACTGACTCGTCTGTCAGAATTTTGGGTGATGTCCTTCAGTTGCTTACTCTTAGCAACTGAATTGCAGTGCAACAGTTAGCAGTGGTAGTACCATGGGCAACATGATGCAACATTTGAGAGGGAGCTGCAGTACAAATGAGGCAGTGACTATGGCAAAGTCATGGGCAACAATATAGAAGGCAACAACGCAGAGGATGAAGGGCAGCAGGCCAAGCATCAGCAGCGCAGGGGACCGATGCCATGGATCAGGGTGATGCTTCTGGTTGAAGTATTTCTAGAGCACATTCCTCGTTAAGAGAGAGTGTTGATTTTTGGTAGCATCGGATGTGCTCTAGCTTTGAATCTTTGAGAGGAGCTAGAACACATGAGATCTCCAAGACCCAGAAATCGTTTGGAGAAATTCCACCCGGAGCTTAAGTTATTCAAATAATTAATTATTCTAATGGGAACCCTAAGTATAACTTAGGGAAATTAAATAATTAAAGTGAATTAATTAAGACACGTGGGTGAGAATGTTCTAAGTGACGAGGATCAAGTCTTTTCTAATCTTAGCCGTCGATTAGAGATTAGATCACGGTCGTTGAATGTTCAACAAGAAAATTATTAAAGGAAGGCTTGGGGTCAGTTGGAGAACACACACAGAGTGGCAACACTTGATCTAAGTTGAAATTTTGGGGCGTGGTTTGCTAATAATTTTCAAGTGAGCTTGCAGTGTAGCAAGGGGCAGTTCGGCATAGGGATTTCTGAGTCCAAGGTTGAGAATACAATAACAGAGAGGCAGACCCATACCACAGAGCAGCGCAGGCCCAGGAGGGGTGATGTAGGGGCAACGTAGGACCAAGAGGGGTGATGCAGAGGCAGCGTAAGCCCAGGAGGGGTGACGCAGAGCCAAAAGGGCTCACACATAGGGACGCAGGCCCAACCAGGGTGACGCAGTCACTCAGTGACTAGCGCTGGGGTTTTAGTGGGCCAGATTGGGCTCGAATTCAACAGATATGAAAGAGTGATGCAGCCACACTGAAGGGTGACACAATGATTGCGTAGGCACCTGTGGGGTTCTTAATTCTTGAGCTGAATCAGTCATAAAATCTGTCTCCAGAAATAGAGGTACATCTGCCGGGATTTTCTCTGTTGGGTAAACCACTACTGGTACCCTAGTTTGTATTCAGAAATCTGCATAATAATAAAAACTCTCAATAGCTGCTGCACTGGTTTTCCTGCATTGGGTTTTTCCGGGGGCATTTGTCTGAAAAATCTGGTGTGTCCTTCGAATGTGCTTAATTCTTCAGTACTTGATCTGTATATTTGTGTAGGCTGCAGTGTATTTACTTTGATCTTTTACTAAATAATTCAGAAAAATAACTTGTTAAGTAAATCAAACAGGTATGAGAAGTAAATCAGATTACTGCAGTAGGGTTTCTGTTTAGTAAATTCAGCATTTTTCACACCTATGCCTTCACTTCTTTGCCTCTCTTCTATTTAATGTTTATTTTATTGTCACTGTGCTTCCATGCAACTTAGCAAATATCCAGCTGACCATGGAAGTTGTATAGTTTTTCCATCTGTATCTTCACTCCTGAAGAGTGGGATGGTCAAACTGGTGCAGGAAGCTTGATGGAAGCCTTAGGTGCTATACATGTCAGTCAGGTACTTAATGTGGTGCGCTAGTTCGTCTTTTGAGTATTACTGTATTTGGCTTGCAATTTTTTTTTTCAGACAACATTTACTCTTTTTTCTTGCTTGTCTAATGGGAAAGTTTTCCCTTCAACATTGAGCTATGATGCCCCTATTCTTGTTTTTTTTAATAAAGATCTCCAAAATATCTGATCCACTGTTCATTTTTTATATTGTTACCATTCACAGATTTTTATTGTTGCTTAAAGCAACATGCCTTTCTTGGCCATGACAAATTTTTGTCTTAATAAGTTCCTCGTACAAGCTTGTGTTCTTCAATGCAGGGGATAGGCTTGCTATATTTAGCTTCTTTCTTGCTTCATTGAACTCATGATTTTATTTTGGAATGGATATGCTGGCCAACCTTGATTGTCCCTGAGTATCTGTAATTGATGTACGAGTACAGGTCCTAGAAACTGGAATACATGCCAAGATTGAGAGTGGTAGGGAAATTACATCCAGTAATGCACCGCGTTGACTTGCATCAGATCTATATGTAATATATCTATGAGTTCATGCACAAGAATGCATGGATTGATGTAGTCCAAGAACCATATAAACATAAAATATTGCCATCGTTATTGTGAATGATGTTTGAAGATATAGCTCTGTCCCTTTTTCAGAAATTTGATTTTCATTTTCCGGTATTAACCTATGTTTGTGCCACACTTTTCGATGCAACTTCAGAGGATCAATGTAGGTTTATGCTGCAATTTCCGATGCAACCCCTCAGAGTTCTTCTCAACCTACCTCAAAGATTTTGGGTTTGAAGTTCTCTTAAATGGGTACAAGGAATACTTTGCTTTTGGAGTTTTTTTCCCCAACATTTAAATTAATATATTGAACGCCAACGTTTATTCTTTGTCATTCCATGTCAAACTGCTGAATAATGTGAGCCTTGCCATCTGGAAATAATTATGAAAGAAATTCAGACTGCATTGTCCAGTAACCGTATAAGGCATTGCCCTTCAAATTCAAGCTTTAAGACGACATCCTTTTCGGAAAATACATAGGCTATTTAAAATATAAATTGATTGATACAGCAACGCAGTGATTGTTTATTTACAGTCCGATCATCTGAATGGTGCTGCTTCTTGATGTTATGCTGGCCTGGATTCCTAGGTGAATCCTCCTTTAACAACTTGAGTAACAGAAGGACTAAACTCTCCAAATATGTGAGCAGAAATATTTGAACAAGGGCACTACTTGAAATGTTTAAAGATTTAATATGCATTAAATAGTTTCCAAATTATTATATTTAGTTTAAGAACCGGTCTTTATTATTTTGTTGCAGGTTTTATGCAGCAGAGGTTCTTCTGGCCTTGGAGTATCTACATATGCTTGGAATTGTGTACAGAGACCTCAAACCAGAAAATGTTCTCGTCAGGGAAGATGGGCATATTATGCTCTCAGATTTTGATTTATCTTTGAGATGTGCTGTTAGCCCTACTCTAGTAAAATCGTCACCTGTTGATTTTGATCCTTTAAAAAGGATTCCAGCATTTTGCATTCAACCACCCTGTATCCCACCTCCTTGTGTTGATCCAGTTTGTGTTCAGCAATCTTGCGTACAGCCTTCCTGCTTATTGCCCAGGTTCTTGTCACATAGGTCAAAGAAGGTAAGGAAACCTAAAATTGAAGTTTGCCATCAAGTGACTCCTCTTACTGAGCTTGTTGCAGAGCCTACGAGTGCAAGGTCAAATTCATTTGTTGGAACACATGAATATTTGGCTCCTGAAATTGTTAAAGGCGAAGGTCATGGGAGTGCTGTTGATTGGTGGACCTACGGAATATTTTTATATGAGCTTCTGTTTGGAAAGACGCCATTCAAGGGGGCAGGTAATACTGCCACGCTTAACAATGTGGTAGGACAGCCCCTCAAGTTCCCAGAAACACCCGTTGTAAGCTATGCGGCCAAGGACTTGGTCAGGGGTTTGCTTGTAAAAGAGCCACAACATCGATTGGCATTCAAGCGTGGGGCAACGGAAATCAAACAACACCCTTTCTTTGAGGGTTTGAACTGGGCTCTTATTCGCTGTTCCACTCCACCTGAAGTTCCAAAGCCTTTGGAGACCACGTTTCCAGTGCAGACATTGCCCACTGGTTCTACAAGTGGAAAAAAAATTGTTGGCGCAGATTCCAATCTTACAAGGAATCATTTGGAATTTCAAGTATTTTAGTTTTTATGTAGTGAATGTATATACCTTATCCCAGAAGTCCAGGGTTACTTCACAAAAATATAGCATGCAGGTTGTTGGTGATGAACTATGTAATGATTAAATATGTATGAAAGAAGAAAGCAGTATCTTGCAATGTGAGGGAAACAACTGCTCTTGTATTCTGTGTAACTTTTACTCATTCAAGAAAATGCATTATAGTTTTATCATTATGGGATAGCTTAACAATTCCCATTGCGAACATTCAGGGCTTACAGTATATGTTATTTGTAAAGAAGTTTTTGACTGTGAAATTGTGAACATGTATCATAGCCGTTTGTGCCACCTGGAAATTTCAATCAAATTCATTCAGTGCAAGCTCTCCAATTTTTCTCAGAAATATGGGGAAGATCTAAATGCTTGTCCCCATATGATATTTTATTGGCAGAGATCATCTGCCGTGATTCTTTTGGATTTTATTCAGGACTATCTGGCAATGATTATATATACGTTTATCGCATCAGTTACATGGTGTTTCTTTGAAAAGATGCAAAGCATGGTGATCACACTCGTACTTGACTCATACTCACTGTGGCAGGTGAGTGTAGATGGCTTTTGAAAAGGAAAAAATTATGCACAAAGCAGCAGAGTAATAAATGCTGTATAGGCTGGGATATAGATTGTTGGATTTGAAGCATTTCAGATTCAATGGTATATCTCTCAATGTATGTAACATCCGTTCTCTGCTGCTGGCTGGGTATTGATTGCATTTTAAAAAGATGCAAAGCATAATAACCATATTATGCTTATACTCGCTGAGGCAGGTGACTGTGTACTTGTCAGTGTATGACAACCTGCACAAGAGCAAATAAATTTTGTACCTAATGAAAAATTTCTACTTGGGCATACTACGTGAATACTGAGAAATAATTATGAGTATGCCAAGTATTTAGTGACCAGTACTTGGTACACAGGATCTGGCTGAGTATTGAGCTGATTACTAATCCGAAGGCCTTATCTGTTATACTCAAGATGACGACTATCTAGCAAAGTTTTCCGAAGGAAGAAACTAAAATACTGGAAATTGAAATCAAAACCTGTCTGCACTGACCGATGTAAGAAGCATTCTGCAACTCAGCATGGATGAAATGTTTAACATAATAAATTAAAATGAAAGAGAATTTGGCTTTGTAAAACAAAAATAACCAAGGCCATACTCATCATACTAGTGAGTATGACATCTATCTTGCAAAGCAGGTCTAAGGAAGGAGCTAAAATGCTTGAAATGAAAATCAAAACCCTATTTGTATTGAAAGATGTGAGATAAATTTTACAATTCAGCATGGATGAAATGTGTAACATAATAAATTAAAATGAAAGATGAAAGAAAAAAAATGAGGCTTGCAAAACAAAAATGAAAAAGCCTTGAGAAATATTCATATGTGAAAATGAAAAAAATTATTAGAATAAATATAAATTTAATAATTAAAGAAACTATAACGTAGATCCAATTTTGGTCTTGTAATCACAAAGATATTTGTATTTTTAATCCATATTGGTCAATAGATTCAGGGATAAAATAGATCCATGTTGGTGATACATCCAAAGATGATTCAGGGATAAAATAGATTTATGTTGGTGATACATCCAAAGATAATGTAGAATGGAGTTCGGAAGTTAGATGTGCATATTTTTGTCATCTTTGACACTCTCAACATGATCATATTTTGCAAACTAAGAATCAAAGGCAAAGTTTATTTTTCTCTTTGTGCAATATATTGGCTCATAGCTTTTCAAACAAACAACAAACTGCATTTTTGAATAAACTAGGAAAGTAGTTTATAGATGATACAAAGTTGTTCAAGGAAATAAACCAAAGCTCTAATATAGATGAAGCCACCATTCCTACCATTTCAGATGTTTTGATGTTATATAATTTTTTTTTAATTATTACTAATTGTAATTGTATTAGGTTGTATTAGGCAAAGGGTAGGGCCATTCACTAAGACACACCATAAGGGTGTATTTAAGCCATGGTCTCTCTCATTTTGTAACTTTCATTCAATTCATCAATAAAATATATATCTGTTTCTGTTTATTACTGGGATTTTGTGCTTCATTTGGTACCAGAGCAGGTCGCTCCTTGTTGCTGGAAAAATCACATTTTTTTCCAACGTTGTTATCCCTCATTTTTTCTGCTGTCATCCGCCTTCTGTGATTCTTGGTTGGTCTACTGCTGTCATCAATGTTATGTCTGAGCTCTGCCGTCATCTACGTCTCATTTGATATCTCGCTCCGCCTTCCGTTATCCCCCCCTCCCCACTGTTCTGGTTCCACTTTCTTCCCCTGCCCCATGCATCGTCCCTTCTTGCGGTCCACGCTGCTTCACGCCTATGGTCTACGTTCTTGTTTCCCCCACATCGTTCCTTTGCCGTTGCATTATTCCACCATCGTGCCATTGATGTGTTGAACCTCACATCGCTCCATCTCACAATTCCCTCACTCAATTGTCCCTGCATTCTGCGCGTTTGTCACACCTTCACCCGCTGCTCTGTGGCTCGTTGATTGCAAACATCGCAAACATGCTGTCAATTTCTCTGTCGGCCACCGTCCGCTGTCTACAATGCCGACTTTGATCCGTTGACTGCCCTGTTGTTCTGTCTCCCATCCGCCACTATAGTTGTCACCCTTGCTGTGTTGTTTGCATATCGCACAACCAAATGACACCCACACTTCGCCGCATCCTCCTACGGCGTCTGCCATACCCTTGTCGTCACACTCTGCGACATAAAACCCGACAACTTGCTATCCCCACTCTTTGTTGACCGACCAATCGTCCACAGCTTGCTGCGTATTTTCTCCCCGCGTTCATAGTTCGTTCTCTGTCCTCGACCTCATGGTTCCTCAGCCTCCTACGTTGTGGGAAAGCTGCGTCTTTTCCATTTCTGCCAACCTCGCTGCCGTCCCTACGCGCTCCTTTCGCTATTCAACACCATTCAACAATCGTTCACGGCTTTTTGACATCGTTGTTTTCTGAGTGGACGATTATCAACTTAGTTTTGTTTAAATTTAAAATGTGGGTCATTACATAGTCACACACACACACACACATATAACCATAGTTATAATATAACATAAATGGAATTTAATTCATTTTTGTATAAAATTCAATTAATTTTAATTAATTTTTATATAAGACTCAATTAAATTTTAATTTAATTTAGTAAAAAAAAATTTAGGATCAAGTTAAGAAAAAGAGTTAAACCGACAGACAAATATACACTCCCTCAAACCCGTTCAATGTCGTCAATGACAATTACCGATTTTAACAAAAAAATAGTTGATCTTGAAAATAAGATTACTAACCATTCTGATGATTACACTCGAGAATGGGAGACCTTAGCGACACGAGTACTTGGATTATCAGAATCTCGGCTAGTCCAATTGTACAGTTCGGGACTTAAAACCCACCTACAAACAGAGCTTGAGCTTCATGACATTACATTGATAGAAGTAGCAAGACAAAAAGCAAAAGCTGCTGAAAAGAAATTTGAAAAGGTATTTTGGTCAAAGCCAGAAGGAGTATATTGGAGACGAAGATTTCCTCAGTCTGCAAATACAGACAATACAAAAGATGTCCCACCACATCTTCGCGAAGGAGAAAAATCTAACGTGGAGATACAAAGGATGAAAGAGGGCAAGTGCAAACGCTGTGGCGAAAAATGGGACCCTAAGCATAGGTGTGCTAAGGGAAAAGAGGCAAAGAACCTATATAGCTGTGAAGCAACTAATGATTCTAACAGTGACGAATCAAACATAGAAGGAATTGAAGACACCCCATAATTCTCTCCTCAACTAGATGGCGAAAGCATTTCACAAGTGTCATTATCAGCTATGTCAGGTATATCACAACCCCAGACACTAAAATTAAAAGGAAATATCAAGAACAACGTAATGGTTCTCATCGACACTGACAACACCAATAATTTTTTAGATTCAACCATGGATAAAAGACTCAACATCTTTACATTTCCTAGGCTTAACATGAAGGTAATGGTAGCTGACAGTAAGAAGATTGAGAAAGTAGGGAAATGCCATAAGGTCAAATTGCAGATTCAAGACTTTAATTTAGAATCTCCATTCTACACCATACCACTAGGAGGAGTAGATGTGGTCTTAGGTATCCAATGGCTACAAACCTTAGGCACTTATTTTGCCAACCATCAAAAGCAGTTTATAAGCTTTAAATGGGAAGGGCAGAAGCACAAGTTATATGGATTTCAAGCACTAGAAAATCAAATCGTGTCGTCATCCCAGATGATGAAAATGATTCGAAAAGGAGCGCCAACCTATATAGTATAATGTCACCAATTAGAAACGTTATCTGCAAAAATGATTAATGAAGGGTCACCAGAAGTACAAGGGTTGATTCAGAAGCACAAAAAAATATTCCAAGACCTGCCCATGAAATGCCTCCTAATAGGGAAATTGAACATACACTAGAAGTCAAAGCAGGATCAGACCCCTTCAACATCAGTCCGTATCGATATCCACATCACCAAAAGACTGAAATTGAGAAGATAATCCAAGATCTTTTAAAATGTGGGGTCGTCTCAAAAAGTAAGAGTCCGCATGCTGCTCCAGTGGTATTGGTAAGAAATAAGGACGAATCGTTTAGGCTATGCATTGATTACAAAGGATTAAACAATATAATGATTAAAAATAAGTTCCCAATTCCCTTTATCGATGAAATGCTAGATGAACTACATGGTGCAAAATGCTTCTCAAAATTGGACTTAAGGTCTGGCTATTACCAAATCAGAATCAGGCTGGAAGACATACCAAAAACAATGTTCCAAACACACAAAGGTCACCATGAATTTAAAGTAATTCCCTTTGGGTTAACAAATGCACCGACAACGTTCCAAGCTACTATGAATGAGTTATTTCGTCCATATCTTAGGAAGTTTGTACTAGGGTTCTTCGATGATATTTTAATTTACTGTAAAACTTGGAAGGAGCACCTACAACATTTGGATAAAGTTCTTACACTATTGGAAGAGCATCAGTTCTATGCTAAGAAATCCAAATGCACCTTTGGGAAGGAAAAAGTAGAATATCTCAGACACGGAATATCTCATGAAGGAGTAAAAGTGGACCCTAATAAAATCAAGACTATAAAGGAATGGACCAAAGTAGTTAATATATCCAAGCTAAGAGGGTTCTTCGGATTAACGGGATACTACTGAAGATTTATTAAAAAATATGCACACATAACTACACCTCTAACAAATATTTTAAATAAGAACTCATTTCAATGGAATGAGGAAGTAGGAAGGTGCTTTGAAGAATTGAAGGAAGTTATGTCCAATGCCTCGATATTGGCAACTCCAAATTTCTCTAAACCATTTATAATCAAGTGTGATTCTTCCAGATTCAGTATAGGTGCAGTGTTAATGCAAGAAGGGCATTTAATAGCTTTTGAAACCAGGAAGCTCAATAAATAAGGACGTCTTAAATCCACATACAACAAGGAAATGCTCGCTATTATGCACGCACTGGCCAAGTGGAGACAATATCCGTTGGGAAGTAAGTTCTTCATTCGAACAAATCATAATAGTCTTCAACTGGATTGAAAAAATTGACGCCTATGACATGGAGATATTACATAAAAGGGAAAAGACAATGTAGTAGTAGATGCCCTGTCTAGAAAGGATGAAGAAACTACACTATTTGCAATCTCGGTTGTTTTTCCCGAATGGCTTAATGAGATCCGAAGTGAGTACGCCAAGGATCCAGAAATAACTACTATAATTAATAACCTCCTAGGCAACTCAAAATTTGAATATAAAGAATGATATTTTATGGTACAAGGGAAGAATCTATCTGAATTCAAACTCCAAGTTTATATCAAAGATACTCAAGGAGTCACATGATTCTCTATCAGCCGGACATGTAGGATTCTTTAAAACTTGCTACAATGCACGCCAATCATTCTTTTGGAAGGGGATGAGTCACGATATTCAAAAATATTTGGTAGAATGTGACAAATGTCAAAGAAATAAAAGCGAAAATATTATGACACCTGGATTACTTCACCCCTTAAACATTCTGAATCAGAAATGGGAAGAAATATCAATGGATTTTATTGAAGGGTTACCTGTATTTGATGGAAAGGATAAGATCTTCGTAGTAGTAGACAGACTCACTAAATATGCTCACTTTATTGTATTAAAGAAATCAGACTCAGCAAAGCAAATCGCTTAGATATTTTGCAAAAATATTTATAAATTACACAGGTTTCCGAAAGTGATTGTGAGCGACAAGGATGCCAAATTTAAGGGTAATTTTTGGAAGGAATTGTTGAGTCATATAGGAACCTATCTAAACATGAGTTCCTCTTATCACCCTCAAACAGATGGAAAAACAGAGGTCCTATGTTGTTACGCTACAAAAAACCAAAATAAGTGGTGGATCTCGCTGAATGGTGGTATAGCTCTACTTACCATATGTTAACAAAAATGGCTCCATTCCAAGCTTTGTATGGATATGAATCCCCAAAATGGAAAGATCTAGCTACCATCTAGACAAATCTACCAGCTGTTAAAAACCAACTAGAAGAAATACAAAAGATCGTTCAGACCCTAAATAAAATATGAATAATGAAAGAAACCGTATGAAGCAACAAGCTCACTAAAACATAATTGAGAGAGAGTTTGAAGTTGGAGAATGGGTATTTATCAAGCTCTAGCCATATAAACAATTGTCCTTTAAACAAAAAGGAAAACATAAATTATCACCAAAGTTCTATGGACTGTATCAAATCAACAAAAATACCAGCCAAGTTGCATATTTTTTAAGCCTTCCAGATAAAAGTCATGTTCATAACGTCTTCCATGTATCCTGCCTTAAAAGGGCACTTGGTGGCCATCAGTCAACATAAACAACACTTCCAATTTTAGATGATGAAGGAAGAGTCATTTTAGAGCTAGAAGGTATCATATCCACCAGGGAAAAGAAGCTCCAATATCGTGTAATCAAGGAGTACCTAATCAAGTGGAAAGAATTACCAGAAGAAGAAGATTCTCAGGAGATCGAAGCATTTCGTTAACAACACCCGTCATTACGTATGATTTGAGGACAAAACATCTTTTGAGAGGAAGACAATGTTATATAACAATTATTAATTATTACTAATTGTAATTGTATTAGGTTGTATAAGGCAAAGGACATGATCAAAGATCATGCCCATTCACCAAGAGACACCGCAAAGCTGTATTTAAGCCATGGTCTCTCTCATTTTGTAACCATCATTCAATTCATCAATAAAATATATATCTGTTTCTATTTATTACTGGGATTTTGTGCTTCATTTGATCTTTTAAATACCAAGCATGCAAGAGAAGGGAAGCAAGAATACCTTATGATAAAATAATCAGAACCCTGGGTTGTAGCAAATGTGCTTGCATCATGACCTTTACAAGGATTTGTATGGAAATACAGTTGAACAATAAGTGGTAGGCAATTAATTTTAAATTCATAGGTCCCCCCCCATGAGAAATATCTTTATATTCTATATGAGTAATATACATGCTTCTTTTCTCAAGGAACTGTTCATGCAAGAAGGATCGAAGCCATTATAAAAAATATTCATTATGAGCTCAACATGTTAGATGTAATAATTGAACAATAGTGGGGAGGATAACACATTTCTCCCAACCACCCAAGCTAAATCCAATTGACTTGGAATTCATATACTTAATGGTATATCCTAATAAATAACTTCATAACTATATGTATAACTACATAGAACTTAATGATATATCATAATAAATAAAAACACAATAAGAAATATTCGTACTTAAAAAGGAAAAAAATCGTTATTATAAATATAAATTTAATAATAAAAGAAACTAGCATAGATCCATTTTAACTTTGGTGTTGTAATTACAAATATATTCGTAGTTTTTTTTCTCTATAATCCTTATTGGTCAATAGATTCAGGGATAAAATAGATTTATGTTGGCAATATATCCAAAGATAATGTAGAATGGAGTTTGGAAGTTAGATATGGCGTATTTTTGTGTAGATGCAATGGGATTTGACACTCTCAACATGATCATATGTTGCAAAATAAGAAACTAAGAACCAAAGGCAAAGTTGATTTTTCTCTTTGTGCAATATATTGGTTCATAGCTTTTCAAACAAACAAGAAACTACATTTTTGAATGAACTAGGAAAGTAGTTTATAGATGATACAAAGTTGTTCAAAGAAATCAACCAAAGCTCTAATATAGATGAAGGCACCATTCCTACCATTTCAGATGTTTTGATCTTTTATATACCAAGTATGCAAGAGAAGGGAAGCAAAGCTACCCTATGATAAAACAACAGAACCATGGGTTGTAGAAAATGTGTTTGCATCATGACCTTTAGAAGGATTTGTATGGAAATACACTTGAACAATAAGTGGTAGGCAATTAACTTGAAATTCATAGATTGCACCCCCACCTTCCCATGATAAATATCTTTATATTCTATATGAGCAATATACATGTTTCTTTTCTCGAGCTCGGGGAAGGAGAGGGATATAGAAGGGATTGGTCCTCCGGATGCAGATCCTTCTAATGAATGGATCGAGGTGAGCAAGTAAAAGAGATGGGGTGGTACGGGGGAAAAAAAAAACAAATTAGCCTTGTGACGGGCCTAGTGATGCGATGTGATGCACTCGGATACTGGCTCATACAAGAAGGATCAACGCCATTGCAAGAAATATTCATTATGAGCTCAACATGTCACATGTAATAATTGAACTTGAGTTAGGAGGATAACACATTTCTTCCAACCACCCAAGCTAAATCCAATTGACTTGAAATTCATATAATTAATGGTATATCCTAATAAATATCTTCGTAATTATATGTATAACTACATAAAAACCTAACGATATATCCTAATAAATAACTGCATACTTATGTGGAACTAATTACTTAAAGGTGAGAATATGGGACCACATGTAATTATAAATAAGCATTGGTTTACAAGTAAAAAATATAAATTTTACTCAACTTGAGATTCACTAATTATGGTTTGATTCTAAACAATTAGAGTAATTGGACATTAAAATTAATAACTGTTGAAGGTTAAAATGAGGCCATAAAAGGCTAATAAGGTAACCCTCGAGGACATTACAAGTAATCTAGGTATGTTTTAGAGCAAGTTAGGTGGATAAATATGGAGTAAAGGTAGGACATGTAAGTCATTGAAAGGAACATGCTATATTAATATTGAATTTAGGTAAAAAAAATCCCGTTAGATTACTAGAATTGTTAGGGCCTACTATATTGGAGTGATGAGAAGTGAAGATCTCCCATATTATGAGAAAGAGAGTTATAAAGGATTTTATTTTTATTTCAAAATTGTAATGTGGAAGTTGTAATCATTTTTTATTGTGTAATTTATTATCTTGTTTTTATAGAAAGTATATGAATCATCCACAATAATATCGAAATTATATGACCATTTTTTATTGGGCAATTTACTATCTTTATATTGTTATTTTCTTCTTGTTTATTCTAAAATAATTGTGATGGTTGTATTATACTTTTGAATATTTGATTTCCATTAGCGAGTGGAATTCAACTTAATCAAATGATACAGTAAAACGTAAAGGAATTAGAGGAAAATAATGGGAAAATATTGGAAATTTTTTTGAAATTTTATATGATGAATGCATTGTAGAAAATCCATGAAATTATACAACTGCTAATATGAACAATCTAAAAGCTAGTTTCTTTTCATATAGACACATAATTTCTCTATTTATTTTGTAGTGGAAGAGGAACAAGAATAAATACACAATCACACAATTCAACAACACAATTTTTCTAGGGAACCCAACTGGGAAAACCTTGTGCTTGTTGAGAATTTTATTGATAGAAAAATCTGAGCAATGGATCTCTTGCAATATAACTGTTTCAATCAGAAAACAATCTTGTTCTCCCTCTGCTTTACCTAAGCTTGAAACCCTTGCAAGCACCCTAATCCTAATCCTTAATTTCCTCCTAAATCCATGCGCATAAACTACTCCTAAATTCTTGCACAATTCCCAAGGAAATTTCTCTCTCCAATAATGCGCACAAGCTTCTCCTGGCACACCTTTCTCTCCCAAGCTCTCACACAAAAACATGTGCTCTCTATTTCCTTGTCTCACCAACTCGTGCTCACAAGCAATGATTACATATAGTGCCTTCATCCTCCTTATAAGCAATTCAAATGGATAAATTTGGAAAATTATATTTTAGGAATTGATTTTATGATTGATGAGTTAACTAAGTTGAACTAACTCATGCGGCTTGTCTCATCTCAATTCTAGAACTTGAGATTTAGTCATTGTCTTATTGGGACGAATTTACCTTGTTGCGCCAAATTTATATAGTTGGGCCAAATTAGTTATATTGTTGAAATAAATAATAATAATAATTCTAAATGAACTTTATGATGTTTTCCAAGCAAAATTTATGCCATAGAATTTCTAAAACAAAACCCTTGAATTCTGGGAGGGATTTTTAATGGTTGTTAGCATATTTAGAAGTAATGGAGAATGGAAACCATGATATCCCTGTAAATCCTTGAAATTACTAAAGAGGAATTTGAAAATTTAAAGTTTATTGGCTCTTGGATGATATATGGAATCAGGCCTTAGAAGACCTCATAAATGCCACGAATAATTTGGTAGGAAGGTAGCAACAATTCAACAATACTTCATGGGTTCTTTGGGTAGTGACGTTCTTATGGAGAAAATAACAAGAAAAATTAACGAACTCTTCTCCAAAGGAGTTCATATTACTCTTCGGAAAAGTGGTCGGGGGATCTCTAGAAAGAAAAGGATGTGGGAAGTTTGTTCTTTGTACATGGATCATATTAGAAGTTTATGAAGACAAGGGATGTCCTCTCTAAATTAGAGAAATTATACACATGCTTGTCTAAAGTAGCGCAATTTGATTGGAGGATATTAAGTTGGGAAGTGAAGCCATTGATGCTTGCCATGATCCAACACGGGTTTATGGAACATCCTTCTAAGGAGGTAATACTTGTGGTGGCTTCTTGCCTATGTGAGATCATAAGGATAACTTCTCTTGTTCCCCCTATAACAATGAAATTCTAAGAATAATGTTACAACTGATTGTGGAGAGCCTCAAAGGGTTGCAGGATATTGAGAACCTTACATTTGGTAAGAAACCCAAGATCTTGGATATGGTGGCCAAAACCAAAATGTGTCCCATTATGTTCAATCTAGATTGCAATAAGTTTATTTTTCAAATATTTCACTATTTCTTCACCAAAATCAGAGAATATCATCCATAAATTGTAAAAACCAGCATATAAAATATTTTGTCTTTGATTTTAGGTGACAATGATACCATTTGCAAGCAATTGCAATCAAAGGTGTTGGATATTTGGAGGAAAGAACACGTTATTTCACTTGTTTCTCATTAACTCTTATAAATATTGATTACGCTTAACCTTAAATGGTTCAAAAGAAAGCTGATTGAAAAAGAGCTAAATTCAATGGGGATGAAGGTCACACGTCATGCCAACAAGGGAAATAACCATAATGGAAGAAAATTTGTCCATCACAATAGGAAAGATGGAGAACTACTCACTATAGTGGATATGGTAAAGGAAAAGGTTTCTGGTAGTCAAAGGGTGCTAAGGACAAAACAACAGGTGAAACCATGGAGAGTGGGGTCAATGCCATACCCCATGAAGAAAACATGTCAACTGATGAGGAACAGGTAAAAGAAAAAAGAGTTGGTGAAGCAGCGTCCTCATCATCTACACAAGAGGAGGTTAAAAGGCACAATATTGAAGAAGGATAGTGAGCTTGAGAATGGAGGATCAAGAATGCAATGTCAGTTGTTAAGTTTTTTAGTATTGAGGAGCAATTAAAACGCCTGAGAGGGAAACAAAAAAAGCACACCCATGAGTTTCTTTTAGCAAGAGAAAATGGTAAGATGTACAATAGCTCACTTTAGAAGGACATAAACAAGGATTGCAACACATGAACTCAGAATTGCAATGGATACAAGTTTGCAGGATGCTTGAGCAAGATAACAAGTATATCGAGATTCAAAAACAAGAGTTGGATCTATGTCATAAAGGCATCATAGTTATAATTAGAGTAATTGTTGGGTAATTTAATTGAGCTTAAATTACTTCATTAATTGTCAACCAAGGTTTGTGTACTTATGAAGTGTATGTGCACCATATATGCTAGGAATTCTATCTTTCGATAAAATTTATCTAAGTATGGATGAATGCTAAATTAGATTAAAGAGTTGTCACATAAATGTTCTTTCCATTAAAGTTACATCAAAACCAAATGCCAAATTCTATTGAAAATTAACGTAAAACTTGAAATCTCAATTTATTTTAATTGCATAATTGAAAGTCTATCTCTTATTGCATGAAGGAAATATTAATGCTAAATTGCAAAAAATAGATCTTAATACTAATTGCAGAATTGAAATTTTTAACACTACTTTGCAAAAGGAAATATTAACACTATTTGTAGAAAAGGAAACTTAACTCTAAATTGCAGAAAGGGAAATTCTAACTCTAAATTGGAGAAAAGGAAATTCTAACTGTAAATTGCATAAATAAATAATAATGCCATTTACTTGTAGAAGGAAAGTAGATCAAACGATAAATTGTAACTTAAAGTGATTACTAATGTGCGGTAATAGATTTGAAAAACCATCTACTCATCGTCCACGAAATTTAACTGTTTCATAAAACTAGATGTCTTGAACGAAACACATTCTAAAAATAATTATTTTTGTATTTTATTTTTATGAGTGCTTTGGAATTGAAACAACATGTAATTAGAAAACAATATGAAATGTAACTATTAAAGAGAAAACTACTTGAAATTACGATGTGAATGCAGGATATCTATGAGAAATTACAATGTAAACAAAAACTAACTAGCCTTACAACTCTCTAGGGGACCATCCCGAGAGTGTAAGTTTGTCATTGATCAAATGATTGTTCAACCACACATTGGAAAAGAGGAACAAAGTATTATATTAACCCACAAAAATTTATTGAACATAGCTTGCAAATATTGAAATAAACAATGACTAATTGAGAAGCAGCAAAGATACATACTCCTGAAAAAAAACATAGAATTGAGGACACTCTTAAGCAAGATATATATGAAATTGTTCTAAGAGTCCTATGCCGATAGGAAATTAAACTAATCTTCAATCTAAGAAGTAAAACTAAATTAAAAGTATATCTCCTCATGATTTTCTACTAGAATAGAAAAATTCTTCTCGAACATGTCTTCACGATCGAACAAATCATTTCCACGTTTGCTTGATCTTTTGTCGAATTTCGCTTGACTGTTGAAACATTCTAGCCAGAGTTTGACTTTAGGTTTGAATTCTATATCTTTCGATCTCTATATTTTTCCAGATAATGGCGATAGGTGGACATCCATGTGCAGATCAATTTTCATCTACAAGTACCTTTCATTCCTTCTTTGGTGCATTGAAGCCTATCTAAAAATGGAGATGGTTGCATAAGTAAATGTTAACTGCAGAATGAGCAAGATTCTGTAGTTGTAGAGATGTTTTAATTATATTTCACAAAAATAATAGATTCTAAAACATGGATGATTAATACCTTTTATATAACTGAGTAAGTCTATTATGACCTTGATCATGTTGAAACTGCAATAAGATGATCACAAAAGATAAAGGAGAGGGAAAAGTGATAGTAAAAATGAAAACAATTTCAGACTTCAACATTACCCCACACCAAAGGTCTTGCATGTCCTCATGCATCAAATATTCAAAATAGGTTCCTTATTCTTCTTTAGTGTATGATCTCAAAATCTTATGCAAGAACATCTAGACTAGTGCTTTCCTTTCTCTTTTTGATGCTGAAGATTGCTGTTGGTTTCTTCATCAATATTTTACTCTGCAATCCCCAGATTCTGTTTTTGAGGAATCGATTGTTTGCTTTGAGATTCTTGTTTTTCTTGTACCAATGGAATAGATGCAATATGAGTCCTTAGTATTTCGTTTTGTATCTTTGCCGCTTCTCATTCCTGTGTAAGGTGTTTATTAAGAACTTCTAATTCATATATATCTTGCTTAAGAGTGTCCTCAATTCTATGTTTTTTTTCAGGAGTATGTTTTGTCAGAGGGGTTTCATCAAATTAATTCTATTGATTCTGAGAGGAGAGGTTTACCTTATTTTCCACTCTTTGTTGCAAATTCTCCACATAGTCATAGATTTTGTGTTGTACTGGATCAATGTCTGGTGGGTTTATTGTCAGGCTCATTGTTTGAGGCAGTGTCCTGTAACCTTCTTCTTCGAGATCGATCATTTCTGGAGATTGTGCATTTGAGAGTTTGGAAATTCTCTTGCTTCTTCTCAATTTCATTCCTAATTCTTCAATGTTCCGACTTCTCTTCCTTCGGATGGTTTGTTCTTGTTTCTTCTTCTCTGGTTCTTCATTTTATTTAGGTAGTTGAGTATTTGGGATGGATTTCTTTCTTCTAACATTTTGTTTTCAATTTTTTTGTTTATATTTTTTCCAAACACTGAGAGAGAGGAGTGTCATCTTCAAGTGGGTCTTCTACTGCTTATGTTTCATATTGCCTTGAAATCTCCTTTTCATTTTCTTCTTTAGGATTAGGGTTTGGAAATGACCTGCGTCGACTTATTTTAACCCTTTTGCTAGTTTCTTGCCAATTATCTCCCTTAGTTTCTAAGTGTGCTTCTGTGAGCATTTTGAGAAGTCCATGATGATAGAGGGAAATATCAAGGGATTTTGACTCTCTTTTCAAACTAAAGGCCATGTTTCTAAGACTATAGAGCAAGAAATTGGGCAAATTGATTTCATTTTCATAAATAAAATGCATCAAAAGTCAAGCACGCTAGAAAAACATGGTTCTGAACCTTCCTTCACAAGTTAGAAATTTCTGAATAACCAACAATAAATTCCTCCATTTTCCTTTTAGTGTTTTGACCTAAATTCCCTTTTTAAAGATAGAAATGTCCATACCTGGTTCTCTGAGGAAGTTTACCCAACCTTTGTCCTTGATTTTTCTGTTCTTAAACAAACTCTCTCCATTTCTGGGAAATTCCGTAGCTTTTTCCATGATGGATTCTGTCAATATAATCTTAATGCCACCAATTTCCTCCTCAACCATATCAAAATCTTGAGCAAAAGCTTTAGTCACCTCTGTCTCATGTCCAAATTTTTTTTAAAAGAACTTGAGCCATCCTACTTGCTGCAATTTTTCTCTAACTTGCAGGCATGATTGAAGGAACTTGACTCCATTAGGTTCTGATTGAATGATGATAACCATGGTGGAGAGAAGTCTCGGTTCTAAACTTTTTCATTGTTACATAGGCAATGTAGGGTTGACAAGAGGGAGGTGAGTAAATTGAATGGCGAGGGTTATGGAATGAAGTGCAATGGAGTAGAATGGAGTAAAATGATAATGGAGTGGGGTGATTGTGAGGTATTTGATTTATGATAGGAATTAACCTTTTCATGTTATTTCCCACGATTCTTAGATCCACTTTCATAGGATAGATAAGGTGTATGCGATTTCAAATAGATTTGATGTGATAGGTTAAGTAATTATGATGAAATGAGGTTGTAAATGCTATGATAGTGGATCATAATATTTAGGCAGTTCATAAGGTCTTTTAATAACCCAAGTTTTTTAATGAAATCATCCAATAAATTAAAATTTAATTCTCTTATATGAAAATAGTTTAACATCCTACATATCTTTGCTGTGTATACCTTTATGTTCCTTTGCTGTGGATTTTCTTCATGTGAGGTATTGATCTTGTCCTAACTGTAGAAATTAAAATCAACCGCGGAATTGAGGGTTAGCTGCATAGTCACATTAATTTTGTTGCTACTTGTTGAAATGGCACCAAGAAATGACACCAAAAGGGGGGCTTCTGATTTAATTTTCCCTTAACTAAATTGGAAGAGAAATTGTAATTTTATCTCATGACAACTTGTATTAGTTAACTGAGTCAGGAAGACTTAGTTAGCTTAGGAAATTCGAGTTGAGGGTAAGAGAGGAGGCATGTAGAGTTCTCCCTTGATTTTAGGGGGTCCTGTTACATTTATATGTGAGTTGTAATTAGTTAACTCAATTAATTGAGTTAAAATAAGTTTAACTAGTTCTAACTAAGAGATGAGCTAGTGATAGGTCCATTTAATTAAATCGTATTTAATTCACAAGTAGTGGTTAATCAGTTAACTGATAATTCACTATAAATAGTTGTTGCATGTCAGTTCTAAGGAAGGCCCAGTTAATACTGAGGTTAAAGGGAAGATAACTATCCGTTGTATATTTAGAAACTTTTATAGGTCATGTATAGAGTCATTAGGAAGCCTTGGATGAATTGTGCAATCGATTCTTGGGAATTTCCTATTTAATAGGGAAAAAATTCCTCCAAGAATGTGTGAGCAAGGCTAGTCAGACAAAGGCTGACAAGTATTTGACTGATTTTGCCTAGATCAGAGTGAGACAGTCAACAAAGTGCAGAGGTTTCTTAGTGAGAGAAAAACATTGTATTGTTTCATGGTTTTGAATTTATGCAATATACAAATAGCGAGGTTTTGAGAGTTTATTTCCGCAGAAACATCTTGTGTTGTGTGTTTGATTATTTCTTTCTCTTACTTGTTATGCGATTGTGCGATCGAATTTGGTTTCCACAAATTGTAGAAGGATTCAATATTTTGTTTTAGTACATTACAAGATCAGATTAAATCCGTTTGGATAATTTCTACATGGTATTAGAGCGCTAGGAATCATAATAGAAGAGAAGAACTAGAGTTTGTTTTGAACAAGTACATCAAATTTGCAGATTTATTCTTCAGAACCAACAACAGATCATTATGTATTTCAATGGCTTGAGACTCGAATATGCCCTTGAGGGAAAATTAGAATTACATAGCATGGAAGGAAATGATGGAGGCAATTATCGAGGAAAAAAGGCTGAAGGCATTCATTGACAGTGATATTCCCCAGCCCCCAGCAATAGATGCTCAAATTCTTGATGCATGGAAGAAGAATGTAGCAAAGGCGAGAAGGATCTTGTTAGAGGGAGTTCGATATCATATTGTCTCAAGTATCCTTGGGAAGGTGACTCCATATGCTATATGGGAGGCCTTAACATATATTTTTCAGAATAGCAGCGACCACAGGAAGCCGATGTTGAACTACAAGCTAAAAAATATCAAGATGGAGAAGGGCGACACGATCCAAAAATACTTGACAAAGTTCACTCAATGTCGAGATGAGATTGGAAGTGTTGGGATAAAAGTTGCCTAGGATGATCTGGTGAGCCTAGTTCTTCTAGGCCTTCCCAAGAGCTGGCATAGCTACCAGGACTCTGTGAATGGGAGGGAGAAGCTACCAGACTAGGAGCGATTATGGTCTGACTTGGTACAAGAAGAGATTCGGCGGAGCACCATAGATGGATCCTCTTTAAAGACTAATGATGAGGAGAACTGTACCTTGGATGGAAATGCGAATAAAGGAAAAGAGAAGACGTCCCATTCCAAATCGGAGTCTGGCAAGGTAGGAAAGAGGCGAGACTTGTCAAAGGTAAAATGTTTCAACTGTCATGAGCATGGACACTATGCTACAAGTTGTTGACAAAAGAAGACCAACAAGAATGCCTCAGGAGGAGCAACATGTGAAGCACTTGATTCACAGTTCGAGTTGGATTTCACTCTCATCGCATGCATGGTGTCATCAGTGATGGGTTTTGTGTGGTACATGGATAGTGGAGCTTCGTTCCATATGTTCAGTAACAAATAATTCTTCAGTAGCTTGGAGGAGAAGGATCTCCAGGTGCACATTGAGATGGGAGATGACGAGAGGTATAACGCTACCGGTGTAGGTACAATTACCTTTCAGAGGGATTCATATAATCCACTCACATTAAAAGATGTCATGTATGTTCCTAGTTTAAAGAAGAATTTGGTTTCTATTGCTATGTTGGAATATCGTGGCTATGATGTGATCTTTAGTGAGGGAAAGGGGTTCATTCGTCACAAAGGCACGAGACAGGTGAAAAATATTGGGGTTCGAGTAAAGAACCTATACAAATTGGATGTAGAACATTGTGCTACCTTCATGAAAGAAAAGAAGGTGGAGAGTCGAGACATCAGTGAGTTATGGCATGGGAGATTGGGCTATCCACACTGCAACGCTTTGAAGATCATGCAACAAATTTCTACATGACTTACAACGGGTGCACTTGCACAGAGAGATACATGAAAAGGGTGTACATTGGGGAATTATATCAAATCCACCTTTCACGATAAGGAAAGCCGCGGCAAGGCGATCCTTGAGAGAGTTCACTCAGACGTGTGTGGACTGTTCTCGACAACTTCCACAACAAAACACATGTATTATGTGATATTTGTTGATGATTTTTCAAGAAAGTGTTGGATTTTCTTCATGCAGAAGAAATATCAGACGTTATCCAAGTTTTGTGAGTTCAAGGCACTTGTCGAGAAGGTTACAGGGAAGAAGGTGAAGGCAATGAGGAGTGAAAATGGTGGAGAATACATATCTAATGAATTCAAGAAATTATGTGCCTCAGAATGAATTCAAAGATAATTGATAGCACCTCATAACAAACAACATAATGGGGTTGTATAAAGAAAGAAAAAAACTATTGTGGGAGAAACACGAGCTATGTTTCATGATCAGGGCCTATCGTTGCATTTGTGGGTGGAAGCATGTAATACAACAATATTTGTGAAAAATAGAAGTCGTCATCAGATACTTGGGATGAGTACACCAGAGGAGGATTTTTTAGGTAAGAGACTAGATGTGTCATATTTTAAAATTTTTGGTTCATCTGTTTATTTCCATGTAACCAAATATTCCAGGAAGAAGCTAGATCCAATAACAAAGTTGGGGATATTTGAGGGGTACACTGATACACCTCACAACTATCGGGTGTACTTTCCATCATAGAGGATGATAATGGTTAGAAGAGATGTGAAATTCTATGAAGAGAAATCCATGCGATTCACCCTTGAGAGGGAGCTCGAGTTGCATGCAGTTGAGGAGCTCTTGGCTCCAAAAGAAGAACTTCAAGATGTGGAGTATCGACAAGAAGAGGAACAAAGAGTGGTATAAACCACTCACACAGATCCATACACCAGATATGGAAGGAAGCACACTAGATAGGCTGCCATATTTTTGCTAGATGCGAGAGAGAATGTGGGAGCACCCACATCACAATGCAGGAAAAGAAGTTCCCCAGAGCGGTACACTGGATACATGGCTATTATGAGCGAAGGTATTGAGATAGAACCATCGTCTTTTGAGGAAGCAGTGCAGCAACTAGTGTGGGTTGATGCCATGGTTGAGGAGTATGACTCCATTATCCAAAAAAATGCATGGGAAGTTGTCCCAAGACCTGTGGGAAATTCAGTTATATGATCCAGGTGGGTCTACAAGGTGAAGCATGCATCATATGGGAGTGTGGAGAACCAAAAGGGCATATTTGTGGCCAGATGGTTCTCTCAAGTGGAGGGGATTGATTATGATGATACTTTTGCACCAGTCGCAAGGTACTCATCTATCAGATCCATCCTTGCACTCTCAACACAGATAAGATGACAGATACATTAGATGGATGTAATTACAACCTTTCTCAATGGATTTATTGAGGAAGAGGTGTACATTGAGAAGCCAAATGGTTTTGATACATTAGACAGGGAATCACATGTGTGCAGAATCAAGAGAGCACTATATGGGATGAAGCAAGAACCTCGTGCTTGGTACACCATGATAGACAACTATTTCACCGGGTTGGGATTCACCAAGAGTGAAGCAGATGAGAACCTTTATCAGATTGTGGTAGATGGTAAGATTTTGATTATTGTACTTTATGTCGATGATATGATACTGAAAGGTGATGAGCAACTCATTAATTATTGCAAAGAGGATATTGCAAGAGAATTTGAGATGAGAGACATGGGGTTCTTGCACTATTTATTGGGATTGGAAATATGGAAAAGAGATGGGGAGCTATTTGTATCTCATGGAAAGTATGCCAACGAGAACCTCAGGTAGTTGCACATAAAGGGAAGAAAACCCATGGAGACTCCTCTAGCAGGAAACTGGAGGAAGGAGGATGCTACTTCATGCGATGTAGTGGATGCTACTGTTTACAGGCAGCTTGTGGGTTCACTCATGTATTTAGTGAACACACAACTAGACATACGCTATGCAATTAACCAACTTAGTCAATCTATGGTTAAGCCTACCAAGCTCTTTTGGAAGGCATACAAACATGTGTTGAGATACCTCAAAGGCACTACAAAGTATGGGCTATGGTACAAAAGGACATAGGGAGTGAAGATTCAAGGCTTCACCGATGTAGATTGGGTAGTGAGTTCGTCCGAAAAGAAGAGAACATCAGGGGGAATCTTTAGCATAGGATCAACAACAGTTTCCTAGTATAGCAGGAAACAAAGATCAGTTACACTCAGTTCAACAGAGACAGAGTACATGGATGCTAGTCAAGAATCACATGAGGCCATTTGGATGAGGAAGATCTTTGGATGAGGAAGATACTTTTTTGGTTTTTTTGGTCGACAAATGGATCTGATAATGATACATTTTGATAACCAGAGTTCCATCAAACTCTTGGTTAATCTAGTTTTTCATGATAGGCCCAAGAATATTGATATCCAATATTACCATCTTAGAGTTTGTGTGCAGAGGTGGATTCTGTCATTAGAATAATTTCCCACGTAGGAGCGGATGTAGACATATTGATGAAGGCATTGACAAGAATAAAATTAAAATTCCTCAAAGACAGGATCAGGGTAGAAGATAATCCCTTTATTTTTGAGAGGGAATGTTGAAATGGCACCCAAAGGGGGTTTCTGATTTAATTTCCCCTTAATTGAATTGGAAGAGAAATTATAATTTCATCTCATGGAAACTTGTATTAGTTAACTGAGTCAGGAATACTTAGTTAGCTTAGGAAATTCGAGTTGAGGGTCAGAGAGGAGGCATTTAGAATTCTCCCATGATTTTAAGGGGTCCAATTACAGTTATTTGGGAGTTGTAATTAGTTAACTCAACTAATTGAGTTAAAATCAGTTTAACTAGTTCTAACTGAGAGATGAGCTAGTGATAGGTCCAATGAATTAAATATGATTTAATTCACAAGTAGTCGTCAATAAATTAACTAATAATTCACTATAAATAGTTGTTGCATGTCAGTACTAAGGAAGGCCCAGTTGAGACTGAGGTTAAAGGGAAGATAACTATCAGTTTCATATTTAGAAACTTGTACATGTCATGTATAGAATCATTTGGAAGCCTTAGATGAATTGCGCAATCAATTCTTGAGAGTTTCCTATTTAATAGGGCAACAATTCCTCCAAGAATGCGTGAGTAAGGCTGATCAGAAAGAGGTTGAGAATTGGTTAATTAGTTGACTAATTTTTCCTAGATCCGAGTGAGACAGTCAACAAAGTGCAAAGGTTTCTTAGTGATAGAAAAGAATTGTATTGTTTCATGGTCTTGACTTTATGCAATATACATATAGCGAGGTTTTGAGAAATTTCTTTCCCCAGATACATCTTGTGTTGTGTGATTTATTATTTCTTTCTCTTACTTATTATGTGATTGTGCGATCGGATTTTGTTTCCAAAAATTCTAGAAGGATTCAATATTTTTTTTAGTACATTACAAGATCAGGTTGAATCCCTTTGGATAATTTATACACTACATATTCCTTGAGATTTGCTGTTGGATTAGAGGAAGATTATTTATTGTTGCTACTGCTTCAATGATCAATGAAGAAGGTTGGTCTTCAGAAGTGTTGCTTATCACTTGAAAACTTATTAGAAAAAGAAGGATAAAAAAAATAAATAGGGAAAAGATAAGGGAATTATGAAAATATAAACTGCCAAGAACTATTGGTTTTCAGTTAAGATTTTCTGTATAATGATGCCAACATTGTTGGTTTTCATGCTTATACTTTTATTTTTATTTTATCCCTTTTTTTTTTTAATAGATGATAAAAAAAATTACAATTGAGTTGGAGAATGAGGATAATGATCTCCTTTCTTAACCAACTTGACTTTAGAATTTTCTTGCAAATATTTGACAAACTCTTCCTTTGTTAGTAGTTTATGATAAAATCTTAATCTATGACCATTAAAAAGGAAGGTAAATTGTTCATCATCAATAATTTTGATCTTGAGTGCTCCATTTTCATAAACAATATCTATCTCATAAGGACCAAGCTAATGAGTTTGAAACTTTCCTTGAAAATATTTGAATTTAGAATTAAAAAGAAGTGCTCAAGCACCTGGCTTGAACTTTTTAGTTTTGATAAATATGTCATGCCATCTTGACCTTCGCTGCTAAACTATGTTGGTTCTTTGGATAACATCTTGTCAGAGCTCTTCTAGCTCATTCAATTGTGCTAGTCTTTGTTTTTGAGCTTTTGATAGATCAAGGCCCAATTTAGAAGTTGTTCTAAAGGTATCCATATGGAATTTAATTGGAAGAAAAACTTGTTTCCCATAGACAAGCTCATAAGGAGTATGTTCGGTTGTATTTCTCCATGTGGTTTGATATGCCCATAGTGCTTCTGGAAGCTTTTCTTCTCAATTTTTCTTTTGTAAATGCACAATTTTGGTTAGAATTGCTTCAAGTACCTTGTTGGTGGATTCCACTTGTCCATTGGCTTGTGGAAGATATGGAGTAGATTTTCGATGCTTGATTTTATATTGCTCCATATTGTTTTTCACCAACTTGGATGTGAATTGAGTACCTTGATCTGTTACAATTTCTCTTGGAACACCAAAACATGTTAAGATATCCTAAAAAAGAAATGTAACTACATCATTTTTAGTTTCAAATAAAAACGGTTTATCTTCTACCCATTTTTTGACATAATCTGTGCAAACAAGTATATACCTATTTTGTTTAGTTTGAAGATTTATTGGCCCAAAAAAATCTATAGCCCATTTTTCAAAAGGCTCTACAAGTACCTGTGGTTATAGAGGCCTTTCATCTGATGGAATAGGATTCCCCATTATTTGACAACTATCACATCTTTTGACATATTCTTTGACATTCTTAAAAATAGATGGCCAATAATATCCCAAAAGAATGATCTTGTAAGCAATTCTTTTGTCGTCGAAGTGTCCTCCACATGGTTCATCATGACAAGCTTTCAAGGTTTCCGGTACTTCATCTTCTTGAACACATCTTCAGATTATCGAATCAAGTCCAATTTTGTACAACTCTCCATCTATCCGAGAATAAGGTGCACTAGTTTTGATAACTTTTTGTTGTTCTCTCGTTGATAGGTGTGGAGGTAATTTTCATGTAGCTAAATAATTGGCAATATCTGCAAACCAAGGTGTTTGAGTAGATACTGCAAAAATATATTCATCAAGAAAATTATCTTTTACATGAATATCATCATTATTATTCTGCATTCTAGAAATGGAATCAACAACTATATTTTCTTTTCCCGGTCTATCAAGAATAGTAATGTTGAATTTTTGCAACAATAACAACCATCTTGTGATTCTACTATTAATAATTGGCTTTTTCATTAAATATATAATAATAGAATTATTTGTATGAATAAAAGTTTCATAACTAGTGATATAATGACGAAACTTTTTAATGACACACACAACAACTAAAAACTCCTTTCTTGTTACAATGTAATTTAACTCTATTGGAGTCAAATTTTTGCTTGTATAATAAATGGCATAAGGAGTTAAATCTTTTTGTCCCAACACAACTCCCAAAGCTGTATCTGAAGCATCAATATAAATGTAAAAAGGAAGAGACCAATTAGGTCGTCTTAAAATTGGTGCTTCAATAATTTTATGTTCCAATGTCTCAAATGCTTTTTGACGGTCAGAATTCCAAACAAACTCACAATCTTTTGTAAGAATTTTGGAAAGTGGAGAGACTATTTTTGTGAAATTTTCTATGAATATTCTATAATAACCAGTAAATCTGAGAAAACTTCTAAAATTTCTTTGAAAAACAAGAATTGAAATTTTATAAATTACTTCTACTTTAGATGTATCCACTTTAATTCCATCGCTTGAAATATGGTGGTCTAAAACAATCCCTTCATTAAATATCAATTTTTTTTTTCATGGCTTAGTGAAAGCTTTGATTCTTTACAGATAATAATATTTTTTTTCCAAATTTTCAATAACTTCCTAAAAAATATCTCCATATACAGTGAATTCATCCATGTAAACTTCCACATAGTCACGAATTAGATCAGAAAATATACCTAAAACTGCTCTTTGAAATGTGGCAGGTGCATTACATAATCCAAAGGTTGTACCATATAGGAATATGTTCCCCATGGATATGTGAAAGTAGTTTTATCTTGATCTTATGGTGCTAGTTGGATTTGGTTATATTCACTAAAAACATCTAGAAATGAAAAAAAATTCTTCCCTCACAAGGTATCTAATACTTGATCTATAAAAAGTATTGGAAAATGATCTTTCAAAGTAGCTTTGTTTAATTCCCTGTAGTTAATACACACTCTCCATTTCCCATTTTTCTTTGGAACAATCACTAAAGGTGAAACCCATTTGCTATTTGATATCAGATAAATGAAATTCACATTAGGTAACTTTTGTAATTCCTTAAACATTTATCTTAGATTAGGGTTCGTCCTTCTATGAGGTTGTCTAACTAGTTTGGCATTTTCCTAGATATAAATATGATGCATACAACTTTTAGGATCAAACCCTTCATATCAGTATACTCTCATGCATAAGCGGAAGAGTGTTTTTGCATCATATTTATCAATTTCTTCTTTTGAAATCGTTCCAAGTTATTACTAATATTCAATGTTTTGCTTAGAAAAAAATTATACTTGAGAATTGCCAAAATTTTCCATAGAATGTAAAGCCATTTGGTGAGATGATAGATATTCAATATTGCATTATTCCTGAAAACTTTGATCTTGCTTACAATATGAGGAAGGATCACTATTATTCATTAAATTTATCAGTTGATCTTCCTCATCTAATTGTGAAAGAGTAAATATTGATTGTATATCATCTTAATTTTAATTATCACCATCTATCAAAATTTCACTTTCTACTTCGTTATTGTTTTTGCGGGTGGACACAATGTGAATTTCTTACTGGAGTTTCCATTAGAAATATACATGTCACCATATCTACAACTTATAAATGCATCACTTGTAGCTAGCCAAGGTCTACCAAGGATCAATGGATTGCCTCCTAAATTATTATTGGGAGTTAAAATGAGGAAATCTACGGTATTTTCCCAAGAATCTAGAGAAACAGACACATATTCTAATGCAACATCTGGTTTGATAACATATCTATCTGCTAATTGTATCAATGTAGGAGTATATTGAAGATTAGGAAGATTTAATTGCTCCGTTGTCTGTTTACTCATAATGTTGATAGATGCTCCTAGATCAATCAAAGAGTTTGGAATCTCAATACCATTGATACGATTTTTTATAATAGAGCTACCTGGATCTAGATATTTTTGAACAATTGGTTTCCCATCATAATATCAATAATTTTTGCAAATATTGATATTTCCTTTATAGCTTGTAGTAATTTTTTTTTGATGCAAATAATCTTAAGTTCATCTAGCATATCGTAATCTAGTAATTTTTTTTCCTTAATATTCCTTTATCAATTTTGAGCCTTTCAGGAAAAGGTGGATCTTGTAAGGAAATACAAGGTTGTTCTACTAGAGGAGCTATACAAGGCTGTTTTATTTGCTCATCGTTTAATTGTACATGAACATATTCCTTTAGACGAGTATTTTCTTGATCAAGATTTTCATCTTTTTCATGAACTTCATCCTCTTTAGATTTGGATGACAATTGTTGGTGACTTATTTTGCAAAGCCCTACCAGATCTAAGTTGAACATCATTTAGACCTAATGGGGTTATCATACAAGCTTGAAAATTTTGACCTTCAATATTATAAACAACTTGTTGATTTTTATTATTTGGATTTGGAAGTGGTTGGGCACGTAGTTGATTGGATTTTTAAGGAAATGGTTAAATAAAAGTTGTTGATTTGGATTTTGGAATTGAGGAGGTTAGTTTGGTTGAGAAGGATAATACTGTGGTAGAAAAGAAGAATACAATTGTTGGAATTGATGAAATTGGGGATAATGAGGATTTTGCAACCTTGTGCCCAAGATGGATTTTGAGATTGCGGGGGCCAAGTTTTCCAAGGCATGGGTGAAGTCTAGTTATTCTTTGGTTGTGCATATGATTGATTATTGAAACCTCAAGTCATATTTGGTTGTTGATTTTTCCATGGTATTTTAGAAATAAAACGAAGTGATTCAACTTTGCTTATTCCATCCTCATCTTGAAAAATGACTTTAAGGCGAAGCATTGAGGGGAATTCCTTTGTATTATTCTTTTCAACACATATGACACAAATTTCTATACTATCAAGGGGACATTCTCTCAAGGCATGCTTTTTCCTACATTTGGGACATAAAATAGATAATGAAACATTCTCAAATTTTGCATGTTTTGTATATTAAGAGTATCGAGTTTCTCACTAAGACTCCCCAGTATATATGTTTTGAAATTATCAAGCAAATTTCCTATTTCAACTCTACTTACTGTTCCAGGTTCAAATTTACTAATTCTAGACATAATGGGGTCTCTTGGATTTTTACCAGTTCTAGCCTTGTCTCTTGAAATATATTTACACAAATCATAGATTTCACCAAATGAAAGTTGAGAAACATCTCATTTTCCCATTAAGTTGAGAAGGCCTATCCATTCATCTCTTATGGATTTCAGCAAAAGAGCTTTTAATGTTTCATAACCTAAGTAATGCATCCTAGCCCTTTTAACATTATAAGAAAATATTTCTACAAGGTTTTCAAGGTTTTCATCCTCTTTTTGCATCATCTTAAAGACTTCATCCTTATGGTTATGGGGCATGCAATAATTTTTCTAACAACACATTTTTCATTTCTTCCCATGTTCTAATAGTATGTGTTCCTAATCCCATGAACCATTTAAGTGCTCCATCCTTCAGAGTAGATGGAAATAATTATTTTATGAGGATCAAGTAAGTAGTCATAAGATCTACATAAAAATTAAAACTAAAAAATAAATGTTTCGAGGTCCTCATGTCTTAAACCATGGAAATTAGGGAGGATAGAAGGTGAAATGTTTTTCATTGTGGCTGTGGTGTCTTCATCAAAAAAAGGAAATCCATAAGGATCTAGTTCTCCTCTACCACTTCTACCACCTCTTTGTCCTCCTCCTCTGCTATTTCTTCCTTTTCCTCTTCCACCTCTAATCCCAAGTTCACCATTTACATTGTGTACTTATCCTCCTTCCCTTGCCATTGTAGATTCTTTAGATCTAATATAAGGTTATACGATAGGATTATCTAGCTCTTCTTCTGGTTCCTCTACTAATGGTATATTAGAATAAGTTTCTTCTTATTCTTCACTAGGAACCTCTAATTCTTGTCCTCCAAGTTATTCCCCTATTGAAGAGAGAAATATTAGTAACTCCTTTTGTTGGGGATGTAGGTTCTTCAACTACAACTTCAATAGAAGAAGTTGGTGAATCTCTTGGTTGGATTTAAGACATATGCACCTCATGGAGTCTATGTCTACTTGTAAATGATGGACTGTGAGTGTCCGTGTATGGTGTGGCACTACAAGGTTTAGCGGGAGTGAGTGGTGATGTTGGAATTGAACTTCTACCGCTACTTACAAATCTAACCCTAGAATCTCTTTCTCTACGCATAAATGATTTTATCATGCTTTAATTATGCATCTACAAAATAAAAGTAGAATGAACCTAACATGATATGCAAACCAAGAATGGAATCCTGTATACACTTCCCCGGCAACGACACCAAAATATTGGATAATTTAATTGACCTTAAATTACTTCATTAATTGTCAACCAAGGTTTGTGTACCTATAAAGTGTATGTGCACCATATATGCTAGGAATTATATCTTTGGATGAAATTGATTGAAGTATGGATGAATGTTGAGATTAAAGAGTTGTCACACACACATATTATTTCCATTGAAGTTACATCAAAACCAAATGCCAAACTGTATTTAAAATTAACCTAAAACTTGAAATCTCAATTTATTCTAATCGTAGAATTGAAAGTCTATCTCTAATTGCATGAAGGAAATATTAAAGCTAAATTGCATGAAGGAAATAAATAGATATTAATACTAATTTCAGAATTTAAAGTTTTAACACTAATTTGCAAAAGGAAAACTTAACACTATTTGCAGAAAAGGAAACTTAAATCTAAATTGCAGAAAGATAAATTATAACTCTGAATTGTAGAAAAATAAATTCTAACTCTAAATTGCAAAAATAAATACTAATGCCAATTACTTCCAGAAGAAAAGTAAATCAAACGAGAAATTGTAACTTCAATTGATTACTAATGTGCGATAATAGCTCTAAAAAACCATCTACTCATCGTCCACGGAATTTAACTGATTCATAAAACTAGATTGCTTGAACGAAATACATTCTGAAAATAAATCTTTTTGTATTTTATTTTTGTGAGTGCTCTGGAAACGAAATAACAGGTAATTCGAAAACAATTTGAAATTTAATTATTAAAGAGAAAACTACATAAAATTACGATGCAATTGCAGTCTATCTATGCGAAGTTTCAATGTAAACAAAAAATAACTACACTTACAACTCTCCAGGGGGGCCTCTCGTGAGTGTAAGTCTGTCATTGATCAAATGATTTCTCAACCACGTATTGGAAACGAGGAACAAAGTATTATATTAATCCACATATTTTCTTGAACAGAGCTTGCAAATACTGAAATAAACAACGACTAACTAAGTTTTTGGTCTTGCCCACTTAATTTTCTATAAAATTCTCATTTTAACCGATCTAAGAGTCCTATGTCAATAGGAAATTAAACTAATATGCCATCTAAGAAGTAAACTTAAATTAAAAGTCTATCTCCTCATGATTTCTATTGAAATAGAAACATGAGGGATTATTCTCGAACATGACTTCATGATCGAACAAATCATTTCTCGACGCTCGTTGATCTTGGTTGGATCTTCACGAATTTCTCGATCGGTGAAATGTTGTATTGTATTTGACTCAGTTTGACTTCCAGATATTTCAATCTTTGTATTTTTCCAGATGATGGCGATAGGTGGAAATCCATGTGCAAAACAATTTTCATCTACAAGTACCTTTCATTCCTTCTTTTGTGCATTGAAACCCGTCTAAAGACAGAGATAGCTGTATAATTCGATATTAGTTGTGGAATGAGCAAGATTTTGTAGTTGTAGAGATGTTTTAATTATATTTCACAAAGAAACAATAGATTCTAAAACATGTATGATTAATACCTTTTATATACTTGAGTAAGTATGTGATGACGTTGATTAGGTTGAAACTGCAACAAGATGGTCACAAAAAGATAAAGGAGAGGGAAAAATGATAGTTACAAAAAAAATAAAATAAAAAAATTTCAGACTTCAACAGTAGCGCAACATCAACATGGAGGTCTTGTTGTAGCCATACCAACCCCCTTAGTTTTTGAAACATTATGAGGCCCTCCATGTAAGTTTTGGTCAAATCACTTCTTTAATTCTGTTAATTTTGCAAAATTTCCACTTTTTTGGATTTTTGTTTTTACTGCTTCATTGTGTGCATTTTGTCGGTAGATTTCCAATGGTTCAAGTTTCGTCTCAATCTAACTTATAGTTTGGAAAATATCCTAGGCCAAAGTTTGATCAAATTTCGTCTCCTAGGCATTAAAATATGTAAATTTGTATTTTATAATATTTTATAAATTTATACAATTGAAATATGTAAATAAAACTTAATTAATTTAATTAATTTTCTCAATTTAATTTATTAATTAAGATTTAATTATGTTATTTTTAATTTAATTTTATTGTAAATTATATTTAATAATTTGCTTAATTTAATTATTTATTAATTTAATTTTTATTAAAAACCACCAGATTCAAGCACTTTATATATATATATATATATAGTATTTAAGTGTGACTTTTTGGAGTTTATGGCAGAAATCTGACTGGAATCCAGCGAAAACATTTGTTATCAAATCTTGATTCGCGTTGATTAAACTTGTTTTTTTTAGTGCATATATGGATTTTTCACCCTCAAAAACTTTTGGGGCACACTAATTGTGATTTCTATGAATCCCAAGTGGATTTTAGACATATTAGATCTGAAAATAAATCAGAAAAGTTTCCAAAAAATCATACTTAAAGTCTAATTATGTGTGCATATATATATAGAAAGAAAGAAAGTATTTTTAATGTCCACAAGGCTAAAAATAGCCTATGGGACAGATTGCTTCTCTATCTAGCTCTTGTATTTGATCCTTTTCCTGTGAAGTTTTACAATAACCGCTCCCAGCTTATCGACAAACTCTTCGCTGAATAGATTATCCCAAGAACTAGCTACCAAAATACCTGCATAGTTTTCCCTACTGTCTTTGAAGGCCTCGCATTCTAAAATGAAATGTTTTTCTGTTTCCACTTTTCCAGAGGAGCAAAAAATACATACTCTTTCCTCCCACATTGATTTTGGTCTTTTCCAGCACCCTGTTTCACAATGGAGTTGATGAGAATTAATCCTTAATTGAGCAATAATAATTTTAGATCTCCAAGAAATATTAGCCCCCATGTACGCCTTTTGTTGATGGTTATGCGTGGGGTTAAACTCTTCAATGTAGTACTTCTTCTTTCTCCCTAGCTCTTTCTCCCAAGTACGTTTGTGGAACTTATCCATAACAATTTTTTTTTATCTCTTTACTGTTTGTAGGACACATGTTCAAGCAAATACCCCATTTACTAAACCATTTTTTATTTTGCCACATCCAAGTCTTCTTTCTTTTGCACAATCTGTCACTAAACACAACCTTAGGCCATCTACCCTCTTCGATTTGCTCAATTTTTTTTAGATACCTTATGACTCAAACCATAGCAATTTCTTCAATAGGAGCAGCCCCTGTTTCACTTAACAGGATAGCATAAGGCACTGCACTTTTGATTTTGAATTTGTTTGTAATCAAGCGCTTCTGAAATTTCTCAATTTGTTTCCACTGCATCTCAGTTGTGCTATTGGCCCACAGTTCACAACCGTAGAGAATCACCGGAATCACTAGAAGCCCAGAAAGAGTTAGAGTGGTTTTCCAGTCCCACAGCTCTGCCTCTCTACACATGTTTTGAAGAGCATAAAATGATTTCCAACCCCCTAAAGTTATTTTCTTTCTACAACCATCCCAACTTAAATTTCTGTTGAAGTCAATTCCAAGGTATTTCTAGTCTGCAACTTCTTCCAGAATGCTGCCTTCAAAATAGAACTTATGTTGGTTATGCTTTCTTTTGTTAGAGAAAACCACTACTTTCGTTTTGCTAATATTGACTTGCATCCCAACCCTTCTACAAAAATGCTCAAGGGAATGTAAATGCTCTTGCAAACCAAGAGCCGATTTAGCAATCAATATAAGGTCATCTGCGTACAAAAGAAGCCTGATAACGAACTTGCCCAAATGGATACCGTCACCCCCTTGCGAATTTAGCCACTCTTCAAGCTTGTCAATATATAACCTAAAAAGGGTAGGAGACAATGGGAAACCTTGCTTGACCCCGATATCGCTTCTAAAACTTTCAGAAATGCCAGCTGAAGTTCTGATTTTGACTTTCACCTCTTCATACAACCTATGCACAGCTGCTCTCAAATGCTTGGGAACCCCGAGTTCCTCCATTCTGCCCCAAAGCTTATCCCTAGGAACCGTGTCAAAGGCTTTTTTGAAATCAACAAAGCAACAGAAAACTTCTTCCTTTTTTTCCCAAACTTTTTCAATGATGTGCCTTAAAGTTATACAATGGTCAACTGTGGAATGTTTAGGTCTAAAACCCGCTTTCCCTTTAGCACGTTTATCTCTTTCTTCTGCCCACTTGCTGATTTTCTTTTCCAACATGCTTCCAAATAACTTTGCAAACAAGGGGTTTATCATTATGGTTCTATAGTTGGAGGGATTATTGACGTCACCACTCTTGAAAAGAGGTATTTCCATACTAGTTGTCCAATCTGTGGGGAACCCCTGCTGTAAGATGTTGTTGAAAATTTTTGTGATGTGAGGTGAAAGAAATTTTAAGCCCCACTTTAGATACTCTGCTTGAAGTTCATCTAAGTCTTTTGCTTTTCCAGCACCCAACTTCTTGATACCCATCTCTACCTCTTGCACCGTGAAGAGTTTTGTGTCTGTGTTGACCAAGGGAGGAGGGTCAACCTTGGGATCCTGCTCATAAAGTTGTCTTGCATAGTCAAACCATTTAGAAGCTGGAATGTTGTTTTCAGTTTGCACCTTTTTCAGTTGGAGCTCCTTCCAGAATAATTTGGGGTTATTTTTCCCGAGGAAGATTAGTTCTTCTCTCCTTGAAACCATGAACTCAACCTTTTTCTTTTTTACTATATACTTGTAAACTTTGAGCTTTATGTTATCTGTGTCTGATTCCTTCCACCTGCTCCTTGCCTTTTTGCATTCCTCGTCAAACCAAACATTAACCGGAAAGCAATTTGTTTCAAACTTCTTAATTTTTCTCTATATAGAAATATAATTTTAAAAACTATATATTAAAAAAACTTCATTATAAATGTTAATAAAATTAAAATTTAATAATAAAAAATGGGTTTGGAGAATATTCTTGCTCGGTTCCTCCAAGGTGTTGTAATTTTATTTTTTCGAAGTCACTTAGGCTAACTAAGCCCCGGGGTGAGGTAGGAGAAGCACGAAGGATTTTCATGTTATTGGTGAAGCACTTACAAATTTAGCATATGGTAGGGTTGTTTTTTAAAAGTGGGTTCCACACTCCACGTGGCACTCTCTCCCATATACTCTTGTCTCCATAATCTTACGTACACTATGAAAAGGTTAAAAACTCCTCCTTTTAATTTGGATTATATAGAGTAAATTTTTTGTATTTTCTTTGACTGTCATTATATTTATTTTGTTTCTATTTTATTTTATTTTAAACGTTATGTAATTTAATTTCATTTATATTTTTAAAATTTTGAATTTATTAAAATTAATAAAAAGTTAAATAAAAAAAAAATTACAATTATATTTTTAAAATTAATAAAAAATTAAATAAACCAATTTTTTTAATAAAATGTCTAGTATTGTTAATTATTTAACATGTAATCAATTTTGATGACTCAATTTTCACTGACAATATCTCTAGCTTTATTTAGTGAAATTGAGAAAAAGAAGGTTGTTGGAAAGTTGATTATGTGGATAAGGGTCTGGAAGTGGTTGCATGAAATGTTTGGTCATTTACCACTGCATAATGAGCAGAAGTGAAGGCTATGAAATTGCAACAAAAACTAATTTTTTGAGTGTTAATTAATTTTTTTTTTCTTTTTTCTCTTCACTAGGAATATTTTTTTGTAGCTAACTCATTAAAAAATTATTCGATTGTCAATCTTCTCATCATAGAAAAACAATGGAAATATTAGATCTGATTTTATTAATTTAGAAAATTAGTTCATTAATTTGTTTTTCATAATTTTAGAAATATGACTTTTTCTTTTGAAATTTGAATGGTTTAAAATTTTAATTTTCATTGGTTTTTTTGAAGAGTTGATTGAAGAGGATAATGCCGGGAGTTTTGGAGCAATAGAATGGCACCAACAAAAGGAAATATGTATTTTTTTCCAAGTCTAAAATCATAGATCAAATCTGCCTCTCAATGACTCTCTTTATTGAAGATTTTTGTAAATTATAAATAAGATTTTGAGAGAAGGATTAGAGGTTCCTATTTTCTGCAAATTAGAGACTCTTAACACTTTTGTGAGGAATATTTGTGTTGTCGGTTAAGAGGAAAACTCATATAGGAGCTTTAGTGGTTTTTTTTCTTTTCAAGATCCATTTTTTTGTTAGAGAAGCATATCTTGCACTTTTGCAGCCCTTTCCTTCCTAGCAAAGCTAGCGATTTTGGGAGGATTGTTGGAGATTCATTGTAAATAGAGTGAGAGATTTAGGTTTAAATATTGTTTTTTTCAAATACTTTTATTTTTTAGTAAAAATCATATTCATTTAATGACAAATATGTATCAATAGTTTCACGTTTCTCACTTTTGTTGAATATGTGAATTCTCGTCTACTATATCAACTATCTGATCTAATAGTTTTAAAGATAATGCTATTTATTCTCGATTTTATATTTCTTTTAAACAAATTTCTAAGTAATTATTTCCATAAAATTTGTTATCATAAACGATTTAATTTTCATTGAAATTGTGTAAACTTTTTCCAAGTTTTAATGGTTCATCTTTCATTGTTTTGAATCTACAAATAGAGCATGTATTGCAATTATAATCTCAATTGTTAGAACTACTTAAAAAACCTCATATTCATAGTAAAAATCATGTTTAATCCCCATCATATTTAATCATTGCACTTGTTATTTAGGAACTACCTCCTATTGTACCGAGTTAGATTAGTTCCTTTTGTTTTTTTTGCATCAATAAGTAGGCCTACATTTATATTTAGATTTAGATTTAATTCCCATTTTTAGAAGTCTCCTTACACAGGAGTAACCTCATTGGTGGCTTGGATGAGCCCTTGTGTCAGCTTAAGGATTGCTTTCTTGTAAGCTAGTTGTAAGAGGGTAACTTTGATCACCTCTTTTTTTTGATAAGTAATCAAGGACATAAAAAATCAACAAGGAGAGTGAGGGTAATTGGACCCATTTGAGCCATTCAAAATCACCATTCCAAACGGATAAGTGATCAATTGGGGCCATGACTGGGTGATCTCCCTATTGTTTATTTTGGTCATTTTTTGCTATCAATAATTTTGGCGCTATAAGGAGTGCCATGACAAGTTGTCTATTTGGAGTTTTGTATTCTAAAGTTTTTATTTATTTGCAATGACTCCTTCTAAGCTTCCCATTTGAAGTTGTATTTTTGTATATGCATTATCCACCACTCCAATCAGACTTGTAATACTCTTATCAAAGGTAAATTTTGATGGTAAGAGAAATACTTATGCATATGATCATGCTTTGCAATTTATTCAAAATTTTACAAATTCTACTTTTTCTGATATTGATTGAGGTATCCTATGCATGATATTTACTCTTACTTTCATAAGTAGAGCCAAAAGATGGTGTGAATATCTTCCAGCTACCTTTGTTCATAGTTGGGACCAATTTATCACAAAGTTCCCTCACAAATTTGACAACTACGATTTTGAACACGTATGCATTGAACTTGAAAATTTACAAAAGTTTGAAAATGAAACTTCCATAGATTTTACTATTATATTCCAATTAATTTATTTAAGATCTAGTCCTTTGGCTGTGGTCTCTTGATAGAAGGTGATCAGGTGCTCTGTTAACGAACTCCTTGTTGTGAAGTCACCAGTTCAATTCCTCCCCCGACCGGGGTGATATATTGGACATGTTGAAGATGTAGTCCTGCCAAGCTTACAATTTTTATTTATTTTATTTTATTTATTTATTTTAAATTTAAGATCTAGATCTAAAGATAGAACTTCATATATTGAATTGAAATAATGGTTTGAATTTATTTGTTCCCTTCTTTGCATTCAAAACAATTGCCAAGAACTGAAAAATGTTATTTTTTGTGTATTTTACACTATCGAAGAACCAATTTCTCAAAATGGCATCGTCGATTCTCTTCAAACAAAAAATTCAAAGATAGTTAATGAACCACTCGACGAGAAAATAAATGTTACTATAATAATTAATGTTGATCTCATGGCTGATCTAAATCAAAATAAGTTTGCAGTTCCAAATCATAATGAAGAATAAGATCAACAAACAGTAGAATTAGCAGGAAACAAGCAACAAGCAAATCAACAAGCATAATGAAAATTGAAAATTCCAATAATATGAAATCTACCGCAAATATTGTTGAATTTTCTCATGCTAAAACTCATGATTAGCCACAAAGTTTCGAGCAACCAAGAATTAATCTTCAGGAAAATGTGGTAAGCCATATACATGATGAAGAATCTGAAATTTTCATTATGGAAATTGAACAAGAATCAACAAGCAGAGAAAATTTCAAGTTCATATCTTTAAATATTCATTTCTCTCTTTATCTCTATCATTTTGCTGATAGTAATTCAATTGCTTATATCATCCAATGATTCCTCTTTTCAAAAACATTATTTTATACAATAGAGGGACTACCATAAATTTAACAAATAATGAATTGCCAATTAGTTTTGATAAGGGAAAAGAGTTTTAATGATCACCTTTTCAACGAGGATGAAAATTCATTCAATCATCCGTCTTGTTCTACTATGCCTTATGGAAAGGAAGAAAATGCTAATCAAAATTGTCAAGTTATTTATGATGATGATTCTGAGTTTGAGAATATTGAGTTTTCCCACCAATAATTAAATCCTCTTGTTCTTGATACTCAAAGTCAATCCATGGTTCAAGTTGAGGGATCTTCTTCTACTGATATAACTACAACAAATTTTCATCTTGAACCCCCAAAATGCTAGAGTGATTGCAATTTTCAAAAAAAGAAGTATATTCTAATTTTTGACTCTGAGATTGTTCAGGTTCATATTCTTGCTCATAGACTTGAAATTCTTTCACCTTCGCAAGTAGATTTCGTTGTCAATTTCGATTGCATTATCCTGGCTAATACTTGTGAAAAGGACATTATTTCAAATTAATCCCAACTATCATGTAACACTATATGTAACATTAGTATAAATGATGACAATTTTATTTTACATTCTTTATTTATTTTGGTTTGTTTTATATTTTTATGTATCTTTTATTTTTCAATTTTTGGATATCTTATATTGGCATATTGAGAAATTAAGCATTGAACACTCACCCAGTGTGTTAATGCGCGAATGTGTAAATGAATTTCAAAGCCTAAATCATGACCATCAAGAGCTTCTAATATTTCAATTTTATTTGATGTTCATGCCATATAAGCTCATTCTTTCTTCACAGATACATTTTTCACAAGAATCAACACTTGATAGTGTAACATCACAGTTTGACCAGCTATCTTATCTCTCTCAAAATCTTCTGACAAATTCATTAAATTTCCATCCCTATTTTCATGATCCATTTGAAAGTCGTTTGGAAGGTTGAGTTACACACAAAATTGCTAATATTCTGCCTCATGTACATAACACTAACATTTTTTCATAAAGCTACAACATATAAATACATATCATTTGAATATAGTATCTTGTCCTGCTCTTCTTTGAATTCTCTCCAACCATTTAAAAATGTTCATCCTGATTTTTATGATCCCATAGAAACCTGGTTGGAGAATAAGTTTCTAGAGAAATTTATTATAAATAAGTTTATTTTCCTAAACTTATTAGAAATTCATGTACATAATGGGTTGAAGTTTTCTTTCAAAAGTTTAATAATCATTTTCCTATTGGTACTATTTTTTTATGTGCATTTTCTTTCAAAGCTTAAACTAATGGAATGGCTCCATTGGAAGTATGATTTTACTTAGTTTTAGTCCACTATGTAGATTAGGATTAGGAGTAGGATTATTTTAATATCAGTTTCTTTTCTTTTTGTTTTTCTTTTAATAATGCAGGTAGAAAAATAAGCGAGCAATGAGTCTCTACTTTTTCTTGGCAAAAGAAATGATTCAAAGCTATTCCAACAAAATTTGCTCATGCACATGTTCAACTGAATCTTTGAGCATCATTGGGAAAAAATTAATCACATAGATGAAGTCATCGCTCATTACTTGATCATCTATCAGTTGGCAATAATTATCCCTATCCATTTCCATGCTCCCGTGCTTTTTAAAATTTCTTATTTGCTAAGGTCGTGTTGAGAAAAGACTTTTAAAAATAATCCTTGTCTTGTTAGGGAGGTAATCAACTTGTATCTTTTATTTTGGCTGTGCTCTTTTTATAAACCCCAAGATAACTCAGTGCCCAATACACGACCATCCAGTCCACATGCTGCATACACACGGGTCCCTCTTTTGCTTACAATCTTTGTGTTTTAATTGGGAAATCATTTCTCACCTTCCACGTAATCCCAAAACCACATCACCTCGTTTTTCCCTTAGAGCAAACTCTTTGTATCTTCGAGGTTGATGTAAGCACGATGCGTGGGCCTGTCTCCACATGAATTCCATTCATAATCATTCTCTCGTGTTTGAATTGGCCCACGTGCCACATCCCCCCGCATGCTCTTCATGAAAAGTATCTTTTGTATCCCTCTTATATATATATTTTTTTCGGGATTTCATCCTTCTTCGATGATGTGCAAAGGTAGTACCCTTTCCCTCACTATTATCCTTGCATGCATTACAGGTTCCCTGACCCAACTATAACCATTGATTTACTCTGCCACATATCCCGAAGGTTCTTCCGAAGCTTTCACAAGCTGCTTATTTCTATCGTCTCGTAAATCACCTTCATGGGTGACGCAAGCATCCCTTATCACGCTGGGTCACATTTGTCATGCATTTTGATTTTCAGTACTGATTCACCCATGCGTCATCGCCCTTCCACGTCACCTCGGGATGAGTTTCCCCAAAGGTTTCATACGTCCTTCCATTCAAAAGGGTTTGGGATAAAATCTCAAGGTAGATCAACATGGCATATCTACTTGCAGGTGTCGCTCGTGCTTATGCTCTAGTTATCCTATTGGGCACCTGTACCTTTAACCTTCCATGTAATATTGTTCCCTGGAGATTTTAAACACATGCTTCTCATGTTCCGTCTAGTCTCACATTCCCGGGATGACTCAGCGTATATACACAATGTTTATGTTCATTCACAACGCTTTCCATTCGTTCACGTGTATAACCCTCCACATCATCCTCGATATAGTCACCTTGGTCATATTCTCAATGCGCACTCATTGCTCCTTCAAAGAATTAGTTCCTAGGATTACGTGAGGAACCACGATGAATGGCAAGTCACCTCTCACTCAAATCAAGTCTTTCCACTTGTCACCCCTGCGAAGCTATCATGTTTACATACCAAATCAACAAACACCCTCAATTATAGTGTTTTCGAATTTTATCATCAGGGTGACATAGTCATCCACTAAAATTTTTATATACACTATGAAAAGGCCCAAGTCTTCTCTCCCTCTTTCTCTGTGTGTGTATATATATATATAGTTTGGGACTTTGGCCTAATTCCATGGGATTTAAAAAAAATTTGGGGCTAATATAAAATCAGAATGTTTTCATTTAGCCTGCACATACAAAAAAAATGGTTCCAATCAGAAAAGGAAGAGAGAATATTTGCAACCGCAATACAGAGTGAAGTAGTTTTGGCAGATGTTCATTGTTTTCATTCTGATTTCTGATGATTTTTATTTCTTCATGATCCCTTGAACATAAACTATTCATTTATAGCATAATGTTTGCTCTAGTTTAGATTCAATAAATTCAATGATCATAGACATAAGAAATTCGATAGATTTTCAAATTCTTTATGCTATTTGATCTTAATCATCAAATGAATTTCTTTTTGAAAAAATGATTTTGGAGGAAATTAACATCTCTAAGGTAAATTATAACGAGATTCTTCAAGGTAATTTCATGATCTGGATTTATGTAGGAACGCAATAAAATAAAAAAATAGAGATAAACGCAGAGATGCAACGAAAATAATAATTCATTTCATTAATATCAAACAACTGAAATATGTTTACAGACAGACTGGAAATAAAATATCTAGGGCGATGGTAGCTTATCTCTGAGAAGAGATGTGGTGGCTACATGCCTCTGAACTGTGTTACAATGAGCCTCGAAGGCCTATTTATTGTTGAGCAACAATGCAAAACCATAAACATCCAAAAACCTAACCATAGGAGATGAAGCGCCAAAACTATGGGCCCCGTTTGGGTAAATTGGTGTTTCAACTTTTCGGAGACGTAACTTTGGCATACGATCTCCATTTGATGCACATCATACCTCGTTTGAAATATATATTTGAGGAGTAAAAATTTTGGTGTGAGCAACATCGGTCCATGGGTCGACCGATGTTGCTCCCAGTTTTCCCAAAAAACGTCATTTAGGGCCTCAAAACAACTCCAAAAGTTTAGGACCCAAAAAACTGCTAAAAATAGTAAGTTGTGCCGAAACTGAAAAACTGAAAGAACCGATGGTGGGGGTTCAAATGGAATAGGTGGGTGGCCACCAATATCCATGTGGCTCATTAGGGCCTCAAAACGGCTCTGAAAGTTCAGGAACCGACAACCTGCTAAAAATAGTAAGCTGTGTTGAAAGTGAAAAACTGAAAGAACTGATGGTGCGGGTCCAAATGGAACAGGTGGGTGGCCACCAATATCCACCTGGATCATTCCTCCCTCCTTAGGAAGCAATGGTCCCCATTGCGTTAATTTCCTCCATGAGAGGCAAATTCTGCTGAACTTGGTATTCGATTTGTCCAAGATGTCGTGGACTTGCTGGCAGACGTGCTGGATGAGTTCAATAAATTTGGTTTTCTCAGACAGTACATGTGTGGATTCTGTCTGTGTAATCACATGAGTTATGGAAATATTAGGTGGCGGAGTGCCGCGGGCTAGATCAATGGAGTGCTTGTACGAACATTGTAGAGGAACCTCTGTGGGTGAGGAGAAAATGTCTTCGTATTCCTTCATGCCTTTTTCCATCTACTGCTGCTGTGTAGGGGAGCCCTATTTTGAGGCTGTGGCAACAATCTTCTTCTTTCCTTTTGAGAAAATGGTAATGCAAATAAATTTCCTTGTTTGGGAAACAATCTTACTACGTTGTTTTGCAGTAGTCAAAGAGATGGCAGGAGGCGGTACTACCTCTAATATCATGTACAAGTTATTTCCCAAAGTAATAATGACAACACGAGGCCTAGATTCATACAAAGCATGTCGCCTCCACAAGCATGGTTGGCCCAATAATTCATCAGCTACATCAAGAGGAGCAACATCACACAATACCTCATCCGTGAATGGCTTGATGCTGTATGGAAGGCGGCACTGCTGGGGGACGCGGAGATCTCTCCCTAGGTGAAGCCACCTAATGGTATCCGGCTATGGGTGTGCTATGGTCGGTAGGATGAGCCACTTCATGAACTCTGCTGAAATGAGGTTCTTTTGGCTTCCGCTATCGACAAGAAATTGTAGTGGAGAACCCTTCACCCACATCTGCGAATGGAAGAGGTGCTCCCCCTCCTCCGGATCCTCAGGATCCTCCCTCTGGAGCTTGGTGGTGGTAAAAATGGCACTGTGGTCCGGATCAATGATCTGCTTCCCTTTGTCATCTCCCTTGTCTAGTTCTGGCTTAGGATCAAAGAATGCATCTGATTCGGGTGCCTTCAGTTCGACCACTAGAGACTGTTTGGCCCGACACTCGTTTGTGTTGTGAGTGGGGTTGTTATGAAATTAACATCACTTCCCCGTGTCCTTCTTTGGATTTGTGGTGGTGTTCTGAGTTGCCCCAATTTGGCTCTTCTCCTTGTTCTGTGGTTCGAGGGCACCTTTCCCTGGCTTCGGATTCACAGATCCAAAGTCTTTCTTCTTCTGCTTAAATTTCTGCTCAATCTTGGCGGCATAGCGATAAGCCTTGCTAAGCGAGGTAATGTCAAGGAACTCCATTTCCTCTTGAATGTGTCTATGCAGACAACTACGGTACTTGAGCACCAAATGTCTCTCCGAATCTTTAATACCCAACTTTGTGCACAGGGTATGGAATAAATTCGTCAGTTCGTGCACATCTTGATCCCTTTGCTGTCGCAACGTGGTCCATTGGATGTACTTGACGTCATAGCTCCCCACGGGGTAATATTATTCCTTAATACCATATCGGAACGAATTCCAAGTGGGTGCAGCCGAGAACAGAGAGGGTTCCCCCTCGTCCTTTTGCTCATAATAGGTTTCCCACCAATCTTTGACATGGGGGGCAACTTTGAGGAGTGAAAAAATAATCTTTTCTCGGTCGGAGAAATCATGGGCCGAGAAATACCCTTCTAGAAAATTCATCCATCTATCTACCGCGTCTGCATCTAACTAGCCTTCAAATACAGGAATGTCAAAGTTTATCTGTACCTTTAAGGGAGTGGCACCTCTAGAGTTGCTAAGGGATGCAGATGCACCGTAGGTGGGAAGCCGTTGATGGATCTTAGCAAAGTTATCCATCATCACGTTCCTTCATTTCTCGAGGGCCTCCTCGAGCAATATTTTGACAAGATCTCCTGCTCCCTTGTCTTTCTTTTGTTCCGCCATGGGAGGTCATTGGGGTTTGCGAGGCTGATATTGCAAGGGTTCAACCAGATCGAGCCCTAAATCCTTATACCCTGATCGCGTTGGGGACATGCAAAGAAAAACAGAGAAAGAGCAGACCTCTCTGATACCATTGATCCATATTTGTGCAGGATCACAATAAAATACAGAAATATACATAAACATAGAGATGCAGCGGAAATAATACTTCATTTCATTAATATCAAATAACTGAAATATGTTTACAGAGAGACTGGAAATAAACTAGGTAGGGCGATGGTAGCTTATATCTAAGAAGAGATGTGGTGGCTACATGCCTTTGAACTGTGTTACAATGAGGCTCGAAGGCCTATTTATTGTTGAAAACAATACAAAATCTAAACGTCCAAAAACCCTAAGCATGGGAGATGAGCGCCAAAACTATAGGGCTAGTTTGGGTAAATTGGTGTTTCAACTTCTGGGGGCAATAACCCCAGCATGTGTGAGTCTCCGTTTGATGCACATCATACCTCGTTAGAAATATCTATCCAAGGAGTACAAATTTTGGTGTGAGCAACGTCATTCCATGAACCCATGTTGCTCCTGGTTTTCCCAAAAAACGTCATTTAGGGCCTCAAAACAGCTTTAGAAGTTTAGGACCCGAAAAAATGCTAAAAATAGTAAGTTGTGCCGAAACTGAAAAACTGAAAGAATCGATGGTGGGGGTTAAAATAAAATAGGTGGGTGGCCACCAATATCCACATGGCTCATTAGGCCCTCAAAACGGCTCTGAAAGTTCAAGAATCGACAACCTGCTAAAAATAGTAATATGTGTTGAAAGTGAGAAACTGAAAGAACTAATGGTGCGGGTCCAAATGGAATAGGTGGGTGGCCACAAATATCCACCTGGATCATTCCTCCCTCCTTAGGAAGCAATGGTCCCCATTGCGTTAAGTTCCTCCATGAGAGGAAAATTCCGCTGAACTTGGTATTCGATTTTTCCAGGATGTCATGGACGTGTTGGATGAGTTCAATAAATTTCGTTTTCTCAGATAGTACATGTGTGGATTCTGTCTATGTAAACGCATGAATTATGGAAATATCAGGCGGCGGTGCGCTAGGGGTTAGATCAATTTAGTGCTTGTTCGAACAGTGTAGAGGAACCTCTGTGGGTGAGGAGAAAATGTCTTCGTATTCCTCCGCGCCTTTGTCTATCTGCTGTTGCTGTGCAGGGGGGCCCTGTTTTGAGGCTGTGGCCATAATCTTCTTCTTTCCTTGGGAAAATGGTAATGCTGAAAATATTAAGCTGTGCTGAAAGTAAAAAACTGAAAGAACTGATGGTGCGGGTCCAAATGGAATAGGTGGGTGGCCACCAATATCCACCTGGATCATTTTATATGCTTACTTTCATTTTTTACTATTTTTCATCTTGATTTTAGTTTCAATTTTGTTTTAGTATTTTCTAAATTAAGCTTTGTTTTCATGGGTCCTCACGAGTTATACTGAAGGTTTGATTTTGCTAGAAATTTTTTTTTTAAATCTTTCAATTTGCTTTGCATCCTTTTTGGCTCAGAGAAGCAGTTGTTATGATGATTAAGTTGCAAATCAATGACATCAGGGAGTCTCTTTACTTTAACTTTCTTTCATTTAGTAGCCTTTTCTCTGTTTTTCATGATTTGTTTCCAAACAAGATATTTACAACAAAAATGACATCTTGATGAGACTTTATTCATAACTACTCACCAATTTTAGGAATCTCTTTTAATAAAAGCCCAATAAGTTGCATCTTTGCGAGACATAACTTGTCAAGATATCAACTTAATTAAATCTCATATTCCTTTTTTAGTTGAGACATATTTCCATAAGTGGTCTTGTTGAAGTGTTCTTTTAATCATGTTTTTCTTTTTATTTTCCTTTTCTTTCAGGTTTACATTCTCTTTCTTTTTGCATTTTTTGTAGTATTTGATTTCATTTTTTCTTTGGATTGGATATCCTAATATTTCCAAAATCTATATGGGAAATTTTTCCTACCCAACAAGAATTGATCTACATGGGGAAATATTTACTCTATCTTCTCAATAGGATTTCATTTATCTTAAGTTCATCCATACTAAGTTTTCACATTCTCGTGCATCCACCTTAATCTATGGAGAACATTGAGATATGATTCAAATGGTATAAGTTACACTCTATAAAGGAACACGTTGTCTACAATTTTTTCTTTGAATCTCTCCCATTTCCCTCAATTTTTAAAAATCCTATACTTTGGTATATGAAGAGAAGACTAGTGTGGTTACACTTAAATAGTACCACATATGTTTCTTTAAGTACAAAAATTCTCATACCACCCCACTCTCTTCGCCTCATTTCTAAAATCAATTCTCCAAATAAGCTTATTAAAAGAGTGGCATATGGGAGGGTTGAAAGCACATATGTATGGGAAGTGTATGCAAACATGTTGGGGTATTGAGAAAACTCGCTGGTAGCAGGTCAATGCATACATGGTATCAAGACACCTTCATTGGGGTACTAAACAGACCTGCTGGCAACGAAGCAATGTCGAAAAAAAAATGTAATTTCATATCTAATAGTTGCATATTAATCCTCAAACCTCCTAGCTAACTTTTTTTTCCAATTGTAGCGAAAAAAATTAAAAATAACGATTATCCCCCATAATTGGATTCATTGACTTAGCACTGGAAATTCAAGTACTTTCACCTTTATGAGGTTATCTTATTTTGATTTTGTCTTATGACAGACCTTTCAGAAATGGTCTGATATGCGAAATTTTTTTTTGAAACTTTTATTTCAATCTTTCATAAATTTAAGCCTATTATTCTAAATCAAAGATAATTTCTTTGTCCATGTGTGTCGCCAATTGTTGTGGCCACAACACCCCCCTTAATTTTTGAGAAATTATGGGGCTTTCCATGCAAATTTTGGAGGTTTTTACTTTTCTTAGATTTTTTTTAATTGCTTCATTGTGTTCGTTTTGTGATTTGACTTCCAACCGTTCAAGTTTGATCTCATTCTAACTTATGATTTGGAAAATATCCTTGATCAAAGTTTGATCAAATTTTACTATGTAAACAAATATATAAATTTGTATTTATAATGTTTTATAAATGTGTACGATTTATATATATAGTTAAGTTAATTTAATTCATTAATTAAAATTTAATTTAACCTAATTTTCATTTAATTAAATTATAAATATATTTAATAATTTAATATTTTATTAAAACCCACTTGATTCAAGAAGCACTTCGTGTGTATATATATAAAATTTAAAAAATTATATATTAAAAAAATCTTATTGTAAATATTAATAAAATTAAACTATAATAAAAAATGAGTAGGAGATTATTCTTTTCCAGTTCCCAACTCCTCGGCTCCATGGAGGTATTTCGATTTCATTTTTTCGAACTCACCCAGGGTGGCTCGGTGACGGGGTGACGTGGCAGAAGCATGAAGGGTTTTCATATTACAAGTGAAGCATTTAAATATTTAGCATATGGTATAGTCGTTTATGGAGAGGGGGTCCCACTCTCCATATGGCCCCGTCTCCCATACACTCTTGCCTCCAAAAGCTTACGTGCACTATGAAATGTTTAAAATCAAATCCTCTTTTTAATTTGGATTGTATAGAGTTAATTTTATGTACTTTATTTTTATTATATTTATTTTGTTTTTATTTTAAATAATGAAAAAAATATTTGGTGAGAATTATATCATAAGAGTTTCGTTGACGCGCTTTGAATGATCTAGTGTGGTTTATCGCCTGGACAAGATGGAGAATCAGATATTGGCATCCGATTAAATAAAGAGAGCGCTATGTAGAGATAAATAATCTTAATGATTATAATGTAATGACTAGTTTGTATAAAGAAATATTATTGATTAAAAACACTGTTTCATAATGATAAATTCAACTAAATAAATATATAAATATATAAATTTTAAAATAAGAACTAACAAATAAGGAAATGTTAAAAGTTGTATTCTAAGTGAAACAAGATTTAGTCGAAATTAAACAAGGAACCAAAGGGATAAGTGAAGGTTAATATTAAAAAATTAACTAACAAAAATCTATACAAATAATAAAATTAAAAATAATAAAGAAATAAATACTAAAGACTAAAATAAGGATAAATTACTTAAATTTTTAAATTTTAATATATATATATATAACAAAACAAAACAAAACAAAGGGACTAAAACTATAAAAATACAACTTATCCAAAGGAGAAGTCAAAACAGGCAAAAATTAAAATAATAATAATCTAAAAAGCAACTAAAACATTAACAATAATCTAATAGAGCGAGTGAGAATTAGTAGCAGGTTTTTCGCTTTGTCAAGCCTGGGGTAGCTGAAACACACAGAGAATGGAGTGAAACAGGAATCCCTCGTGGTTCTCGTTCCTCCTTCCCATTATCCCTCGATGCCGAGGTACCCAATCAAACCACCTGTAGATTCATCACTGCTGCTGGAGATCCAAAAAGCCCGCTTCAAGGTGCTTGGAATGCAATGCTTTGCATGCGTCTTCTCCATCGAGAAGGTCGTCAAGCGTCTCAACGGTATCAAGGATTTCATTGTCGATGTCATTCACTGCAAGGCCCAAGTTTTCTATCATCCTTCATTCGTTAATCTGCTGCAGCACTATGCCTCGACATCAAACTTGCAAACCGTGTCACCGTTGTCCACTTATTCTCATGGGATCTGACTCGCTATTGGACCTAGATCGAGGCACACCTCTCTTCCCCGACAGCTGGTCAAGTCTAGGTTTGGATCGGGTCGAGATTTCAATCATCTTGCCTTTGAGGATAATTTTTCCTTCGTTGGCACAAAGTAGGTTGGTGGCGCCAATAAAGGTTTGGGTTGTCGAGGAGATGTCTCCATGGTTAGAAAGAGTGTCGGGGATGCAAAGAAATCCAATCTGGTAAAAGGGTTCTTACATGAGTAGATATGAATGTCACCAATGATTCATGGATTAGGGTTGTCGTTCTCGCCATCAATAAATGGATCGACAACGGAGCAGAGGTTATCCTCATCAGTCACTTTGCATGTCAGATCTCCATTATTGCATGCAACTCTCAAGGCATTTCATACACTTTTTTTGCAAGGATATGATAAATATCGGTTTATTTTCGAGCCCCTTGCAGTCTGTGGTATCAGAAGACCACAATGAACAAAGCATGCAAGGAAAATCAAGGATGGGACAGGGAAAGGTAAGTAGATCCTTCCAGTGGAAATATTTTACATCAAATGGAAGGGCTTATCAACCATTTTCTATCCTGGCGGCCCAGATCTGGCAGATCTCCCAGGGTAACTACAAATCTATTGATTTTCATGAGAAAAATGTAAGAACCCTTAGTTAAACCGAGAGGCGGGGGGACAGGGTGAATCGCTTAACACATTCATGGATTTTTGTGCTTTTTCATTTAAAACTTATTTACCCTTCATTTCATGTCCAACTTAATATGAGTAATCTAGAATGTGAGCAGCAGCAGCAAGTGTTAGTATAATATAGCAGTAGACTTAATATGAGAGCAGCAGATATTAAGCAGATGATACATATCAGATCAATACATAAATATCATGCACAGAGACACCAAATATAAGTGGAAACCCATAAAGGGAGAAAACCACATATTATTATTGTTGTGATGCAAAGGCAAGCTCCAACTCCCTCTCACCACTATTTTTCTGCAGGCACCAACCCACAGGAGGCTCCAACCTCAATTCTGCAAGCTACAACTTGCAAGGAAGTTCCAACTCCCTTCAATTTTCTACAAGCACCAACCTAAAGGAGGCTCCAACCTCAGTCAGCTACAACTGACAACTATCAAGCTTCAACTTGATAGGGAAGCTCCAACTTCCTCAATTTATCACAGGAAGTGTTTGCTGATTTACCTCAGATATCAGCTCTGTTCTGTAGCATTTCTTTCTGCTCCTCTCTTCCTTCCCTTCTCTGCCTCAATCTTCTATATTTTTCTTTCTCTATCCTTATCCTCTCACTCCCTCCTTGTGCATATCAATGTGATATTATATATAGAGTTCATCATATGACTCTTTACATTCCTCAGGGAATTTGAAGTGAGTAGTCCTGACTTTTTGACTTCTGTCTTCTCATTCCTTTATCCAACTCATTTTAAAATTATAATAATATGTACAAATTTCCATGCTACAGTGGGATTTTTCTTTTTCTTAGGATACTTACCTTTGCATCAAAAACAATATAAAACAAAAATTATTTACATTTTCAGTTGCACATTTCAATACCACTCAGTTCATTTTCTGAACTTTCTTCGGCTTAACTGGATTTGTCTCTTCTGTTGCTGTTGAGTGACTGTTCTGTATAATTCTGTTCATCATGCCTGCAAAATTCCCTGTGAATTTTTCAGCTCCTACATTCTTTGTTTTCCTCTGTTAGGCCCACATTTTCATCCCTGTGTTTATTCACCTGTTCACTGTACTTTTTTGCACCTGCTGCATATATAACTACTTTTTAATATAACAGTTGATTTTCAATCTGGGCAAACTCTCAAGGTTCTAATCTCTTGGGCTGGTGCTTTAATAAACTGTGGAGGCTTCTTATACTCACGAATATAAGACCCATAAAATACATAATATGCTCTTGTAATAAACCCAATCAATGTTTTAATACAATTTCGAAGCAATATTATTGCTCACTATATTAAATATCAGCGTAGTATATATATCAACATATGTATATGTTTACCACTTAAATATGTCACTTGATAACGCTCACATCCACAGTCCCGTTTAGCTCTCACTATACCCCGTTCTCCTCTACGTGGTCTTCCTCAACTTCCTTTTGATTTCACACACACAGTCATACGTATGCATTTTATTATTTATCCTTTTCCATATTATGACTATGGAAACCCTTAAATATGTTCAGTCGCCGTCTTATAATAAGGTTGCCGCCCTTATATTAATAACCAACAAATAAATTACTATAGCCCTCGTCCCCACCATACAATCGACGGAATCAATCAAATACACATGCCCGTACCTTAAGTTAACCTTCACGCATCTTCCCAATATGATCACCATTCGATGGCTTCCCTCTAGATCAACGGCTTGTATCGATATCACACGGGGTCCTCAGTCGAGAGTTAGTGCGTGATGGTGCAAAGTGAGAGTGGTTTTTCCAACTTGCTCTGGGACACGCGTCTTCCGTCCTGTGGAATCGCTCCCAACTCCTCAAATACCGCCCACCGTGTAAAGGTGGTGCGATGAAAACCATAAATCGCCGTCACTGTTCATCTAGTCATGGTTCTGCCCTTTTGGCTCGAGGTTCCGCCTAACTCCACGTTCCGGTACCGGGTTCCGTCTTCCGAGTTCCACTTAGTACAGGGTTCTGCTCCCTTTTGGCTCAGGGTTCCGTCTTTATATTCTAACCCTTTGGTTCATTAATGTTTCAACACGACTCCTTCGCATACTATAACGCACTACTTCATCAAGTTATACATTCCCCATTGCTTACTGTATCGTGGCAACCCGATATCTTATACAAATTCATGAATCTACCCCTTCCATAGAGCTTACGATGTTTACAAACCATGAGTAACAAAGTCACGTTTCCACAATAAATTCAAGCAGTCTACATAGGCATAATTGTCCACAGAGACTCAAATATCCTTCTTACTGAATTCAATCAAGAATATACATATAATTCACAGAGAATTTTCTCCTACTCTGTCTCTGGACTTTGCTACTTTTCTTTTCTCTTTTCCTAGTTACTGTTTCAGATGCTCCTCCTTTGCCAATTCCTTTGCCATCAATGACAACATTTCCAACAGTCTCCCCCTTTGGCATTGATGGAAATACTCTTCCTCTGTTTTACTTATAGAAGCCCCTTTTTTCTTTTCCTCCCCCTTTGACATCAATGGCAAAGGGTTGCTCATTTCCTAGTTTGCTTTCTGCATTTCCTCTTTCTGAGATCTTCTGACTTTGTACCCTGCTGCTCCAAACTTTGGATTAAATCTAAAATTCTGACCCTGTAGCCTTTTCTTTAACTCTTTTATTCTAGGTGTATTCTTTCCATAATCCTTTGACCCTAAGGACCTGTTTCATGCTTTCCTTGCTCGCTGATCTCCCCCTGGAATGATATTTTCATTTCTGTTCTCCCCCTGAAACTGTGCTTTCTCTTTATATCAGAGAGTAGCATCTACAGATACTACCCATAGTCTATCTCTCAAATATTCAAATGGTTCTCTAGCAAGAGGTTTGGTAAATATATCTGTTGTTTGTTCTTTTGTTGGCACATACTCCAGCTTTACTATCTTCTAAGCCACTTGTTCTCGGAGAAAATGATACTTGATTGGGATATGCTTAGTTTTTGAGTGAAGCACAGGATTTTTAGATATACTTATAGCACTTGTATTATCACATTTGATTAAGATAGGTTCATCAATGCTTACCTTCATGTCTTGGAGGGTTTTCTTCATCCACATGACTTGTGTACATCATGCTGCTGCTGCTATATATTCTGCTTCTGCTGTAGACAGAGAGATAGATGTTTGTTTCTTGCTTAACCATGCCACCAGACTTTCTCCTAGATAGAATGCACCTCCACTTGTACTTTTCCTGTCATCCACACAGCTGGCCCAATCTGCATCTGTGTATGCTGTCAAAGTGAAGTTTTTGCCTTTAGGATACCAAAGCCCATACAGTGTTGTTCCTTGTAGATATCTGAATATTCTTTTTACTGCAAGAAGGTGATTTTGTTTAGGTGCTGCTTGATATCTAGCCACTAGTCCTACTGCTAGCATGATGTCTGGTCTTGATGTTGTCAGATACATCAGACTTCCTATCATGGATCTGTAGAGTTTTTGATCTATATCAGCAGATCCATCATCAGCACACAGCTTGCATCTCGTGATCATGGGAGTTGACACAGGTTTGCAGTCCTCCATTTTGAACTTTTTCAACATTTATTTTAAGTATTTTTCTTGTGAGATGAATGTACCTGTGTTCTTTTGCTGAATTTGAAGTCCTAAGTAGAAACTGAGCTCTCCAATCATAGACATCTCAAACTCTATTTTCATCTCATCAGCAAACCCTTTTGCTAGTTCTTCCCTGTTTCTTCCAAACATAATGTCATCAACATATACTACAACAATCAGGAGTTCATTTTCATGGGCTTTTATGTACAGATTGTTGTCTACTCCACCTCTCCTAAAGCCTTGTTTTTGAAAATATTTATCCAGTCTTGAGTACCAAGCTCGAGGAGCTTGTTTCAGTCCATAAAGAGCCTTTTTCAGTCTGCATACATAGTCTTCTTTGTCTGTTAATGAGAAGCCTTCTGGTTGTTCCATGTAGAATTCTTCTTCTAAGTCTCCATTCAGAAATGCAGATTTTACATCCATTTGATATACCTTGAAGTTTTGGTAGCAAGCAAAGGCCAGAAACATTCTGATGGCTTCCATTCTGGCTACAGGGGCAAATGTTTCATCGTAATCAAGTCCTTCGATTTGTGAATATCCTTTGCAGACCAGTCTGGCTTTATTCTTGATTACTTGTCCTTGCTCATTCATTTTGTTTTTGAATACCCATTTTGAGCCTATGACATTTTTCTCAATGGGTCTAGGAACTAATTCCCAGGTATTGTTTTTCTCAATTTGGTCCAATTCTTCATTCATAGCATTTACCCAAGACTTGTCCTTACTGGCATCTTCAAATTTCTTTGGCTCTATTTGTGACAACATGGCTATGTATACCTCTTCAGTTTGTTCTGTTAGCTACCTTCTTGTTTGGACCCCTACTTTCTTGTCTCCAATGATCTGATCTTCAGGATGGTTCTTCTGAGTATATCTTGAGGGAGCTTTAGAACTCAGCTCTGTATCTTCTGTTGTCTTGCTTGTTTCCTCATCATCTTGGTTTTCTTCTTCATGGTTGTCTAATGGACTGCAGCAGTCTGTATCTCTTGTATTGTTTGGAAGTTCTTCATCAAATCTCACATCAATACTTTCTACTATTTTTCGAAGAGTCTTGTTGTAGCACCTGTACCCTTTACTTTTGGAAGCATATCCTAGAAAAATCCCTTCATATGCTCTTGCATCAAATTTCCCAATATTTTCATCATTATTCTTTATATAACATTTTCTTCCAAAAATTCTAAAATGTTTGATTGAAGCTGGCTTTCCATGCCATAGTTCATAGGGAGTCTTGTCACTGCTTGGCCTTAAGTGAGATTTATTAAGGATATGCACTGCTGTGTGTACCGCTTCTGCCCAGAAGGTTTGAGGAATATTATTCTCTTGCATCATGGCTCTGGCAATTTGTTGAACAGATATGTTTTGTCTCTCTGCTACTCCATTCTGCTGAGGTGTCCCTGCAATAGTAAATTGTTGTTTTATGCCATATTCATCGCATAGATCTGCAAAGTCATAATCTGTGAATTCACCTCCTCTGTCCGATCTGATGCATTTTAGCTTGCATCCTGTCTGATTTTCTGCTAATGCTTTGAATATTTTGAATTTGTCCAAAGCTTCCGATTTATTCTTGAGAAATGCAACCCATGTCATTCTGGAGAAATCATCTATTATCAGCATAAAGTATGATTCTCCACTTGGTGTTTTAGTTCTTGTAGGTCCACACAGATCCATGTGCACAAGATGGAGTGGTATTCTTGTTGATAACTCATCTATAGCCTTAAAGAATGTGCGGGTCTGTTTACCCAATTGACAAGATTTGCATATGGTATTAGAAGGTCTTTTTATTTCTGGCATGTATCTTACCACTTTCTTCTTGCTCAGTCTGATGATATGATCGAAGCTGAGATGTCCCAATCTCCTATGCCATAACCATGACTCCTCAAGTTTGCTAAGATGGCATGCTTCATCTTTCTCTTTCACGATGTAAACATTGCTCTCTGTTCGAACACCTTTGAGCAGAGTCTTACCTGTGGTGCTTGATCTGACTTCATAGTCTTGTGCTCTGAAAATAACTTCGCAGCCTTTATCACACATTTGACTGACACTCAGCAAATTTTCTTTCAGCCCATCTACAAATAGTACATCTTGGGCCTTACCTCTGCCATTATCTAAGCTTACTGAGCCCTTTCCCTTGATTTTTCCTGATTTATCATTGCCAAAAGTAACATTACCAGTTTTCTTTTCATCAAAAGTTATAAACTTGCTTCTGTCTCCAGTCATGTGTTTAGAGCAGCCACTGTCCAAATACCACTGGCTTTTCAGGTCTTGAGCAGTTAGAGCCAAGTCACATTTATTCACCTTCTTTATCCACTGGAGGCACCCTTTTGTTTGGTATATTTTGTGAGGTGATGAACTACATCTTCTTAGAGGACATTTGGAAGGTATATGTCCAACTTGATTACATACACAACATTTGATCATAATTTTTGTAGAATTATGAGTATGAACAAAATTTCTTTGATTCATAAACCTTCTTGAGGTGTTAAACATCAATCTTTGTCCATACTTTCTACACTCAATGATTTTATGACCAAATTCCTTACAATAAAAGCAGTAACCATAGAAGCTATTTGCATACCTGATGTAAGGTTGTCTCTTCCATTTGTTTTCTTGAGGCAGTCTCTTCAATGTTTGCATCTTTTGCTGGTTTGAATTACTCCTCCTTGCATGACAATATGCAACAATGTGTCCCAGCTTGTGGCAAGCATAACAGGTGGCATTCTTCATAGGAGGGAAGAATCTCCTTTGATGGTTTCCAAATTTTACATACTTAGGGGTCTTAGTATTTATTACATTCTTTGCTACTAGTGGTTTCTTCTGATCTCTGTCTTCCTTATTACAGGTTTCTTCTTTTGTAGGAATTGTTTGAGCTGCTTCATCATTCTTCTTAGATTTTACAAAAATAATCTCTCTGTCAACCTTTTCTTTGCCTTTACTTGATTCTCCTTCATAGCCTATTCCATTTTTTATCATAGGAGATCTTTGAGCACCAAGAATTTTGTTCAAATTACTAGAGCTTGTTGTTTGAGAAGAGTTTATAACCATTTTCCTTTGAGAATTTTCTAATTTCTTCCTGAGACATACTACTTCTTCTTCCAAATTTTCTTGTTCCTGAGTTTTTTCTTTGATTTGCTTAAGTAACATGTCCTCTATCTTCTTGGCTTCTTCAGGCTCTATCTTTAGCTGCATCAGGACTATTGAATTCTGTTCTTCTCATACAAAATTGAGGAGAATTTCCTTTTGTTTTCTGCATTTCAGCTTGAGTCTATCAATCTCTTCCAGAGCACTTCTTAGCTCCCCCTCAAGGTCGACTTCACCTTCTTCTTCTTCATCTTCTAGCAGGAGACCTTCAAGTTCTTCTATGGCCATCAATAAGAATTCAGAGGTTCCTTCTTCACTTGAAGTTTCATCTGAGTCTTCAGATGCACTGCTGTCTTGTTGAGCATAAAAGGATTTTCTGCTGAACTTCTTTCCTTTTTGCCAGTTTTTTGATGTATTTTTCTCTGTTTCTTGAGCCTGATTCCTTACTTTCTTGTGAGGACACTTAGCAGCATAGTGTCCCACTCTTCCATAGTTAAAGCATTTGAAAGGAAGTTTACCTTTGTATTTACCTGAGCCTCTATCCAATTTCTTGACAAAATTTGCCTCTTCTTCATCCGAGCAAGAGCATATATCTTCCTCTTCTTCTTTCTTCTTTTCTGTTTTAAAGGCTGCCTCTCTCGTACTTGGCTTCTTCTGTGGGAGCCTCATCTCGTATGCTGTTAAATTTCCAAGTAGCTGGTTCATGGTCAAGGTCTCCCAATCAGCTGTTTCTTCTATTGCAGACACTTTGGGATTAAACTTGGATGGAAGAGATCTTAGAATCTTTTGCACAATTATACTTTCTGGCATGGTTTCTCCAAGAGCTTTCATATTGTTAACAATTTCTGCAACTTTTAGGAAGAAACTGTCAATGTCTTCATCATCATTCATTTTTAAATTCTCAAACTGGGCTCTATAGACTTGAAGTTTGGCAGTTTTTACTTTCTTGTCTCCTTCATGGATGTTCTCCAGAGTATACCACATCTCTTTGGCAGTGTCTTTGTGCATTACTTTGATAAACTCTACTTCACACAATCCATTCAAGATAGCATTCATGGCTTTTGCGTTAGCTACAAAATCTTGTTTGGATTCTTTCTCTGAGTCAGTTGATTTTGAGGCATATCCTAATTCCACAGCACCCCAAACTTCTATTCCTAGAGACATTATGTATGTCCTCATCCTGATTTTCCAGAAGGAATAATTTACACCTGTAAAGAAAGGGGATTTATTGGTTGAGCATCCTTCTTTACTAGCCATTCTGAGAACCTAGAATCTCCTTTCAGTTGTTAAATTGGTACAAAGGAACCTGCTCTGATACCAATTGTTGCACCCTTAGTTAAACTGAGAGGGGGGGTGAATCAGTTTAAAACATTCATGGACTTTTAAAACTTTTCATTAAAACTTATTTACACCTTCATATCATGTCCAACTTAATATGTGAGTAATCTTAGAATGTGACCAACAAGTATTAATATAATATAATAGTAGACTTAATATGAGAGCAACAGGTGTTAAGCAGAAGATATAAATCATATCAACACATAAAAATCATGCACAGAGACACCAGATATAAGTGGAAACCCATAAAGGGAGAAAACCACATATTATTATTGTTGTGATGCAAAGGTAAGCTCCAACTCCCTCTCACCACTGTTTTTCTGCAGGCACCAACCTACAGGAGGCTTCAATCCTCAATTCTGCAAGCTACAACTTGCAAGGAAGCACCAAATCCCTCCAATTTTCTACAAGCACCAACCTACAGGAGGCTCCAACCTCAATCAGCTACAACTGACAGCTATCAAGCTGCAACTTGATAGGGAAGCTCCAACTTCCTCAATTTATCAAACTGAATGTTTGCTGATTTACCTCAGATATCAGCTCTGTTCTGTAGCATCTTTTTCTTCTCCTCTCTTCCTTATCTTCTCTGCCTTGATCTTCTATACTTTTCATTCTCTATCCTTATCCTCTCACACTCTACCCTTGTGCATATCAATGTGATATTATATATAGAGTTCATCATATGACTCTTTACATTCCTCAGGGAATTTGAAGTGAATAGTCTTGACTTTTTGACTTCTGTCTTCTCATTCCTTTATCCAACTCATTTTAAAATTATAATAATATGTACAAATTTCCATGCTACAGTGGGATTTTTATTTTCCTTAGGATACTTGCCTTTGCATCACAAACAATATAAAACAAAAATTATTTACATTTTCAGTTGCACATTTCAATACCACTCAGTTGCTTTTCTGGACTTTCTTCGGCTTTACTGGATTTGTCTCTTCTGCTGCTGTTGAGTGACTGTTCTGTATATTTCTGTTCATCATGCCTGCAAAATTCCCTGTGAATTTTTCAGTTCCTACATTCTTTGTTTACCTCTGTTAGGCCCACATTTTCATCCCTATGTTTATTCACCTGTTCACTGTACTTTTGTGCACCTGCTGCATATACACCTGTTTTTAATATAACAACTGATTTTAAATCTGGGCAAACTCTCAAGGTTCTAATCTCTTGGGCTGGCACTTTAATTAACTGTGGAGGCTTCTTATACTCACGATTATAAGACCCATAAAATACATAATATGCTCTTGTAATAAATCAAATCAATGTTTTAATACAATTTCGAAGCAATATTACAGCTCACTATATTAAATATCAGTGTAGTATATATATCAGCATATGTATATGTTTCCCACCAAATGTGAAGACCCATGTATTTAATTTATATCATCAAACTGTATTACGTTCCCCACTTAAATATATCACTTGATAACGCTCACAACCACAGTCCCGTTTAGCTCTCACTATACACCGTTCTCCTCTACATGGTCTTCCTCAACTTCCTTTTGATTTCACACACACAGTCATACGTATGCATTTTATAATTTATCCTCTTCCATATTATGACTATGGAAACCCTTAAATATGTTCAGTCGTCGTCTTATAATAAGGTTTCCGCCCTTATATTAATAACCGATGTTTTTAATAAATTACTATAGGCCTCGGCCCCACCATACAATCGACAGAATCAATCAAATACACACGCCCGTACCTTAAGTTAACCTTCGCGCATCTTCCCAATATGATCATCGTCTGATGGCTTCCCTTCAGATCGACAGCTTGTATCGATATCGCACAGGGTCCTCAGTCGAGAGTTAATGCGTGATGGCACGCAATGAGAGTGGTTTTGCCAACTTGCTCTCGGACACGCGTCGTCCGTCCTGTGGAATCGCTCCCAACTCCTCAAATACCGCCCACCGTGTAAAGGTGGTGCGATGAAAACCATAAACTACCGTCACTGTTCATCTGGTCATGGTTCTGCCTTTGGCTCGAGGTTCCGCCTAACTTCGCGTTCCGCTACCGGTTTCGTCTTTAGAGTTCCGCTTAGTATAAGGTTCCGTCCCTTATGGCTCGTGGTTCCGCCAATCCTAACCCTCGGGTTCATCAATGTTTCAACACGACCTTCGCATACCATAACGCGCTCGCTTTCCACGTTCTTACATTCCCCATTGCTTTCTCGTATCATGGCAACCCGATATCTTGTACGCATTCACGAATCTACCTTCCGTCGCAGCTTACGATGTTTACAAACCATGAGTAAACACGTTTCACAATAAATTCAAGCAAACTTCACACATGCATAATTGTCCACAGGGACTCAAATATCCTTCCTACTGATTTCAATCAATATTATTCATATAATCCATAGAAAATTTAGAAGCAATCCCTCATCATTATATACAAATGTAACCATTTACAAGAACATTCACCTATTCTATTCGATGGCCTTTTTCTCCTACTCTGTCTCTGGACTCTCCTACTTTGCTTTTCTCTTTTCCTAGTTACTGTTTCAGATGCTCCTCCTTTGCCAATTCCTTTGCCATCAATGACAACATTTCCAATAGGCCTGCAGGCTATTTTTGGCGCAAGTCTATTTTTAGACTATGTCTATTTTTAGACATGATGATCATATTTCAGAAGTTACAGTGTGCTATTTGTGGATGGTTTATCAAGTTGGAAAAATAGATGAAATTCTATTTTTAGAATATTGGGTGAAGTCTATTTATAGATCGTTGATCTAAAAATAGATGCATGTCGATTATTATTAGCTCTTAATAATAATCAGACTCTAAACAACAACTTATTCTCTTGGAGCACTTCAGTTCAGTGCATAGATGTGGCACATCAGTTGACAGAAGGAATTATGCAATTCCTAAGGGTTTACTGGAGCTAATACATGGAGGACTCAGTTAGAACTCAAGTGGTAGAGTTATGACACAGTTGGAAGAAGTAGTTATGGAGTTGTATTCAGCTTAACTTTGTTAGACTCAGTTGAGCTAGTTGTATCTAGTCTAACTAATTGATACACTTGTGAGAGTGGAGTGAATTAATTCACAAATAATAACTCATTAATCAACTGAAAAATACAACAGTTAACTACAGTGCATGGCAGTTTCAGTGGAGACTAGTGGAGAGATAGGTGAAAGGGCAAGATAGACTATCTGTTGTGACTATAGTGATGCATTGATTGCATCACACACACTATGGAGATGCCAATGAGGATTGCGCAGTCAAGGATGGATTAATTCAAATTCATTCAGAGCTATTCTTCAGCAGAGATTGCGCAGTGGAGGTAGGCTAGCAGGAGACAAAGATCGGTGCATGGATTTGCAAGATTGGTCCTGATTAGTGTATGACGATTGTACTGTACTGAGGGCTTGTGATAAGCTTTGTATGTTTGTATGAGATTGTCATATGATATCCATGTTACATAATATATAGTTGGGGTTTTCAGTTTCAGGCTTTCCCAGTTAAAAACTGTGTTATGTGCGATTGAATATTTTTGTTTATGCTTCACATGTGTGTGCAATTAATTTTTCCGCAAAAGATTAACAAGTGGAATTGATTCAATATCTTGCATAAAGTTAAATAGTGTGAGATCAGATGAATCAAGGACATATGCATGCTTAGTGCATATAATTTCTACACCTCTATGGGTAAATCTTGGAGAATTATACATGGACGAAAGCCTCTTCCATCAAAGGTTTTCCGAATCATAGGTGATTGATTAATTGTCAGAGAACCAAGATTTTTCCAACAAGCTAAAGGCATTATGCATGTTGTTACACCAATTTTTGGTCATCTAACCTGTTACTATTAGATGGACTAAAGTACACCATGTAAGACCAATTTTACCACAGTAAAATTGCTTTCACTATGAGAAATAACTTAATAACCCATAGTTTATTAAGTTATTTCTAGTCTAAACAGGAAACCCCATGAGGAATAATTAAATAAATCCTTATTTGTTTGATTTTCCTCTAGGGATAATTAACTAAACCATTATTTAATTAATATTCCTAGTCATATTTAACCCACAACAGGAAAATTAATTAGCTAAATCATTATTTATCTTATTATTTTCTAGGAATAATTATTAAAATCATTATTTAATAATATTCCTTGTTAAAGTTGACTAATCATTTATAAATAGTTGAATAAATCGTTAGTTATTTAATTATTACTTAACCACATTTAAAAAAAATAAATAAATCATTATTTATTTATTATTTCTAAATAAACGGATTTGACCAAATTCAAATTCCTTTTCCCTCCAACAAAAAGAAAAAATTATTCCATAAAATTTGGACCTAGATTTAGTTAATAATATTTTAATTATGCACCAATATCTAGACTAATTCAATATTTTGTTATAAATATAAGGTTTTTTCATTCATTCACTACCTTTTGTAGCCTAGAGATCACCTTTTGATCTATACTTTTGGTCTGACTTTGATCCTCCATCATTGTCATATTTTTCTACTTTTTGCTTGTGAGCTCCCTTTAAGTTCCATTTTGTCTGGGTTTTCTGCACCATCAAGAGAGAAATATCCTAGATATGAAGCGTCGAGGACATACAATAACCCACCCCATTGGGGGGGACTAGTAACATCTTTCTATGTTCCCTTCCCAAGTGTCATAATACAAAAAATTCCTTAAAAATTCTTGTCTTGTCCATTGGATGCATGGAGCAACTCTTGCTTATTTTTGTTGTTTAATTTCTTTAACTGCATAGATCTGGATTCTTGTAGCATTTATTATAATCGCCTACTGCATATCTAAGGAAATTGAAAGCCACATTTGATGTTAGGGTTGTTTTTTATGCACAACAAAAGTGAGTTTTTTCGTACGCTTGTGATTATAATTCACACTAACAACTGGCGACTCCACAAGGATTTATAATTACGGCCGCTGTCGTTTTTCAGATCCCTGCATGACTAGCTGCTTCAACCCCTATGGTTTTTCTTCAGCTGCTTATTTTTCATTTCTTGATGTTTTTTTTAACCTTTTAAACCCTAAAACAGTAAAAATTATAACTTTCGTGTGTTTCTGGGCCCTTTGCGCAGGTAACAGGTATCAAGTGTAGTAGAGACGACATTTTTTTTTTCTGAAACCTACTCCCAAGACAACTAGAAGTGCAGATCACACTTTTTGGTCTAAAACCTGTGACCTTAGCTCTCAGGTAGCGAATAACTGCCCAAAAACTGTGACCTCAGTGGAAAATAGGTTAGAACCTGCGACCTGTACTTTTTGCGGGATTTTTTCTGCGATTTTTCTGGGTTTGTATGGGGCAATGTTCAAGGTTTTCTGACCTCCGTCTTTACCCATATAGGACCTGTAATTTCTTATTTTTAGTCATCGAAGTAGGAACCAAGACCCTTAGGGCTTCAGTACGCTTCCGATTTTTTAGGAGTTTAGCTGAAGCAGGTCTTCTGAGATTTCATTATTTTTCAGCCATTTTTTCAGATTTGAACTTGAAATTTTAGATCCATTTCAGATCGGTTATTTATCCATCCAAAACACCTCTTTTTATATTTTTTTGGTCCTCCTTTAGGGTCACCTCTGTTTCCCTTCAGGTTGTAGCCTTTTGCCACCTATTTTGCAACATTTTTCCCTCTCGATTTTTATTGTTTCCTGTACCTCTTTCCATCAGATTTGACCTTTATATTGTTGTCCCTCTTGACCTTAGATCCCTTGGAAATTTTGCGTGTTTTGAGTAGATTTCACCCACCCATAAACTAGTTATTGGGAATCCCTCCTCCTTGGGTTTAAATTTATGCATCTCTAGCTGTTTATTTTACTGTCGCTTTCATTTTCCTTTACTGTCGCTTTCTGTTTGATTTAAATTTATACAACATATTTTTTCATTTTTCTCTACACACATCTGGGCTTAATTAAAATTAACACACTTATCACATACACGCACACCTAAAGCGAAGAGCGTCTAGTTTACACTGCCAGGCCAAGACTTAAAGATTGTAATCAATTGATCTGCACATCCTTGCCCTTGTTTACCTCTCTTCCTTGTTGGGTTATGTGTCTCTTTCCCATAATTTCTCCCCCAAGGTGTTTATCCTGGAGACCCTAAGGTCTTCATCCTCAGTTTCCATTAAGAAGACTTACTCCACTGCGTAGGGTTCGAGTTGGTCCTCTGCTGAGTCCCCATTCTGACACTGATTCTGGTTCATCGGGTTCCCCTTCTTTTTCTATCCTTGACTCTCCTCCACCTTTCACCTTCATTATGTCTGGTTCAGGACCTAATGCTGGTGGTGGCCCCGACCCTAATGCTAGAAATGCTACTAGTGGTTCCCCAACAGGAACTATTCCGGCTGCTCCCTTGCTTCCTTACATGGCAAGCCAAGCCTAAGCCTTCCTGATTTCAGCCAATTGATTAATGACCCCATACACCATGATCCAAGTTGCCCTGCTATTCCAAACAAGCTTCCTTCAAACATCCCCAAGTTTGAAGGAAATGCTGGAGAGGATCCTACCAACCATGTTCATTTTTTCCACATGTGGTGTTCATCTAACTCTATCACCGATGACTCTATCCGTCTTCAGTTATTCCAGCGTACGCTTATTGGAGAAGCTTCCAAATGATGTGTTGACCAGGCCTCCTCCTCTCATACTAATTTTGCGACCCTTGCCAAAGTATTTCTGTCTTACTTCCAGCTTCCCCTTCATTGTGACACTGGTATCGAACTCTTGACATCTTTCCATCAAAATTCTACCACCTGCCTATCTAAACATATTCAAGAATGGAGTAGAAGGAAGAGCCTATGTTGAGCCCCTATTTTCGAAGACCGTGTCTACATGGACTGGTTTCTCAGATCCCTTGTGCCTGCTATTAGTAAAGATGTCGCATCTCACTTTCCTCAAACCGAGAAAGAAACCTTCCAGATTGCATTGAAATATGACTTCATCTACGCACATTTTTGTTATGTTTATACTGTCTTACCTGATCTCCCTAAACCTCGTGGTGCCAAAGCACTGAGGGAATCCCATGCCACCGACGGTATTGTTGGATCCCTTTCACATCCATACACTTATCCTCCTATGGGTTATGCTTTCCCTTAGGGAGGGGCAAACTCCTCTAGCACATTTCCCCCTCTCGACAGCATGTATCTAGGACACAACATGCCTCACGCCTTTTCCCAACCGCATCCTTTGATGCTAGGCCCTGCTTTTTCCCAACCTGTTTACCCCAATGTTGTTCAACCTTTTTACTATTTGTATCCACAGCTCGGTGCTCCAGTTCCTCCAGCATAAGCAACCCTGCCTCCCATGCCTTCTCAAGCTCCGCAGCAACAGCCACTCGCCCCCCCTTAGGGTCAGTAGTATGCACAGTAGAGTGCGACTAATCCTCCCACTTAAAAAAAGAAGAGGAAAGGAAACCATAACCAACCCGCTCTAGGTAATCAAGGAAACAATCCCCAGGGAATACATCTAACAATGCAACCCAGCAACTGGGCACTCAGCCTAAGCAGGACAGGCCTATTCGCACGAGTAAGCTTTTTTCTTGTTGCGGGGTCTATGGTCACTATACCCATGATTCTCCCCTTTTACCTCAGATGCGTCAAATGTGGGAAGTTCAGGTAGCATCTCAAGGACAACAAGCCCCTTATTCGGTTCCTCCTAATGCTGCACCTATCCAATCGACTGTGTTTACCAATCCTTTCCCTCAACAAGGATATGTGTCTGCCCAACCCTCTGAAGAGGCCACTCAACCTCCCCCATCTGGTACCTCTTATTAGCAGATCCTCATGATGAACTCTGACCAGGCCAATACCGCTGACCTCAACCTTCAGTCTCGGTCTCGCCATTACACCAAGCCTCCTGTTACGTCTGCAATTGAGCCCCCGTCTTCAGGTCTCGCAAAGCCAATTTCAACACCCAATGGTCCTTTACAGATCCCTCAGTCTAAGGTAGAGGTACATACCAAGATCCCTAAAGGACCGTTACACCGAAATGTTGCTTCTGGTAAAGCCGCCCACACCTATAGTATAGTAGATGACTTGGCTTAATCCCCTACTGCTATGTCAATGCTGGAAGTCCTCCAGTCTTGCCCTTCACAAAGAGAAGCTCTAATAACTAGTATGGGAACTGTGGATCCTTCATATGATTGTTTGATTGTATTCGATGTTGACAAGTCAGAGCATCCCCCCCTTCCTGCATTCGTCACCTTCCAAATACCTGTCAAGATCTGGAATGCCAACATCTCTCGATGTATCATTAACGAGGGGGAATCCACTTGCGTGATGTCTGCTTATGTTTGGAAATGGCTTGGATCCCATGAGTTAGCCCCTTCCACTATCACCCTCCCTGCGTGGGATTTCCACTCTTCCTAGCCCCTTGGCATGTGCTGCAATTTTCCTATTACTCTTGCGGGGAAGACTATTTGTGTTGACGTTGAAGTCATTGATGCCCCCTTAGAATAAAAAATTATATTGGGTCTTAGCTACACTTATCCGATGTCTGTTGTCCCATTTACAGTTCACCATAAGATGTTATTTACTCACAATGGAAATATCATCATTATAGATTAGCTGTCATATTACAAACCGAAGTCTCAAACCTCTCCAAAATCCATTATTTCTTCAATAGCTAATAAGAAAATAGTCGAATCTCTGACTAGTGTCTCACCCGGAGCCTATAAAGATTCATATTTTCTTGGTTCATTCCTTGGTCTTCCCCATCCTATCTCTGACCCTAGCTCATTGAATGTTTGCATGATCCAATCATCTCGACCCGACTTCAAACGGTCCAGTTCGACTAGTCAGCAGCCTCACCCTTTGTAAATTGCTCCTAGTACTTTGACTCAACCTTCAAGACCTCCTCCTCAAGGCCCTTCATCTGTAGCTGGTGTCCCTGATCCTATTTATCCTCCTGGAATATTTTCCCTTGGAATTAACCATCTCGGAGCTATTCTTCTTGGCCATTACCCCTCCGGTCAGATACTGTTTCTTAGTAATATCCCAAAATGGGGATGCAACAATACATAAACACAAAACTGGAAATAGTAGTGTAAATCAACTTATGAACATTGGAGACAAAACATCATGTATTATATCAGAAAATCATCATAAATAGTGAGGCATAAATCATGTACAATGAAGGAACAAGCCTCCCCTAAACAATCACTCCACAAATGAGCTGTTGTCACAATAGAAGAATGTTGGAAGACTGCTACAACACTTTTTAAAATACACTGCTACAGCCAAAGAATGTACAAAATATGTAGGGCTATTATATGCCCAATACAAATCTATGCTTAATATAAACTCCTACAAAGAAACCGGAAAGGGTTTTCAGAAATACACTCTATACAAGATGGGATATAAAGCCCAGTGGCTGAAGATTCATTGAAAACTGAATACAATGAGTGTAGAAGGCTGAAATATATCATATCTTATGTATATCCCCTCAAAGGTCTCCTCCCATGAAAGGTTGAACCCTCCAATCACAAGAAAACACTCCAAAGGAGCCACAAGATCCCTCACTGAAGTTTCCCTAAAAAATAACGCAATTCCTAGTTGGAACAACACTGGAAATGATGGGAAATATTTTTCCTGGTGCCAAAGATCTAAAATATTCCCAATATCTCTCCAAAATGATCTCCCAAGAGAAGGAAATCTTCCTCTAATGAGAAACTAGCTCAGAAAGTGGGTTTCTAAACCCTCCACTGCAACACCCTGCAACACAGCACAATAACCTGCAGAAACTACACTGATGAAGAAATCTATAGCTTGGCCTAAAAACCTAAATTTTGAAATGAATGAAATACTCTCCCAAGATGTCCCTTAAGGAAATAGGTGGGATTCCCGCTCGGGAACACCCAGTGCTAAACAACACAGCAACCCTGCTAAACAACAAAGGAATGCAAAGTCTAAACAGACCATAATAAAATGATAATCTAAAACATGAGCTCATATGGCTGCCATCCTCTTCCTTAAATAGAATATGAGCTTACTTGCCCTTGGCCCCACTCAATTAGGTCATTTCCTTCATGAGATCCATCTCCCTCCAAAACTGCGTTATTCTTCATTTAATCTGCACTCCTCCATGACACCGTTGTTGACTTATTTTTCACACTTGAAATGTTTTTATTGCTGCTTAGGAGAATTATGGGCCTTCCTACCCATTTATTCACCTACCTAGTGATAAAACAAATTATAATATTCCATTTAGCTGGAGGCCAAATTTTTGGAATGTTACAGTCCTCCCCTCCAAAATGTTTCTTGTCCTCCAGAAACTGTATAAGGAGAGAAAAATTCTTCCCCTCCTCCTCTTGTGGCCTCCTCATCAATAGTCCCCACCACTGCTCAAAATAATTTTCAATAAATCTGCGCTCCAATGTTTCCTCCCAATTATGCAAAACCAAATGGCTCACATCATGAAAAGGTGGAAGGTATAAGTGGAAACCTTATTTATATCCAATGGCCTCCTCAAGGTATGAGTTATGAAAAGCATAGGGGATCTCATTCCCAATGAGAAACTCCCAAACCCATGCTATCATCCAAATGAAATGAACCATTTAAGGTAGCTCATCAAAAGAATCCTCAACCCCCGGTTCATGCAATGTATTGGGGTTGTATGGAGAGATTAAATTCTTCCACCCAAGTTGTTTCTCTCTCCATTTATGGTATGTGTGGGGTTGTTGCTGATCTTGGGCTAAAATTTCATGGCCTCCAAGAATGGCCCAAGCTACCCCACCAAACAAATCAGCCATGTAGTGCCTCCTCCAAAAACTCTAGTTCTCCAAATGGCTCCTCCCACATGAAGAAAAGAGATGTAGTATGGAAATCATGGTTTGCCCATTGTTTCTCTTGAAACATGAAACATGTAAAGTAGGGAGAATCATACCCCCATTGGGCACCTCCAACTCTTGTGCCACTCTCCAAACAAATCTTCCCATAAACATCAGAACATCTCCAACATATGGAAGAAAAAACCAATGAAAACAAGTTGCCAGATGACAACCAGAAAGTGGATAATAGTTCCACACATGGAACCAACGTAGTGAATCCCCTTCTTGCCTCGAATCAAAGAATAAAAAGTGCTTTTCCAGCCACTTTTTTGCTGCCACAATCATCCTATAAGATAGGATCATGAAGGTAAAATGTGGTGTCAATGGTGCACACCAAGAATCATGTGGCTTCCCCCACAAACCACCAATAGGATAGCCAATCTCAATGCTACATTTGGCCTCAAGTAGATCATAATATAATGTATAAGAAGGAATTACCCTCCTTAATACAACATGCTGCTCATATAAAGTAAAGAAGTGCAAATCATAATGCAAAAATGTACCTTCTCTACTTTGTACTTTGGTCATTAAGCTGAAATGGCTCATCTGAAATTTCTCTCTCACTCTCAATGAGTAGGGAAGTGGTTGTGCCAACCTCTCCATCAGCATCTAGGCTATGCATATCTCCATATGCTGAAATATATCATGCTAGATTCCCTCCCAAGTGAACTTCTCCATAAAATAATGATATGCATCAAGGTGCATAGAAAGGAAGTCCTCATGTGCTACATGTAGCAACTTCTCCTTGAGCTCAGAAAATCTAGTCAAGAAGACTCTGCCATAAGAATATATGACCACATCATCCACCATATATCTATCATCTCCCTTTGGGTCATCAAGAATCATGCAAGCAAAAATATCCTTGGAGTACTCTACCAAAATTTGAGACCTCCAATATGGATCAATCCTCCCAAGAGATAGCGCTGATGATCTGAAATGTGAAGCTCCCCACATGCTGCTGTCTACTCCTTTGACATCCCCCATGCCAAATTCATCCTCCAAAGTGCTACCATGCCCATCATGCAGCTACTCATGCTCAAATAGAAGTGGGGACCTTTGGAAGTTGGCCCCCCATGAGAAGCTCCCATCCACAAAGAATCTCCTGATCTTAGCCAATGTAAGCATGAGTGGCCTCCATCTACTCCAAAGTATGGAGGATTCCTTCCTCAAAGGAAGTACACTCTATTTATCCAAATCCATGGAGAAGCTATCTTGCACCATGAAGGTTCCATCCTCCATCACTACAACAACTTCTGTCAGCGCAGTTTGTGTAGTGAGAGTGGGTAATGCTGAAAATGGGAGAATGTATCCCTCCTCCTTGAGTGTACCCCAAACTCTTTGCGTTGTAATAGACCCCTCCAAAATTTCCACCCCTCCAGGATCTAAGAGTGGTGCTATCCAATGTAAAGCATTCCTCATCATTTCATGATTTGGTGGTCTCCCCGGTGGAATGCCTCCATGTAATGAGACATCAATGTCAAGAGTAGACTGCACATATGGATGGAAAACTTTGTCCCTGCCCTCATAGCGCAAATCAGTCTGCCTCTTCTTTTAATTAACTCTTTGAAATAGATAGGGGTGTGTACTCCTCAACATGTGACTTTGACCTTCCTCCCTACCTTCTCCTTCCATCTGCAATGTTTCACAATCATGTTGTTCATTGATTGTGCCTTGATCTCCAAATATGAGATCCTAGGGAATTCTTTGCAAAGATACAAGAATCCCTCTTGTTGGAGCAAGAGCTCCATATACCTCTACATGAGGTGATAGATATTCTCTAGATGTCACAGCGTTGTTGCCCCCATCCTTCTCTTCTTCACTATGAATGGGAGTCACCTCCTCAATAAGAGGATCCTCTTTTGGAAAAGGGATCTTCATGCCCTCTTGTTCAAGAATATGGGACAAAGTTCTTGCCTCTATCAAATTATTATGCAATATGTGAGCCTCTTCAACAATTTTCTGAGTGGATTTGAGTTTATATGTTCCTCCATCATATGCGAAGGTTTTGTTTGTCTTGGTTTGTTTGGTCCCACCAATGATGTTTCAAAATGTTTTCCATCAAACCTTTCCACTAATCTCTTAGTGAAATTTGCATAAGAAGAAATATTTTCATTTATTAAAGAAAAAGACTTAAATATCCAGCAAGCATAGGCCTTACCTCCAAAATACAGTGCTGCAACTTTGATGGCTTCATCTTCAGAAACTTGGTGCTGCTGCAAATAGGTGTGTAACTCCTCCACCCACGATCTAGCTGAACATGTTGGCGACCCATCAAAAGTAGATAGGAAAAATATACCCTTGTCACGCTGCTTTCTTCTATTTACCTTGATCTTGCAAAACTCTTGGAAAGTGGTACAATCTCTAAACTTCTTAGTTTGAGACTCATATTCTTGCAGATAATCATTAAGAGTTTCCCTCCTAGACATTTCTTCTTCTTTTATCTCACTCATAGCAGATCTGGGCATATGACTGCGCTGTGAATCATAGTGTGTATTTGCATGCTCACACACATCATGTGAAAATCTAGAGTTGGCTTTAGATCCAAACTCCTTTGGAGATTCTCCCTCCCTTCTCATCTTCTTGAGATCTCCCTTGATATTCTGCAAAGTTTGAAGAGAAGCTTTGAGAGCTCCTTCTCATTTTTTCCTCCAAATAATGGAGTCTTATTTTTGTTTTTTTTGTACATCTTCTCTTCTGGTGAAGAGCTTCTCCTCATGGTGACATATTGGTTGAGTGCACAGGCTGAGCCAAGATTATGCTCTGATACCACTGTAATATCCAAAAATGGGGATGCAACAATACATGCACACAAAACTGGAAATAGCAGTGTAAATAAACTTATGAACATTGGAGACCAATATGGAGACAAACATCATGTATTATATCAACAAATCATCATAAATAGTGAGGCATATATCATGTACAATGAAGGAACATGCCTCCCCTAAACAATCACTCTACAAATGAGTTGTTGTCACAATACAAGAATGCCAGAAGACTGCTATAGCGCAGTTTAAAACACACTACTACAGCCAAAGAATTAAAAAAAGATGTATGGCTATTATATGCCTTAAAATATATGCCCAATACAAATCTAGGCTTAATACAAACTCCTACAAAGAACCTGGAAAGGGTTTTCAGAAATACACTATATACAAGATGGGATCTAAATCCCAATGGCTAAAGATTCACTGAAAACTGAAGAAAATGAGTGTAGAAGGCTGAAATATATCAGATCTAATGTAGATCCCCTCAAAGTTCTCCTCCCATGAAAGGCTGAACCCTCCAATCACAAGAAAACACTCCAAAGGCGCCACAAGGTCCCTCACTAAAGCTGCCCTAAAAAATAACACAATTCCCAGCTGGAACAGTGCTGGAAATGATGGGAAATAGTTGGCCTAGTGCCAAAGATATGAAATATGCCCAATAAATCTCCTAACTGATCTCCCAAGAGAAGTAAATCTTCCTCCAATGAGAAACTAGCTCAGAAAGTGGGTTTCTAAACCCTCCACTACAACACCCTGCAACACAGCACAATAACCTGCAGAAACTGCACTGATGAAGAAAGATATAGCTTGGCCTAAAAACCTGAATGTTGAAATGAATAAAATACTCTCCCAAGAGGCCCCTCAAGGAAAGAGGTGGGATTCCCGCTCGGGAACACCCAGTGCTAAACAACACAACAACCTTGCTAAACATCAAAGGAATGCAAAGTCTAAAAAAACCATAAGCAAATGATAATCTAAAACATGAGCTCATATGGCTGCCATCCTCTTCATTAAATAGAATATGAGCTTACTTTCCATTGGCCCCACTCAATTAGGTCATTTCCTTCATGAGATCCATCTCCCTCCAAAACTGCGTTATTCTTCATTTAATCTCCACTCCTCCATGACAACACCTTTGACTTGGTAAAAGTTGACTGAATCAACATGATCCAACCCCTATTCACACTTGGAGGTGTTTTATTTAGCTGCTAAAAGGGTCTCCTTTCACACTTGAAATGTTTTTATTGCTGCTTAGGAGACTTATGGGTCTTTATACCCATTTATTCACCTACCTAGTGATAAAACAAACTATAATATTCCATTTAGCTGAAGGCTATATTTTTGGAATATTACATTCTTGCTCCCCTTGCTGGAGTATTTTCGGTACTTGTTATGGCTACCTTCAACCTTCCCACCATGACCCTGGGGATCCCAGTCTGATACATTGATCCCCTAGCCAATACCCTGCCTGGTCAGCCAAAACCTTACACTGCTTTGACCCCGATCCAAATAGTCGCTATGACCCCTCCCTTTTCTTCTGTGCCTTAGCCACCTCAACAGGAACATACTCCTGTTGCGAAAGCCTCATGTGAAGGGGAAAAGCCCGCAAAAAGGCACTTAAGGACAAGGTTGCCTAAACAACATCTGCCCCTCTGAAGCCTCCAAAGGGTACACCTTTTTGCAATTTTTGTGTTGTTGATGGTCATGCCACCCATCATTGTCCTGAATTTCCTCGTATCAAACCCATGGTCAATGTCACGTTTCCTGAGTCTGATGTCCCAAAATCCATGTTACTTTACCAACTTCAACCAAGAAACTCAATATTGTGCACACAAATCACCCCTATGCCTTGTTTGATCTCCATTTCCACTATACTCATCGTTGTCCCCGCCTCGCAGAATACCGCACCTCCTTGGAAGTGGTTCACCAATACGAGGCCGAGCGCAATGGGTTTGCCTCTCCTTTACTTGCATGTTATGCTTCAACACAACCAGAGGACCCATCCCCTCCCATTGGCATTCCCCCTCCTGATGTCGATATGATGGAGCCTTCAGCCACTATCCTCTACTTGTCATCATCTATGAGTTCCACCATGGAAGACCCCTCTGGGGCATCCCCTTCTATTTTACTTGACCTCCCTTCAGCGATCACCTTGGGCTCAACATTGGTGGATCCTTCATCTACATGTTCTTCTCTCATCCTCCATGACGATGCACCTGTGAACCTCATTTCTCATGATGATGAGTCAGGTAGCTTCATCGCGCCACATGGTATTTATTCCACCAGTCACCCCATATTCTATTGCGACGACGACATTTTGGAAGCATTTACCACCCCTGACTTTATCTATCCCCCCTTACATCGAAACCATGTATTCGAACCACATACACCTTGTGGTAATTACATTGACACCCAATGTTTTGGTAATAGGGCACCCATATTTGAGAGTCTAGGAGAAGTAAT